>JAQMCW010000001.1:15787818-15801256 GCA_030068335.1 Chrysichthys cranchii
TTTTACTCGAATACAAATACAAATACAAATACTTTCCCCCCCTCAACAAATACAAATACAGATACAAATACCGGCTGTGTCCTACACCCCTACTACCCATGCTCCTAGAGATCTACCATCCCATCAATGCCTTAAAATGTTCTTGTTCAATGTAAAGAGGTGTATCAGATTTTGGTTGGAGATTAAAAACCTGCAGGGTTGGTGACCACACAAACATGGCCTTTCTTTCTTGGTTGTTCATATTGGATTGCCGGTTCCACTGTACAAGAAAGTAAACAAACAAAAAAAACCCCACCTTTTTTTGCTGGATTTATTAGGCCCCACGGGATACCAATCCGCATGCACACTTTTACCCTGTACTAACTACGGAGTTATTCCTCATCGTAGACATCACTGCAAAGGAGGAACAATTCTTACTTTCACCTGCTGCAAACTCCTGGGAATCCAGAATGCCAGATTCTTGCAGGGATCTGATGCAGGAGTCCACCAGCTCCAGGCCGGTGGTCAGCTCTTCCTCTATGTCCTTTTGTCCGTCTACGCACAAAGGCACAAGACAAGAGAAGGAAATGATATTGGTTCTGGTTTTGGGTCTGGACATGAACGAAATGCAAAAAGCAGATGAAAAAACCAGCACTCGTTCTCATGCGATTTTACTTCTCATCTACAGAACTGCAACAGAGGGAGGAAAACCAGCCAAGACTGCTACAGCATAATCTATTTCAGCAATTTTGGGCCAAACATACACTGAGGTAAAAGGAAAGCATTCATTGTTTTTTTCTCTTTCAGATTTCAGAGTGTATGCTACAAACAAATGCAGAAACTGATATACTGGATGATATACTGGATCAAACTTGCCAATATTACGTTTTGTTTTTTTTGTTTTTTCCAGACTTACTGGCATCAAATAAATCATAAATATGCTGATTTTTTTTTTTACCATTAGGGCCACAATCAATGAAAATGCAATTTTTTAAATATATGTGGACTCCTGAATCTCTGTGGGGATTCAATGGCTGTCAAAATTTCCAAATCAATAAATTTCAAATTTGTTCTTTTTTTCTTTTGTTGGAAAGTTTCCCATGTCACTGATTTGCTTTCCATACATATATGGATATACATATACCCATACAGGGTGTCCGTAAAGTTTGGACACATAGGATAATTGGATATTTTTTTCATTTAACTCAACTGTTAATTAATTATTAATTATTTTTATTTTCTCCATAGATTAAGCATGGCTTTGTCAAAGGAAGAAAGAGTTGAGCTGGTACTTCTCAGTGGGCATGAAGAATGGTCATATCGAAAGTACCAAAATTGAACACAATGTGGATTTATTGCATCGAGTTCACGAAGATTTTGCGAAACGCATCATCATTTGCATTGCAAATGATGGAAATCATATTGAAGATGTTCTTTGAATAAAAAGTTGTATTCATATTGAAGATGTTGTTTGAAGTCGTATTTTTACCTATGCGTCCAGACTTTACGGGCACCCTGCGTGTGTGTGTGTAATTATAATGTATATAAGAAGCATAGTACATACACTTAGAAAAGCCTTGCTTATATGTTTATATTGTCGTTTCAACTATTTATTTGAGAAAATCGTATCAGTAAAGCATTCTTTAATCTGTCAATTCAACAAACCACTGGGCTTCAAGTTGGTTCCATACAGAAAGTATACAGTATTAGCAGATATTATCTGTTACTGGAACTTTTAGCTCCTTAAAATTGCCTGGATGCAATTACATAGCTGCTAGGGAGAGACATTACAGGATCCTGTTCCAGTAATTACATTCTCCACACTAGCTCCCATCAGTCATGTTATTTTGCTGATTAACTGCACTGATTAATGTGCCCCTTTCACTGTACCTGGCTGAGAGTTAAAAAACAGTGTGTAGTTGACCACCCACTCGCTTTCATAAATAATTCACACACTTGGCATACCCCACATCTCAACCGTGTGCTTGTTTTGCAGTAAAGTGGAGGCGCTGTCTTTGGCTAAGGTTTCTGCCATAATCCAATCAATTCATTCAGAAGGGACCGTTATTGTGGTTTGATGAGTACAGTTCAGCCGTCATGTGACCCTGACAGATGGTGACAGCTGTCAGCACTCAACTCCAAGCAGTGTGCTAACCACTTCCTCATCTAGCACATGGCATTCTTTTGAGTTCGACCGCTGAGGGTGTACAGATCTATATCAGAATATGAGGCAAAAGTGAAAAGAGTTGGATACACTGAGATGTTATGGAAGGTAGCAAGGAACATGTCTACTCTACCTTGGTTGTTCCAGCGAAACTTCTCGTCAGCAGAACTGCGGAAAGAAAAAAACAAAACAACATGGTGCATAATGATATATGCATTGTTAAGAATGTCCTACAAAAAACCAAAAACAAAAACTGAACTGATTATGTAGGAGTGACTCAGAAAACAGGGTTGCTTTTGTACATCACAGTTTTTGAAATGAACCACTTGCCAATCAATGAAGAATACTGAAAGCCCAAAGAGAGGTAATCATGATTATGGATTAGAAGGAATTGTAGGGTTAAGGAGCACCGCACTGCTGATCAATGATCTGGAATATGTTTGTATGGTAAACAGGACTCTGCTTAAGCCCTGCAGCCTTTCAGAGGTTAAATACTTGCTCATTGTCCCTCAGCCACGCTGCAGATGCTAAATCATTCTATTGATTTTTTTTTTTCCACTGTGTGCGTTGTGTGTAAATTTACACTGCAAGGCTGTATGTAAATGTGCGAGGGTTCTGATTCGCAGCAGAAAACAAATCGCCACATATTAATAAAAAGTCTGTGGCCTGTTTCCCCCCAAAGTTCAGCCATTTATCAGCAATTACGCAGTGAACAATTCCCACACAGATTGCCTGCATGAAGAGAGAGATGAGCTACAAGCAATTTCACTAAACGCTTATGCACTGGGCTTAATGAGAAAGTCATTTTTTGTTGGCCAATAAATGATTAAAAAAAAAAAATTGCTCAAAATTGCCTGTTGGAATGGTTTTGAACACAAATTGACGAACCGTAATTATTTACTTTAGCAATCAATATCACATCTGGGAGAGCAGGTCAGCAGATACAGCTCCCTGTATGAGAATCATTAAAGTTTTTTTGGTAAAAGATTGTTTTCTTTTATCCAGTTAATTACCATTATTATTAATAATGTGATTATTGATAAGCTAAGAGCCCTGGCCTGCTGAGGGACAGCATGTGGTCAGCAGTAAATCACTGTTATTTACTGTGGCCCCCATTTCCATGAAGACAACAGCCACTTAGAGCTACATTACTCAGATTAGAGATTTAGAGGTGTATTAAAACTGTAAAAGATCCAGTTCACAGTTGTGATAGTTAGAATAAACATACTTTTTTTTCAATTGCACGCACTTGCTCATAAAGTCCTATAGAATTTGTATTGGAATATACAGGTGCTCCCCCGAGTTACGATGGCCAGACATAAGATTTTTAGAAGTTACGAAAATATTTCAAACTTGCAGTCAGCATAACAGCGTATGACATACGTGGATGTTCGGACTACGCCCGGAAGTACACAGACGATAAACCGGAAGTACACGGGCGACACCCGGAAGTACGTAGACGATGGCCGGATCACTTCCTTCGCACAGTGCCTCACTCTCTCCCACAACTCATGGAGTTAACTTGTGTATCGGTGTACTGTACGGTGCATTAGCACGGGGTTTTTTTTGCGTGCTTCAAGAGCTAATTTTAATTCAAAAGCACGTCTTCTACAGGAAAAGACTCCTGGGTAGGTTAGGCTAAGCTAGGCTAACCTGGGCTAAGCTGGGCTAAGTGGTTCGACATATGATATTTTCGACTTACGATGGGTACGGCGGAACGCATCTCCATCGTAACTTGAGCACTACCTGTATAAGAATACGCTGGTAGGAATCTATGCATTATTGGTGGGTTTTTTTGTATAAACAAACACTTCAAAGGCTCTCTAGCCCAATATCAGTACAACCAACAATTTCTAAAACTGTTCTTCTCTGAAATGATTCCATATCATTTTACATTTCTTTTCAAATACTAGATCTTAAAGGCTATTGTTTGCTATGGATTATGATGGTTGAAAACTGAATCAAAGAATGTGTAATATGGGTGCCTTAAAGGAGTGAGAGGCAGGGGAATCACATGAACGAAGACTGAAAGAGAGACGAGTATGCTGTGACAGGCCATGGCAAAGCGCCTATTGCATGTGAAAAGAAAGCCAGAGGGAGGGAAAGAGGGTAAAGGACAGGGAGATGGACAGAGTCAAGCCCAGCACTGTTGGGGGTCACTAGGTCCTTTAGCACAAAAAGAGAAAAAAACAGACGCGAGAATGGAGGGAGGCGCAGTCTAAAAGCTGACCAGCTGCAGAAAGTGCCTCCGAGTGCTAATGCGCCAAAAAAAAGAAGAAATAAAAAGGAAAAAAATCCATCAGTGAGAATGACCAGGCCATATAACCAGCATGAAGAAGACTTTAAGGTCTAAGAATACCAGGGGAGGTAAAGTCTTCTTCTCGTGTCTCTTCAGACTGAACCACCCTGAAGCTCCACACACAGCAGTCGCTGGTGCCTAATACAGCATGTGAAAGGGATTCTTATAATGGCACTAATGAGTGCTGATCAGAAGCACTCATCCATGAAAAACAAAGCCAGGCCACCCATCAGCCAGCACTGGATCAGGAGGACACACTAGTCACGGCTTTTGCTGCTACATGAGTTGAGATAGAGCTAAATGCAGACACTGGCTTACCAGAAAGCATGCCAGCAGAACGGATAAATCTGAGCATTTAATCCATTTAATAATTTGGATTCCGAGAACAAGGCTTGGGTTTCCTGGACAGGGACTCGCAGGGTCACCAGTGGGAACATATTATTTCTCAAGAACCATGAAAACAGGGAGCAGGATGTCAAGACGTCAGAGAGCACAGGGTTGTGTGTGATGAATTCACTCTCATGTAATGATTAAGGTGCAACAAAAAGATGAGAGGGGGAAAAAATATGGAACAAAAGAAAGATGCTGCTTAAGAACGAAAAATAGAGAAAAGAAGTGTTAAAAAAGAGGCTAAAGAGTAAATAAAGCAGAGATTGCCGAGTCATGATGTGCTGTTGCGCAGTGGTGCTTGAAAGTTTGTAAACCCTTTATACAAGCACATGAGTTGTTCTACCAAAGAATGGTTCAAGAAGAATAAAATGAATGTTTTGGAATGGCCAAGTCAACGTCCTGAACTGAATCCGACAGAAATGATGTGTGAATATTTCACATGAGAAAACCCAACACCCAACATTCCAGAGTTGAAGCTGTTCTGTACGGCGGAATGGGCTAAAACTCCTCCCAGCTGATGTGTAGTACTGCTGATGTTGAGGTTATCACTGCACCAGAGGGGCTGCGTTCCAGTATCCATACTTTCTGTACTTACTATGCTTAGTTTGAGTACGTAGGGTGTTCCCATTACAATTGCGGCGAAAATAAGTGTACTGAAAGGACCTGGATGGTGCCCTCATAACGGCCAAATCTTGGAGTGTGGAACAATGTGCACTTTTCAAACTCAACGACCGCCATCGTAACTACGTAGCAGAAGAGGTGGACCCAACTCAGCTCGAAAAATAAAAGAAAAATGGCTGCCGGAACGGATTTTCCACACAACCTGCATTAGCAGAGTCATTTTGCAAGCTAGAAATCTGTGAAGGGTTAAAAATCTGTTCGCTCTTCAAAGTCGGGGATGATTTTTGGCGGAATGATGAGCCGCGGCGGCAGTCGTGATCGTAATTTCCGGTAAGTGCACCAAGGAGTAGGCAATTTGGAACAACACTTACCTACTGAAATCTCCGCATTTAGTAAGTGCGGACTGTGTACTACGTGTAAGTGTACTCATGAAAGTATGGATATTGGACCACAGCCAGGGTCTGAAAGCAAACCTTCATATACTTTTGCTCTCACATACGTATATGTAATATTAGATCATTTTGCAGAATAAATAAATAAATGACCAAGCATGATATTTTTGTCTCATTCATTTAGCTGGTTTCTGTTTATCTATTTTTAGGACTTGTGTGAAAATCGGATGATGTTTCAAAATTCTAAAGGGGTCACAAACTTTCATGCACCACTGTAAATGGAGAGCCTGTTTCACAGTTAGAGAAAGCACCACATCACTCTATAACCTCTTCAGCTCTGCTTCCTTTTGGCAGTAAAGGAGAATCACGGACTAAAACAGAGCTTCAGCTGACAGGCTTCACTGGCCATGCATGACGTCTTTTTTTGTGTTCTGCAAGTTTCCCACCTGACTGTTACTCCTACACAGAAGTTAATAGACACCCCTCATTACACCGTTTTATCTATGTGGACACCACCTGGTGCTTCAAACTTGTTTATATATTATTATTTTTCATTTCAGATTACAGTATATAAATTGTTTAGAGCAGCTAGCTATGCCACGAACACCAGAAGCAAAAGAGTTGTATGATTTTCAAAGAGGGCGTATTGTGCGTCAGTCTGAAGGTGGACTTAGCCAGCGTATGATTGCACAAAACCTTGGCGAGTCAAAAGATTTCTTCTGTGAGGGATCTCCATCAATTGGTTACTATGGCAGAAGAGCTAGAAGGAAGTTTCTAGAAATAAATATATAAAAAATGATGGTGTCTATTTATTTTTGAGATATCTGTGTACATGTGGAAACAGATGTTTTTGCCATGGACACGCCATGTGACCAAAAAAAAAAAAAAAAAAAAATTAAAGTCAACCAACGTTGCATGGAATTACGACACATATTTGTAGAAACATGGTATCCATTTCCAGTGTTGAAGACTTCAGAGAATCAATCAATTGATCAGGTTATTCCCCCCCCCCAAAATGCGAGTCTGTGTCCACGACTGCCTCAGATTCCTGTTCTTGACTGGGAGAAGTGAACCCCAATATGGTCTTCTGCTCTTGTAGCCTGCGTGCTTTAATGTTTGATGTTGTGTGTCCTGACATTCTTTTCCTCTCAGCACGGTTGTAAACAGTGATTATTTCAGCTTCGACAGTCTTCCTGACAGTTTGAACCACTCTAGCCATTCTTCTCTGACATCTATAATCAAAAAAGGGTTTTCGCCTGCAGAACTGCCACTTGCTAGATGTTTTATTTTGGTTTTTCACATCATTCCATGTAAACTTTGTGCGAAAATCCTAGGAAATCAGCCTTGTCTGAAACACTCAACATCCATGCCACGATCAAAGTCACTGAGGTGGATTAGGTGTTCCTAATGAAGTACTAGGCGTATGTTGTATAGTTTTAGCTAACATTTTTGAATGTAAATTCTTCTTCAAGTAGCATGTTTTTTTCCTGGACTAGTTTTTTTCTGTACAGGTTGCAAAGTGATCTGTAGCCTGGCCATTAATATAAGGTGAAGAACAGCAGTGAGATGCTCCTTGCAAGGTCTAACAAGGTTGAAAACACTTTGCGCAAACAAGTCCTTTTTTTTTTTTTTTTGACCGATTTTTGAAAAGATTTTATGATCTCATAATGCCAATCACCAATGCCAAGACTTTCTGGTCCACTTGCTGACCCTTAACCCTTTCAGACCTGATTTGTTTCCACTTAATGAAGACCAATTGGGAGAGACCAACTAGGGTTCTGTCTCCCCCCCCCCTTTTTTTTACTAGTGTTTTCCTCAGGAGATCAAGAAAGTCTTTGACTTTATGCTCTGAAAGTTAATTTTTTTTTAACAAAATCACATAACTAGTGATTTAGTATACTGTGAAATCATATTTTATCTATGAAATTCTTACAAAAATATGAAGTAATCTGGTATACTAACACTAAACCATCAAGCATCTGCTAACACCTTTTAACACCTGATGTACACTGCGATGGACATAAAACTTCACAAAATCCCTATACTTTACACCTACGAAATATATCCACATTAACTTGAAATACTATCATTTCATGAAGTTAAATCTGCACTAAATGCAAAAATTGATTAATCTACCATGAACATAAATGAGTATTTATGAGGTTAAAAAGGTGCTTAATGCTTCTCTTATTCAGCTGGTTAGTCATTCTTGTCTTGTCTGATTGCTGAAGCTCTCCCTGATCAAGTTACAGGTCATAACTTCAACGAGAATGGATAATCAGGGACCAATCAGAGACCAAGCATCATTTAAATGATGAAATTGCACATTTCTATTGTTTTAGACCAAAAAAATAGGTCATGTCCATTCCGGTGGACACAGAGTCCCAGAGGGTTAAGGCATCAATGAATCACCTCCATATTCTGCACTGGGTTTTGGTGCCTTTAACCAAACATGTAGCTTGTTTTTCAAGAATCAACTAAACTGTGCAATTCTGAAAGTGTGGGGTTTTTCTATGCCTCCATGCATCCTACTTTTGAAGCCTTTTATCATGGCCTTGATTGTGCTTAATGATATTTTTAACTGCTTATGTAGTTCATCTTTTTTAACTATTGCCTGGCTTGTGCAGGTCAACAACTATCCGTGTCTTATGTGTGGGATGTTTTTTTTTTTTTAACCCACAGTATGAAACAGATTTTTACATGTGTGGAGTTTTGGAGTTAGAGCACAGGAAAAGGAAACAATAAATAAATGATCAGAGTTTTCAAGGACAAAATTTGTCTGTGAATAAGCATTTTTAGGAGGAACTATTATTTGAAAAAGGTGAAAGTATTCATTACTGCCTTGTGGTCAGTGCTCCTTGGATCCAGATCCAGAGTGACCCTAACTAACCTGCAGTGGTTACTGAAAAATTAACAAATGTATTCATTTAATGACAGTTTAATAATAAAAAAAAAAGGCTAAATAGCTTCCCCAATTGTGTGAGTGTAAAATCTCAACCATTGTGTGTAGAGAGATGTATCGTTTACTGGTGTGAAACAGTCTCATGCGATACTGTCCTATATGCAGGACAGGAACAGTTGGTCCGAACAGTTGGTCTATGCTGGTCTGTCTGACGGCTTCTCCAGGCATCGTTCGAACCGTGGCACTCTACTGCAGCTCTGTCTCACGCTGCAAATATCCTTCTCGCTGGCTGTCACATGGCGCGCGGGGCACATGCCATCACCCTGCAGTGATGTTCCAGCTGGCACGCTCCCGCTATGTAAAGCTATCAAACAACCACACGACCCACTCCTTCGTGTGTGTGCAGCCGACTCACGCTCTGCAAATCTTACACGCCACTGAAGGCTCAGCTTCAGACGTGATAATGAGCTGTTAAAGTGGTCTAATGTTAGAAGCCTCGTTTTGGAGTATAAGGTAAAAGGCGCATGGTCACAGAACACCTATACTTGTAAGCACGGTCCACCATTTTCTTTATGATTTTTTTTTGTGGGGATGGGGGGCACATACCAATTTTGGTTGCTAAAGAACTTCTATAATAAAATTTTTTTTTAATTTTTTTTTTTAAAAATTCCCCAAAGTCTTCTCGCACCGTTCAGTCTTTCAAAACCCTGCAGTTCAACCCTCTGCACAATTCTGGCTGCCCCTGCAGAGGGGATCCTGGAAGACTGTTGTCTGTTGTGCAGTCTTGCAGACAGACCGGGCTTAAATCAGCCATGTTAAGCTGAAGTCACTCAGCCCGGGCAGAGCCAGGCTTTCATCTCCTCTTAAACAACACAGATCGGCTGCCAAATCAATATGCTCCGACTCCCCTCTTACTGTACTATAGGCACTTAACATGAGTCAGGCAGAGTGGCAGACAGTCTTAATAAGGCTAATATCCAGCATGCAGACACCCCGGGGTACGCGAGCCGACGAGGGAGGATTTTCAAAGCTTTTATTTCTACATTTCAGCGCCTAATTTTTGAACTTCAAACGCCGCACACTTCAAACCTGTCACATCCCCAGATCAGGAGAAAAATCCTGGACTGCGTCACCTGAGTGACGAGTGAGATTTAAAAAAAAAACCCAAAAACCCAACAACGAAGTACAGTGCGCTTGTTTATGACCGTGGCCATGTTTCTGCTCAGCAGTAATTTGTTTATATAGACTGCATGTAAAACGATAAGGAGCGGAGAAGCATTTATATTCTGAGGACTGACACGTAGCTGACCTCTACTGTCAAACACAGTTGGTACATCACCTTGTAGTGCCTTGTGATCTGCACATCAAATACACAGTCCATCACTCCTGCAAATTAAATGCAGCGTCCAAGCATAAAGATGTCAAACCTGTTCGTAGTAAACGGCAGGAATGCAGCTTAGGAGACAAATGATGCAATTTTTTTTTTTTTGTCAATTTCCTTTCTTCAGACTAGATCTCTTAACATTGCAGTCTAATTTTAAACCGTTAACCGCAGTTTTACATTTCAGTGCATGTTGCAACAGACAGAATGAACATTCAGAGGAAGCCGTTGCAAACGTAACCTTTACAAAGCCCTAGATAAACAGATCAACTTCATCACAAACTAACGCACGCCCACATTCTTGGATTTGAAAATGTTAATTACTTCCTGCGGACCATTTCTACCACCCCCGAACTAGGCTCACTAATTTTAACCTTTTTCGTGTCGACTCCCACCTGCAGCAAGCCAAAAACACGATTAAAGGGAAATCTGTATCCTTTACAAGGACAAATACCTCATCAGATACTGTATAGTCAAAATCATCTTGTTCCTGTCAACTCCAGCGTCCTCAGCCCTGAGTGCTGCGTTTTCACAGAGCCAGTATACTGTATGTGAGCCCACAAGAGCCTGTTGGACGTATCTGGCAGTAAAGCAGTCGAACAGCTTTTGCTTAATACACTCTCGCTGTGCTGGGCAGACACAATTTAGTGAGACCGCTCCACACGGCAGGATGAAGCTCGACAGAAAGCATTTGGTTGAAAGTCGAAGGCCTTGCTCACAAGATGCATGAGGCGTCCGCTTTCAGACTGGCAGCATGCAATAATAATTTACTGATCAAGAACTAAAAGCTGGCTTGTTTTTTGTTCTTCCCCCCCAGCAGAAAACCTACAGTGAACTTGTCATCTTTTGCTTGTTTTCCTCCACTAATTAAATATTTCCCCAAAGTATTTTTGTGAATATTGTAGAATTTATGATCTCACGCAAGGTCGTTCCTCCTCAAGCTAAAAAGAAATAAACACTACAACAGATGCTTCAATAAACAACATACATTCCCGGGATATCTATTCGCTCCCTCGTTGTAGCTAAATCGTGGCTAAGTTTTAATAATTCGCTCCCTTGTTTATTCCATCCCTCGTCGTGGTTGAATTGTGGCCCTGTTTTAATTACTTGTTCCCTCGTTTTAGTTCATACGTGACCACATTTTTTGTTTTTTTTCTTTTCGTGTCATGAGCTGGGCTCCTTAACATAACGATATTCCACTGTAATATTCTATCTTTTGGGGTTTTTTTTATTTTTTTTTATCAGATTGCTGACTTGCAATCTCAGACTTTGAACTACTTAAGCTAAAATGACAAGTCTCAAACATTAAAAACAACCCGATTTTCATGCATGCAACTACATGCTATCTAATAGGGCCATTAAATGCCATTTCATCATCTCAGCTTATAATGTCGCTGCCTCGGACAGTGCGACATGAAAGTGTAAGGAATTAACAATGTCCCTAGTGAAAGCTGGTGGGAATTTTAAACCATACAGTGTCTGTGGCTGCCGAATAAATGTATTTGCATAAAGCCAGCTCGTTTGTGCTTCTGAGCTGTTCGTCAAGTAATCTTGCAGGACTTGTTAAACCTGTGGAAAATCTAAAATCCAAACAGGACCTTGGTGTAAACATCATGGGGTTCATACATTATCTTTACGAGTCTGTGCAATATTTTTGGCTCGAAGACACGCTTTCTCAAAACGTGAACTTGACCTAGAATGGGAACAACACTTCAATAAATTCGCGGCTGCCATACAAAGGAGCACGACCAAACTCAATACAAACAGTCCACGTTTGGCTCAGATTGCTTCTTTTATAGAAATGAAGTGTTATAAAATGAAACTTGGCACAAACGTGAAGCAAATTCGCCTTTTACAAACAGGCACAAAGACTCTTCGTTCGATTCCGTTTATCATGTTGATTACTTGTGACTTCTGCTAAAATACAACAGTGACTGATGAACGTTTCTTCTGAAGAACTCAATCCTGTTCAGGTCCTGAATCAGATCTTGTCAGCATCTTTCTGAGGAATGGTGAACAATATAACTCGCTGCCTGCACTGCAGAAGAGGCAGAGATTACCAGGAAATACTTGCTAATTAGTTTCTGGAACAGAAGCCCTTCTTTGTAAACGCATTTTCAGTGTCACACAGGACACACACATTGTTTTGCACCGTTAGCAAAAAAAAAAAAAAAAAGGCAAGGATTCCATTGACAAGTCAATACATTTTATTGGTCGTGTTTAGATAGGGCTGGTTGGTTATAAGACACGAAGTGTGTGTGTCAGGTTAAGGAGACGTGCTTCAGGAGGCTAGGCCCTCGGGTTAAAGCTACAGTACTGGATAAGTTCAGCATTCTCCAGTTGACCCACCTGATGCTGCTCACGCTCCCAGTTTCAGATCCCAGTTTGCATCGTTCCAACTGGGTGGCCACGATCTGTCGCTCGGCTTCCAGCTCTCGGGTCAGTCTCTCAAACTGCAACTCCTGCATGGCAAAAAGACACAGACCTAAATGCTCAGAATGTACACGGTGTGTGCACGTTAACCTTGAAGATAATGATCCCTTCATTAAACCTGCAGTTGAAAGAAACCCTAAGAATTTAGTGCGCAAGTTTGAACTGATTTTAGGTTTTCAACAGGAAATCAACACAGGTTCAAAAATATACGTACACCCACATAGATTACTAATTCAGTGGTGCTGAAAGCTCCAAAAGGTCTTTTAACTTACCCAGGCTAAGGCCTCTTAACTTCCTGTTAGTGATCCTGATTGACTATGGTTGGTAGATTTCCTGTGCGTGACATAAAAAGGCTTTGTTTGAGCGCACTCAATGGGATTGACCAGCACACAGTACAATGGGGAAAGTCCAAGGAGCTCAGTGCAGATCTGAGAACGAGGAATGAAGATTTTAGACAACTAAGGAATGCCTCTTGGAGCCATTTATATACAGCGGCAGATTACAAGGTCATCAGTACAATTCAGTCAAGAAAGGTGGACAAATATCCAAGTGGAATTCTACCAGAAGCTTGTTGATGGCTACCAAAAGCGTCTGGTCAAGGTGAAACTTGCAAAAGGACATTTAACCAAATATTAAGGGTTGTAGTGGTGTGTGTATACAGTGGAGGAAATAATTATTTGACCCCTCGCTGATTTTGTAAGTTTGCCCACTGACAAAGAAACGAACAGTCCATAATTTTAATGGTAGGTTTATTTTAACAGTGAGAGACAGAATATCAAAAAGAAAATCAGAAAAATCACATTATATACTCAGCAAAAAAAGAAACGTCCCTTTTTCAGGACTGTGTATTTCAACAATAATGTTGTAAAAATCCAAA
>JAQMCW010000001.1:15815783-15827156 GCA_030068335.1 Chrysichthys cranchii
TGATCATCACACGTGAGACACACCACAGCGCAGCATAGCATGACACAGTTTTGTCACCCCATAATGGCTGAGGAGGACGACAAATAGATTTTGTGGCAGATTTACTTTCAAGGCCATTTTCAAGACAGACTTTTTTGCGATGGAAGAGCGGGGGGCGCTACTGAAGGCCTAGGTGTGAAATGCACGGCCCGCCTCTGCTGTATATATAAACACACTTATTGATCAGCCATAACATTAAAACTACCTGCCTAAAATTGTGCCACCAAAACAGCTCTTCCCCTTGAGGCATGGACTCCCCAAGACCTCTGAAGGTGTGCTGTGGTATCTGGCCTGAAAGTTGCATGGTGGGTCCTCTATGGATCAGATTTGTTTATCCAGCACATCCCACAATTTGTGATCTAGGGATTTTGGGGGCCAATTCAGCATCTTGAACTCTACATAATGTTCCTCAAACCACTCCTGAACAATTTTGTAGCCTGGTGGGATACATTATCCTGTTAAAAGAGGCCACTGACATTAGGGAA
This sequence comes from Chrysichthys cranchii, assembly GCA_030068335.1. Taxonomy (NCBI): domain Eukaryota; kingdom Metazoa; phylum Chordata; class Actinopteri; order Siluriformes; family Claroteidae; genus Chrysichthys; species Chrysichthys cranchii. The sequence goes on from JAQMCW010000001.1 coordinate 15,816,308, forward strand.
TACTGCTACCATGAAGGGGTGTACTTGGTCTGCAAAAATGTTTAGGCAGGTGGTCAAAGTAACATCCACATGAATGCCAGGACCCAGGTTTCCCAGCAGATCATGCCTCCACTCTGCCACTATGGTCTTCTTCCCATAGTGCATCCTGGTGCCATCTCTTCCTGAGATGAGCACGACACACAACCCAGCTGTCCACATGATGTAAAAGAAAATATGATTCATCAGACCAGGCCACCTTCTTTCACTGCTCCATAGTCCAGTTCTGATGCTCACGTGCACTGTGTGTTTGATTCAATACCTTTCTGTCATAGTCAGAATTAACCTTTTGAGAAACGTGTGCAACAGCAGTTCCAATGAGGACCATTGCACAAGCAATGGGCATAGCCCATACAACAATCTAGAATATCAGGAGAAAGGAACCACTGGTGTATATACTGACAACCACACAGCGAACACATCGGCCAAGGAAAACAACAGCAGTTGACGACAATAACATTATGAGACAATATGAATAATGTTTGAATAAAAGGCCAAAAAAAGCAATAGTCAGTAACAGCACCAACAACCTCTACAGAGCAGGAGTGAAGGTATCACAATCCTTGGCTTGAAGAAGACTTCAAGGCCAGAAATATGGAGGCCATACCACAATATGCAAACCACTCATCAGCAGTAAGAATCAGAAGCCCAGACTGGAATTTGCAAAGAAATACAGAGATGAACCACAAACGTCCTCATGATGGTAGCAGCAGAACTAATTTTGAAGTCTACAGAAACATGCTGTCTGCAATTTATAGAGAAATGCATCCAGTATAACTGGGAGGAACTTCATTGAGCAGCAAGACAATGACCCAAAAGACACTGTCAACACAACTTCATCGGAGGGAAAATGGAAGGTTTCAGACTGGCCAAGTCAATCACCAGCACATAAACCAATTGAGCATGCACTTCACCTCCAGAAGAGGGGACTGATGGGAGAAATCCCCCAAAACAAGCAACAACTGAAAGAAGCTGCTCTACAAGCCTGAAAAAGCATCACGAAAGAAGAATAGCTTAAAGTTATTGGACACATCAAACATCAGAATGGGTAAAAATGTGATCTCAGAGGTTTTGACCATGGTATGTTTGTTGGTGCCAGACAGACTGGTTTGAGTATTTCACAAACTGCTGATTTTCCATGATTTCCAGACACAACAGTTTATACAGAATACGCTGCGGGAAAAAACGTCCACAGAGGAGCAAGCTGATGATAGCAGTCAGAGGAGAATGGCCAGGATGATTAAGCTGAGAAATCAGGATACAGCAACTCAAAAACACCACTTTTTACAGCCATAGTGAGCAAAAAAAAAAAACACTGATGGACTGGTGGATGGGTTACAACAAGCCGGGTCCACTCACTGACCTGCTACTCACTGATTATTTTTATTTTTTTGCACCATTCCAAAGACTGGAATCCGAGGACCTCAGCAGTTTCTGAAACCAGACAGTCTGGCATCAACAACCACGCCAAGTCACTGAGATCACATTTTCCACCCATTCTAATGTTGGATGTGAACATTAACTGAAGTTGTAGGGTTAGCATTAGGGTTAGGGTTGGGGTGACCTGTATTTGCATGATTTTATGCACTGCACTGCTGCCACATGATTGGCTGATTGCATGAATGAACAGGAGTACAGGTGTTCCTTTTAAAGCGGTGAGCCCACAATCCTATACAGTACAATTGTTTACTGCATAGCATCCATTCATGTATCTTCACTTTATGCTGTAAAGCCTATCCCGGGAACACCGGGTGCAAAGCGGGAATACGCCATGAATGAGAAGCCAGTCCAGCCCAGGGCACTATGCGCACACACACACACACACACACACACACACACACACACACACACACACACACACACACTTTTGCACCCTGATTCAAGTGCTATTTGCACCTTGTAGTCAGATCTAAACTCTATGCCGTATATGCTTATGGGTTTTCAGGAATGGTATGGCCCACATAATTACTATTTACAGCGTGCACTGACAGCTTTGATAATTTGGGAGTTTATTCTAAAAGTGTTTGAAAATAAAATGACAAGGTGCTGAATACAGTGGTTGGACATTATGTCGGGTTAATCTGGCTAATCACAGTGCCTGGGGATAATTGATGCGCACAAGTGTTCAGTGCAGTACACGTGTGTAGATGACCAATGAAAGAGTCAGTGTTTTGTTGTGCAGTTGTTAAAGCCAGTTATTAGCCATTTAAAATGAATGACCTGCTCCTTGACGGAGGCCAGGATGGCGGAGGTCGTCTCTGTCTCGGCTCCATCCCCGTTGGAGGCGTTTAGTACTGGGCTCAGCATGTTGGAGTTCTCACTGTCACAAGACTGGTCTGGAACTGGCATTACTCCTACAAAAACAAACAAACAAAAAAATCAATACAGTATTTAAACTCAGAAAATCCTTCAAAGTATGCAGCTTGGGGCTAATGTTCTAAGCAAGTGCCCTATTAAAATTAGATGCAAATTCAAATCTTGGTGATATCACAGGCCAAAAAAAAAACAAAAAAACCAACCCATAAGTGGCTTGGCTTGTGGGTTGGAGGGATGGGGTTCCTCTGTTAGCTCATGTATATGGAATAGAGCATCTATTAAAAATGTTACAAATACAACAGTTCAGAAAGCGGCTTCACATCTCACAGGAAGCATGCGACCCCTCCTTTCCCAGTTTGGCAATACTGGACATGTAGCTAGCAGATGGACAGAATTGAGTTACAATAGGGCAAAAATAAATTAAAAAAAAAAAAAGAAAAGACAAGAAAGATGGAACAAGTTCCTACTCACGAAGTGTTTCATCTGTCTATTCACATTTTTCTTTTTCTCAGTAGCTGCTTCTCCTATTTTCTCCTTCAGCTCTCCTTTGTTCGCTCCCAAACGCAGTTCGTATTCACTGATGTGAGTATTTAATTTGGTACAATATGATGAGGTTTCATACACATTTTATATTCAGTGGCGTGTGAAAAAGGTAATAAAGCCTCACTGAAGTGCTGATGTTTGGAAATTAACACCATCTCTCTCTCTCTCTCTCTCTCTCGTTTGCTCCCTATTTCGCCCTTCCCTGCCTCTTTCTGTCCTTCCACCTTTTTCTTGTTTCCTCCTTCTTTCCCTAAGTGGTCCCTCTTTTCACAGCTAGCTCACCAAATGTCAGCCCAAGCTCCCCATAACAAGCATCGGCCCAGAAAATGGCCGCTCATGTGCAGAATGAGTGCACCTGTGAGGCTTGCTAGCGTAAGTTGCATAACTGCTCTTAAGAGCTACTAAAAACATTGACAACCTCGTATGAGTATATACAGAGGAAGATTAAGTGAGACGATGCATAGTTAGGAACCTCTCTTCTCCTCGTCTTGTCTATAGGAAGGCACAGAGAGACATTTCTAGGTCAAACGGATGCCTTGCCACCAGTTAAGTGTGATCATTTTGAATGCGTCCAAGCATGGCAGCTTTAACTAATAACAGCACCAGCGTGTTGCTTTGATGGATTACACGTCTCGGTGCATATTTTAATTATGCACCTCCTCTTGATTGATAATATCAAAAATAAATTTAACACAGAGACTCTCCGCAAGGAATATTAAGCGGATGCCTTCCTATATAAAATGAAATCGACCCACGCAATGCAGCAAAATAAAGTTTGCCATGTTAAACATGTCGTCTGCTAAACAGGACAGAGTAAATCATGTAGCACCTGAGGAGAACAGCAGATCATTTTTTTCCCCCCATGACAAATAGCAAGCTCACCTATGCTTCCTCTGGGCTGGGGCTGCCTCAAACAGTGTTATACCCTCTTCTACCCTCCCGCTAAACCATATCGTACACAAGCACATTACCTGTTTTACCATTAATATGGACCACACGGTTTATTTAGCCCGAATACACCAATCTAGGTGCTTTGAATAAAAATTGGCAATTCATTCAAATGCATGGGAATCATTCCATACAGTACGTCACATTTTTAATAATAAGTAGGCTGAGATCTGAAGACCAGAGAGCATATGATATTAGATCATTTTCATACACATCAAACCCTCAAAATGGAAACGGGTTATTATAGAATAAAGATGATCAGCCTAAAGTATTGATTTGATTTCTGATCCTTCCCTTCAAGAGGACAAGTGGGCAATTCTGTCCGTCACAGGGCATTAGCACACATTACTAGGGGCGATTTAGAATACCCAGTCCACCTAGCGACATGTTTTTTTTTGGGAGGGGATCCCAGAGGAAACCCACGTGGACATGCAAAACTCCACACATTCAGGAAGCCTAGCTCTGGATCTAAACTGTAGACCCTGAAGCTCTGAGCCAGTTCTGCTATTGGAATAGCTCACCTAACAAGATTTTCTAGGAGCCTGCAAAAATGTAGCAAATGACCGAATCAGGCAGCTCGCACCCCACGCTTTCCGTACGCGAACATTAAAAACGAATTTGCTGCCTGAAATTTCACTCCGATTAATTTTCAGTGGTGAGTGGAAAATATAAGTGAGGGATTGGGGGATAGTGAGGCGCGAGTCACTAAATAGGGAAGAAAAAAAAAAAGCTGAGCCGTCTTCACGTTCTTTAGAGTCTGCTGTACATCTGTAATGACCTGAGACGCAGGGAGCAATCTGCTTTTCTCTGACCATAAGTGAAGCTTTCTGGGTTCCTCAGGCTCCATAATTATAGAGGGAAATAAAAGGAATGTCACTTGGGTTAGGCCTTTCAGCTTGTTAGGGGTGAATTAATCGGAAGCTAATGCTGTTTTGTGTGTCTTGAAAATGATACATGGAATTTAAATATTTCTTTCTAAATATAATACTTCCATTTCATTCCACAACATCATCACAAGCCTCACTGCAGACAGACACAGGACGATAAGAAGGAGAGGGAAACCCAAAATGGAGAAAGCTGTACTCTATAGTAGTGCGGTTACAGTGTCAGGAATGGATAGAGGAGGCAGATGCAAGTGCAGCCAATTTACTGGAGAAAATTAAGCAAAAAAAAAAAAAAAAAACTCGTGAAAACAAGAATCTTTTACACGAACTATGAACACAAGGCAAGAAAAATAGGCAATATGCAATAATGTGGCACACACACACACACACACACACACACACACACACACACACACACACAATAACAACTACAACAAAGGCTCGACAGTGGGAAACCGAAAAACTGGAACTTGCGCTAACAAGAGTGATCATGAAACAAAGGTGAGAGTGATTAGTTAGGCACAGGACATGCTGGGACTGATGGGTAGTGTAGTTCTGCGCTTTCACATAAAGGCCTCAAATATGCAGGAGTGTGCTGGGAGGGCTGAAGCAGGCGATTCATTTTTATTTTAGTGTTTGAATATTTACACCCTGTCACCCTGCGGTGGATTGGCAACCTACCCCGGGTGTACCCCGCCTCTCGCCTGAAGTCAGCTGGGATTGGCTCCAGCTTCCCCCTGCGACCCTGAACAGGATTAAGCGACAGAAGATGCGTGAGTGAGTGAATGTTTACACTGCAAAACGTGACATCTTGGTAAATGAAGAAGAATCTGAAGTAATCTTAAATAAAGGACAAGTTATCTAATATTTCTCATCATGAGTTTATTACGGAACAAAAAAAAAATCCAATCCCTTTAAACCAATTTCTGGACACGTTTGCTAATTTCACGTTTAAAACTGTCTTATTCCATTTGTCGATAATTTAGCTTCTTCCTGAATATAAACAGGAAGATATGTTATACAAACTAATCTGACAATAGGACAAGAGCTTAAAATGAGTAAAAAAACATCGAGATATAGGTTTAATAATTTAATCTAACATTTATTTAAAAAAACAGTCTACTAAAGAGAAATTCAAGTTGAATCTGTATACATGATATATTTCCTTGCTAAGATGTCTTTTTTTTTTTTTTTGCAGCGTGTGGTTTGCAGGGTAAAAAGCAAATCTGACATATTTTCTGATTCACCCCACTGATATTTTTTATGCCGGTGAACATGTGTTATGATGACAGCCACAACACAGGTCTAACATGTAAACACTGGACAGATTGCCTTTAATGCAGACTGCCAGCACACCTCTACAGTGTTTCTTATAAGTTGCAACAGGCGTTAGTCAGTCACTGTAAGGATGTTATTTTTTAAATTTTGTTTAATTGTTTAATTACATTTGTTTAATTGTTTAACTTTCTTGTATTCCATCCCTCCATCCCTCCATCCACTCATCCATTTATCAATCCATCCATCATCCATCCCCATTCAGCCATTTATCTATCTATCTGTCTATCAATCCATCCATCATCCATTTATTTATCTTTCCACTTATTTATCAATCAACCAACCAACCAACCAACCAACCAACCATCCACTCATCCATTTATCTATCATTCCATCCATCCATTGTTAGATTATCTTAAACTATGGATCCAGCTGCTTTGTCTATTTAATCTCGTTAGCAAAGGCCAAAAAACCCCAAATGAGCGTAATATGCAAAATAAGCATCATGTAACTTGAAAATGTCTTAAAGAATGTCGGCCTTATTATTCTGTCATATTGCTAACGAATCGACTACTTGTTTAAAAACCGATGGTAGTTAATGATATATTGTGCGCAAAAAAAAAAGAAGAAAAAAATTCCCTTTCACTACCAGCAGCATCTGTAGCTCCAAACGCCCTTGAACTCCAGATGTAACGAAAGCAGTTGGATACAATTTCTGATTCTGATATAATTAGTTGATTATAAAAAATAAGTAAATAAATGTAAAAAATAAAAATAAAAAAAAGACAATGCAGGGAATCAAAATAGCTGAGTTCAGCAATGATAAACACAATGGAAGGAGCTTGGTGTGTTATGTGCTCCCATTAAGAAGGTACCGGTGCGTGTAGTAGTCAGGTATTAAACAGTGTGGAGTCCGTGCTCAATCCAGGAAGGTAAGAAAACGTAAGGCACAGGCACATGGGAACCATGACATGCTTTCCAGGGTGGCGACCTGGTGTGAGTTGTTAATGTGACCTCTTTGATACTGTAGTTATTTAGCTACAACACTGAATAGTTCAGTCACACATGATATTGCCAAGATGGCAAAAATGCAAATACTTCCCATTGACCTATCACAAAGGACACATAAAAGCAATGATGTTCCACGGGCTGAGGAGACATCTGAGAGCCATCTTTTAAAACTGTCATCGCCTGATGTTATTGCCGCTTAGCTACAGGGCCTTGTTGATGTTACTCGATGCTGTGAGATAAGCAGGGACGATTCTGTGTGGTGGGGGATTGGGGGCAATGGTTGAGCTACACCGGCAAACCTTATTACACACAGGAGCACAGCAAAGAGACAATGCTAAAAAAAAAAAAAAGACAGTGAAGACAGTGGAAAAGGGTAACAGAGTAAATATTCTGAATGACAGTGCACGTCATTCTTGCCAAGAACAAAATAAAATGAAAATGCAATGAAAAAATGTTTTAATGAAATTTTAATGAAAGGTCCAGAACACATCATTCTTGAACGAATCAGTTACAAAATCAAAGCACGCAATATTTTCCCCCATTTTCCCTTTTTAAATTATCTTTTCAAATTGCTGCTCATGCTGTGCCACAGCGGAGCATAACACTCTCATAATCCTTTTCCACAGACAGCGTTCTTGAACCGGCTCCATTCGGGATTCTTTAAACCTTGGTGCCAGCTAGTCAACCAGCCTGCGTTTCCACCAATTTTGAGCTGTAATCAAGGATGCATCATCAACGGAGAGCGTTGCCCTATGCACAATGGGAGTAAACAGTAGCAGCAAGATGGCGGCTGGCACTGACTACCTCCGAGCTTTTGTTGTTATCTTCCATTGCGTTCCCCATTTCTACGCACTGCTTCCTCTCCAAACTAATGGCACGCCCACTGATGTCATCATGCTTCACACTGGAAAAACCAGCTATCTTTTGGTGCCAACTGGGGAGCCAGCTTTTCAGCTTCCAAACTTAATGATTTTTGATTAAAATGCTCCAAAAGGTTCAAAATTTGGTGCGAGAACCAGATCCGAGCCCATTCCCTTTAGGTGGAAAAGGGGTATCACAGGAAAAGTGCAATCCGCCCTCTTCAACATACATGATTTAAACTCACAATCTTCCAACAATAGGACAAACATTTTTCTGCAGGGCAACTCGGGATCCAGAAATGACAATCTTTATAGATAAAGAATATCAATGATAACGATGACATTGATAATGACAATGATAAAGAAACACAAGTGTTAAAAAAACATAACCATCTTCTTTTGTTTCTAATAAAATAAAACTAACTGATTTGGTATTTTATTTTGCGTATCCATTCTGGTTTAGCGATGAAGGCAGAAGATTCCTCTTAGAAGGCAGAGCTGCCAGGTGAAGACCCTCCAGTAACTGGCTCTTGCAGAATCCTGCGTTGCACTTTTATTTATTATGTCTCCTTTAACTGATTTATGGCTTTCGATAACTTGATTTGGTCTTCATATTGCTCCACAAGCAAGAATCATCTAGAATCATCTATTATCACATTTACACTATATCCTCAGCTTTGGTGTCCACCATGTTTTTCTCTTTATTCCTCCAATGGAAAAAGAAACATCCTAGAACTTCCCCATTTAGCACCAACTGTGTGGGACTAAGAATAAATCCAGGCTCGTTTACATGTGGAATAAATTATCCTGCCTCATCTTCTCCACAGATTGACACATGTATGTCAGGAAGCACTTAAAGATCCTTCTGAAAGCACATGAATATCGATGAAGAGGCACTTGCAGCACCATTTAGTGCATAACATGTTCATCCAGGTGTGTTCTTTTTGTGTGCTGACGTACCACTTGAAGTAATCGATGACCTGTGTTGCTTTATTCTGCAGGTATTGTTGCCAGTAATTCTTCTTTGAGTTGTAAGATTGTATCATTCCTGGCTTGATTGACTGCTCCTGAGCACTAGCACTTACAGTATGTCTAACCCTCTTAGAACTGCGCTATAAGCACATTTTCAATTCAAGTGTGGAAATGGCCCAAATTTGATTGCTCTGCCTTCATGCCACACAGTTCTGATTTACCTAAGCAGTGTGAATATAGAAATATGAACTGTTCAAAGAAGATTTAGCCGCTTTCATGTGCGATCCTAGATTTGATATATATTCAATCAGGGCTCATAAAACCCCTTCAAGAAATGACAGAACGGAATTCATTCATTGCATAGATGCACATATTTCTGCATGGGAATACCAATGATAGCTACTCACACAGCAACAGCCAATGGTTAGTCTTTGATTCTTTTTCTTTTTAACCTCTTCGACAGCTGACGGAGGCAAAAACAGATCGAGTTTAAGCCAAAACTTGGAACTGAGCCTAAAGGCCGGCGCTGTACACCTATCACTGCCATCCATCCACAAAGAGATAGTGCTATCTATGGGTGATATTGTGTCATTTTACATTAACACAGAATCACCAGACCTCTGCAGGTGATCTCACTCTCCATCAGCACGCTTTCACCAAATCATTAACAGGTCCTCCAAAAGATATGAGGCATCTGTTCCCAGCCATGCTGTGATTCCTGACGGCCCTGACAGCATCCTATCTTTAAAAAAAAAAAAAAAAAAAACCACACACCTTGCCTTATGAATTGGTTTTTCAAGCAATTCTGTGTTTCAAGCCTTGTTTACTGCAGGTGGTAATGTTAAAGCTGTCCTTATAAACATCTCCCATAAGCTCACTCAGTGGACTTGTTGCAAAGCCCTCTGGGATGGGGTTGTATCCAGTTGTCGCAAAAACAAGGGGCACCTCATAGTCCATAAATCCATAAATCCATAAACCTGAATCCAGCAGCAGTGTTCTCAGGTCACACTGTGACTAAATTTGATTAATCCAGTCTATAGGTACATGATAAGCCATCAACCTTGCATGGATGTTCACAATATGGCAGCCTTTTCTTCTGGCTTTTCGTGCTTTTAAACAACCTGCTAGGCGTCACTTTTAGTAAAAATTAGTTAGTGGGGACAGCTGTCCTGAGCTGGTTTTCATCCCAAGTACCTCCCATTAAGGCCCTAGCCGTATGCTTTTGACAACAAATTAGTCTCTGCTGGCAGCGTCTGCCTCGTCTTTTTGCAAGCTGAGAATCCACTTCACCAAATTCTGTCTCGCACACCGGGTTGCATTGCTCCGATAAAACCAGATGTTCCAGTGTGCTTACAACCCACAGCACGGAGGAATGAAAATCCACCGGGTGTGGTACAGTATATCAGATAAATCCAAATCCATCAGTGCAGGACCATCACTGGGAAGAGTCAATCTGCCAAACTGTATCATTGCTCCATGTCTGTCAGAGCTTCTGTGACCTTATCACTTACCCTGTTCACAGAGATCTAACGTCCTAGAGAATTTGTTTCCAAACTTAATCCAGCACAGCTGAGCTGGCTAATCAGAGAGATGGATTATTTGGCACAGGGGTGGTTGTTTAGGGTTGGAACTGTTCTTGAGACTAAAGCTGGTTTTGCACTGTGCAATTCCTGCAGAAATTTGGAAAGAAAATTACAACGTTCTACGGTCAATCAGAGTGATCCAGGCTTGTGCAGAACCTACCCATAAACAGAAACATTCTTCAAAGTGACCCAGAACTTGAATGCCATTACTATTACCAAAGATTCTATAGCGGAGCAAGATGGGTTACTTATGCAATAAGCAGAAGTACCACCGTGGACGCCATTTTCATAAGCCCACCGTAACATTCCTTATCTGTTTCGGCAAACGACGGCTAGCGCCACCGCTTGGAAAACATACGCTAAACTGTCCAAAGTTCTTCAAGCAGTCATGAGGAGGTTCATTGTTGTCAATACTATCTGA
>JAQMCW010000001.1:15841163-15852146 GCA_030068335.1 Chrysichthys cranchii
TGGGCGTTTCCTGCATCCCGGCGTCTATTTGTCGTGCCGTGGTTTTAGCCCGGCGTTTATTGGAGACGGGCGTCTATGAGAGACAGGCCTCTATTAGAAGATATACGGTAATACTATGTTTTAAAGTAGGGGTTCTCAAAGGTTTGGCATCCAGGGACTTATTTATCTATAAAATAAATTCAACCCCATCAGCCCAGTTTTATTATGAATATAATGTAATCCAGTTGTTCAAATATTCATTTCAAAACGTAAATGTATACAACAATATTTTGACTATGTGTTGGAGCCATTAATAAACAGTACACGTTAGGTCCTCATGAGGAACTTATTTATAGTTCAGGGGTAAACCATTAAAACTAATAACCTAAAGAATATATTTGTCATAATTTTGAGAACCACTGCTCTAACAGTTCCAGTCAGTTACTTCACGGGGAGTTTAAATGTCAATATCAGTCATGTGCAAAAAAAAAAAAATGTATACACACTAAAACATGAAAAATATCTGCATAAAAACTGTATTGCTGGATAGACGTCTCTCCGCACTCTACACACTGCTTTCACGTCTCTACACACTGATGCCATAAATCAATTTGGATTTTAAAAAATAGGCATAGATAACCTGTTGAAGTGTGTATACATTCTGTTTGGAAATGTTTTGTCTATGTATACCAAGAACTTTCTGTATAATACAGTTTTACTTTTCAATTTAATGATTGATGTCTGTCTTAAAGCAACTCTAAGATGTCAGAACTTGTAAAACAGGCTCTTAAATATAGCCAATATAATGTAGATTAAACTGCTGAAACTCTTTGGAACTGGAAGACTAGCTTAATAAACCAAAAGAGATTTTATTTTAACTTAAATTAAAGAAATTTAGAAAAACATGTTTTAGCAGCCCATTGCTCTGTGGTGCATCTTTATTTTTATGTTTGATTGGAAGACTTACCTTATTAATATCACATTCCCATTTATTCCTATGGCAAATTTAAAATATATTTGAATTTAGCTGATGTTTCTTTCTTTAAAAAAAAAATGCTGAATACGCTTCAAAACCACAAGACAAATAGCACTTTAGAAAGGTTTAGGTTTTCAAGTCTGATCAGTTGTGCAATACGCTTGGTGAAACATTCAGGACTAAAACCTTCTAAATCCCGCTCGAGATTTTTAATTGCTTTCAAGTTTTACAATCATTAGTACCAATGAACTACTTTTGACGGAGGCACCAAAGTGGAGGGTTAAACACTCTTGATACAATTAAAGAGTAGTCCTCCAAGAGTATTTGTGACTCGTGCTGGCAAAATGAGTCGGAATGACCATAGGATAATTATGAGCTAAGAGGCAAAACATGGTTTCGAACATCGAAATGAGATTTTCTCAAAAATGTGTCCATAAAGCCCTCATTTATTGATCCCCATGAGAAAACAGCAAAAAAAACATCCCAAACTACTTTTATTTTAAGGTTTTGTTCATGATGTTCATTCATATGTCTTCATTAATTAGTCCAGTGTCGTAATATTCCATGATAAATCCGTGTTATTCACCGCGCGCTCGCGACAAGATGGGGGGAATCCCCCTACCCATGTTTGGTATCGTTGTGAAGCGTAGTTTTTCTACTTCCTGATAATACATGTGGAATTCCCAAGGACGCTTTTATGCACCGATGGAAAGCGAATATCCAAACCCCATTAGACGTGGTCGACTTCAGTTGGATGTGACTCGGTCATTTTTTGTCCGATTTTAGCAAACCATGCCTCATTTTGAAGGTCTTTAGACGGACAATGTGGAAGTAACAATAACTCACTTTTGAAAATTGCCTCATTCCGACTCATTATGCCAGCACGGGGCACATTTCAGTTCCTTGATGTAAAGGGGAAGCTAAAACATATAAAGTTGTTCACAATATTGGGCAATACTGTCCACATCTAAAACTCTGTACTGCCTCTTCTTCGTGTGGTGTGTTGCTCGCCGATCTGGCAGATTTCTCCACCACACCAGATCCCACGCCGTCCTCTGGATGGACTTTCCCAGTGGCCAATTTAAACTCAACAGATGCGAAAGAGGGGAGACTTCCATTTTTCTTCCCCAACATTTTCGATGTCTCTCCTAGTGGTGATACTACTTTGCTTTTTCTAGTGAAACCTCTTCCTTTGTTACTGGTAACGCTCTGGTTATCCAGGAAAGGGTCGGAGTCACTACTGTGAGTCATGTTGAAGTATGTACACTTGGGTGTACAGGGCTTGGCCATGTCTTCCAACTCAGAAGAGGATATGACACCTAATGGAGACTGTTTTCTCCCGTAAGGTATATAAGAGGCATCCTCGCTTGTGTTTTCTTGACCCGTGTCGACCGACGTTGTATCCACATTTTCATAAATTCCCATTGGAACAGGAGGAGATTTACGAATGAGGTGATTTTCTTTTAGAAGCCACCTGCCCTTATCTATCAGGATTCCTTCCTCGGAGTTAGTCTTTGAGTGAATGGCTAGACATTGTGCAAGCTCCGAATTCCCAATAGAGTCTAAAGAGTTGTAGTGGACTGGGTCCTGTAATGTACCGTTAACCACGGAGTCAGCAAAAGAGCTAAGACTGTTGATGCTCTTTACATTAGGACTAGCTGTTTGGTTTGTGCCTGCATGAGGTTTCTTTGAATCCAAGTGCTCATAGCTTTGCGTCATGTTGCCTAGGGGCATGAACAGCTTCTCTGCTTGATCCTCTCCACTCTCGGTTAAAAGATCTGTAGAAACCTGTGACAGGTGTCCTCCACTGTCTGATGTATCAGGCCTGTAATCAGAGAGGTCAGTTGTGTTGGGGCTAGGAAGACATTTCCTGGCATACTGATGGTCTACATTGCTTTTAGATAAAGCCATTGCTTTGTTATTGCATGGGTCAGGCTCGAGTCGTAGACAGCCATTTGAATCATATGTGAAAATCAGAGTGGAGGACATCAGCAGTAAGTTGAGAAAATCCAGCAGCTGCTGGGGGAGCACAGTGGGATGCACACAGTGGCATTCATGATCCATGTCTGCTTCTTCTGTTCCTGCAGAATCTTCTTCCTGGGCTTTGTGGATCTCCTCACTTTTGTAGGATTTCTTCATCACAAAGTCTTTGACTGAAGGATCATCCAAGAAACCGTGGTGTGACTCGGCATCCAAGTCTAAAGCATTGCTCCACTCGTCATTGTCTTCATCTGTTCCAGCTTCTTTCTCCGCAGCAGGATGAGTCAGATTCTCACTAACACTTTCTTCTTCCAGCATCTTGAGATCAAGGTCAGCTAGTGCTTCTTGACCTTTGTAGGTCACTGAGTGGTCTGAATATTCACCTTCTTGATGCAGCTGTAGAGGGGAGTTTGGTGCTACATGAGAATCTTCATCCTCATCTGCTTCTTCATCATCCTTGTTAGCATTATGAACCTGTCTCTCAGTGAGAACGTCTTCTTCTGATTTCTGGAGCTCATGTTCATTTTCTGATTCCCGCCATGGACAAGATGCTGCCATGTAGTGATCAGAGTGTTCATCCTCTTGACCAGACGTTGACAAACGGTGTGGTTCGGCAGCAGGATTTTCACATTCTGATGTGCTATATATTGCTTCTTCATGATCGTAGTTACTCTCAACTTCCTTTTGGTCATCATCATCATCATCATTATTGTTGATCATTAATTCAGATGCTTCTGATTTAGCATCTTTGTGTATCGCATTCTGCTCTTCTGTTTGAATAGTGCCATTGTTTGGGGACTGTGCTTCTACAGTCTGTGGTTCTGAAGCCAGTGAGATTATATCCCGGTGTTTAGGATGTTTACTGGTTTCGCAGTAAGTGTCTTTATCCATTGAGTTTATGCCACATCCTTCTGTGCAATCGTCCCCTTTACTGACAGTGTTATCAGTCACCTCGGAACCTGACCTGCCATCTTTTGCCTCTATATCTGACACAGGAGAAAGCAGTTCAGATTCAGATTGCTTACAACCTACACGTTCTTGCCATTCCACTTTGTCTTCCAGATTAGTTGGACTGTAATGTGAAACTTGAAACTCATCAACCTGGCTTACCTCATCCTCGGTATGCTTTTCCTCAATCATTTGGACATTGTCTATCATCTCATGATTCTCCTCACGTAAATCTGCTTTGCTTGCTTCATTATCTACACACCTTTCCTGGTTTGTTTTCAAATCATCCACAATTTCAGTTATATATCCAGGTACTCTTTTTTGGTTAGTCACATCCTCAAGTTTGAGATTTATTGGAGATTCGTTTCTCAGAACTGCTAGATTATGAGAGATTGATTGGGGTAGGTGTAATTCTACAGATTCTTTGGATAAATCTGCAAGCCTAGCATTGCTAATATCAACATAGTGACTTTCCCTCTCTTCTAAATATTTTATTTCTTCCTCTAAGGACCCCCGTAACTCGTCTTTCACAGCGGCATCCTCATACTCACAAGCAGTATCGGTGGTTTCATTTTTATGACCATAATGCTCCTTAGGGGGATTTGCTCTATCAAAATTGGTCAATTCACCCCTAATGAGTGAGAAGATCTCTCTGCGGAGATCCTCACACATGTTTAGCTTGTCCATTACCTCTCGGATACTAAAAATGTGCTCTTTATCTTGAACGTTCTCTTCTAAGTTCTCAAGACCAAAGTCTTGCTTTGCCCGTTTTGGTGACAGTGGTGGGCTCCTTTTGATATGATTTTTCTTTTGGAAATCTCTCCAGCTTTTCTGTAACTGAGCAGAAGTTGAACTGTGGAGACTTGCCAGTCTGGCCTGAAGCTCTTCCTCATCCTCGATGCTGGCCAATTTTTGTATGGATTGCATGACCTGCAGAGCCTCTGGATTCCTGCCGGAGTTATCATTGGCAGAATCTGAGTCTTCGTTGGCAGAGTTGGCGATTCCATCTCTCAAAGTCATCAATGTCAGGAAGGAGAGAAGAACCGTAGATGGAGAGCCAAAAACAGAGGCTAACTGTGATGAGAAGTCAGAAAGGGTACTGGATTTCTGCTTCTTCTTCAAGGATGACGGATGAGAATGACTACAAGCTCTGCTGAGCAACTCAACAGATAAGCATAACTGCTCCAGAATGTCTTGACGTGCAAAACCTGATTTGACCTGAGGGTTCAACTGTGCGTCTGGTGATGTTCCACCCCCTGCATCTGGTAATTTGGGAACCAAATCCTCTGAAGACTTACTCTTTCTTATGTCAATCACCTGTTCAGCAGAGTACTTTCTCAGAGATCTTCTCAGGTTCTGTGTCTCCATAGGTTCTCCCTCACACCTTATTTGAGACACGGGCTTCTCGACAGTTGAACCTTCAACAGAGGAACAGTTCACCATCAAATTGTCTTCGTCTCCTACACTTCTCATCTCTGAAATGTCTGAGAACGCACTTTCAATCTGGAACCTAGCTCTAGATTCATATGGGTTTAACTCATCCATATAGGGCACTGATTCTGGGTGAATTTTTTCCAGCCAGTTTTCCACATACTGGTGCACGTTGCAGGGGGATGGATGGAGCACTGGCATAGAAATACTTTCACTCAACTCCTTGCTGTCCTTTGGAGATTTTGTGATGCTGCCATTTACAGATCTTTGCTTTGTCAGGATCATGAAAGGTGCTGAATGAGATGAGGGGATAATGTCGAATTTTTCCTTCATGTGAGGGCTTAGCGTGTCAGTTTGACCCAAGTTTATTTTTTGATATGTCTCCCTTGACAGGTTCCCATGACGTGCTTTTACCTTCTCAGGTGACTGAGCTTTCTTTTTCTTTGTAACCTTCTGCCCATAATTGTCACTTTCCGTACAGCTGTGCGAATCTGGAGCGTCGCTGTACTTTAGGTCTTTTAAAAAGTCTGGAACACTACCTTTCTGCTTTTTGTCTGTTACATTGCTTTTCAGAAACACACCTTTGTTTGACCTTTCAGATTTTTGTGGGAATTTTGTCTTCTTACTTAGCGCTCTTTTATTTTCAGAGTCATTTTTAATGGATCTCTTCACTTCTTTGTCTGCGGATTCACACCTGGCTTGATTTTCATAGTCGGTGAATGCGGACGCATTGCTGCTTCCTGTTTGTGAAAGGGCTGATTTTCCAGACAGCAAAGATAAGAGTTCATTGTTCCTAGCATTCCCAGAACTCGCCGACGGTTTGGTCAGATTAGTGTCCCAGTCGTTGCTTGAAGATTGACACCCTGATTCGCTTGAGTCTGACTTTTTGTGTTCAAACCTGTCATCCTGATCAGCCCAGGTTTTTGCAAAATAATTTTCACACACGTCCTTTGACTGATGGATATGCATTATAGTTTCTGTGATCTGTTTCCCATTGTTGTGGAGCTGAAGAACCTCTGCCATCCCTGAGATGGAGGAATGAGTCTTTTTGTGCTTGGCTTCTCTCAAATTTTTCTTCCTGGGTTTCGGTACAGGTCTTGTACTGCTAGAGCTGCTATGACTGACAACACAGTACCCTTCCAATAGCTCACCTTCGGCTGTGTGCTCCATATATGAATATGAACCAACTGTGCTTTCCTGGACCTCAGTTTGTGATAGACGCTTTATATTGTCCACTGAGGTTTCTTTCCTTCTGACACCCCGAGGTCCGGGAGTCGGCAGCCTCCTGAAACGCGGTTTGGGATTTTCCAAGGCCTCAGAGGCAGCATTTTCTCCTTCCTGGTTTAATTTGATTGGTTTATAAGTTTGTCTGTCCTCACCTTGAGATTCCCAGCTGTGCATATTTGATTCTCTTTTTCTGTTGTTGTTATTATTGTCTTTATGATCTGGGGAGTTGTAGCTTGAGACTGGTTGCGAGACCGACGTCACCTCATGGCTATTATTATTACAGGCTCGACTCACTGTGGTGGTCCAGTGTATCACCTCCTCTTGCTTTATAGTGAGACGAACTTTCATCTCCACGGTCATGCTGCCGTCCTGATTCACACGGAACGATTTCTCAATCTCATCATCTGAAGGAATAATTAAGCCATCATTTTCCGCTACACCAGACACGAAGTCACATTTTTCCATCTCTTCCGATTCTAGTGCTTGGTTGTTCGTGCTCATCCTCGATCCCATTTTCACTTCAGTTTCGTCAGAGTGACTTCCATTTAGGGACATATTGATCTGATTTACAAAATATCTTTCCGATGATAATGAGAAATTTCTTGATCTTGGTCTACTGCTAACTGATTTTTGTTGACCTTCTTTCCAGTTTTCCAGAAAGGTTGGTTTGTAAGGAGGCAAGACAAATTTGAAAAAAAGTAAGTAAGTATGTGAGTGAGTTAGCAAATAAATAAACAGATAAATAAATACATGTATTGACATATTGAATATTATACAGTGCCCTCCAGAATTATTGGTACCCTTCATAAACATTCTCTCACCATCTTCTTTTCTTTCAGCTGCTCACTTTAGAGCTCTCCACAGCGAATCATCTTCCTCCATCTCACCCTATCCCTAGCATCCTCCTCCGTCACACCAACCCTCTGAATGTCCCCCTTCACTATATCCATGAATCTTCTCTGTGGTCTTCCTCTTTTCCTCCTGCCTGGCAGCTCCATCTTCAACATCCTTCATCCAAAATATCCATTGTCTCTCTTCTGGACATGTCCAAACCATTTCAAGCTTGCTTCTCTACCTTTGTCTCCAAACCGCTCAACCTGAGCTGTCCATCTAATATACTCATTTCTACTCCTGTCCATTTTGGTCACTCCCAATGAAAATCTTCAGATCTGCCACCTCCAGCTCCGCCTCCTGTCCTGTACATCATAGCGGGGGATCTCACTACCATCTACCATCCACTGCTCTCTCTCTTCGGTCCTGTACGTGGCGTACGGCACCTAGGCTGCCAAGCGGCCCCCACGGGGCTCGGTTGACATTTCCATAGCCAAGTGCATTCTACAGGGTGAAGTCGCTAGCCCCACACCCAACCCTCCCCTAACTTGGGACGCAGGTTCATGCCCTCACGCATGCACACATCCACACCTACAGGCAATTTAGGGTAGCCTAACGTGCATGTCTTTGGACAGTGGGAGGAAACATGCAAACTCCACACAGAAAGGCACCTGTGCCGAATCCGGGGCTCGAACCCAGGACTGCACCACCCAGGACCTTCTCGCTGTGAGGCGACAGTGAAGGCTAACCACTTAGCCACCATGCCGCCCACCATCCACTACTATCTACCATAAACAAAAACATTAATATATAAAAAGGAGAAGAAGACATACAATAAGTGATATTTTGGGTTCAAGCATACAACGATATTGTGGAGTTTTATTTAATCATATTTCTGCCCCCTAACAAGATTTCAACCTGGGATGGCATGGTGGTGCAGTGCTTAGTACTGTAACCTCATGGCAAGAAGGTTCTGGGTTTGAACCTGTCAGCCAAGTGAAGCCTTTCTGTGCGGAGTTTGTGTGTTCTTCCCATGCCTGGGTTTCCTCGGGGTGCTCTGGTTTCCTCCCACAGCCCAAAAACATGCACATTAGGTCAACTGGCTACTCGAAAGTATAAATGTGAGGGTGAACAGTTGTTCATCTCTGTGTTAGCTCTGCGATAGATTGGTGACCTGCCGAGGGTGTAGGGTTAGGGTTAGGGTTAGGGTTAGCTGGGATTGGCTCCAGCTTCATTGTGTTCCTTAACTGATGAGCGGTATAGATGACGGATGGATCGATTTCATGTTTTCCTACAAAGCACTTGTTCCAAAAAAGATCAGAAACCTTATAATGAGTATTTAGTGACACCTGTCTAATTAACAGCACTGAGTCACTTCCTGTAACGAGTAATGACGGACTTGTAATCCACTCTTGGTGCATACAAAATATTTATTTTGTATTCCTTCATTTCTGTGTTTATTCGGAAATACTTTTGCCTCATTATCTTGCCGAACATCCAGGATGCCATAAACGTTACAAAAGAGCCTCTGAACCTCCAGCCACAAAACAGCCCCAAGTATCAATTATATTTTTGCGTTTGGTTCACTGTGTTCTTTTTTTTTTTTGGCTCCTTTTCCTTTGAATGCTAACCCTTTGTTCGTCTTCCCACAAGCTGATGGTGTGCATGATCCAAAATGTTGCTTTTGTCTTTATCTGATCACAAGAAATGATGCTAATTGCTCTAATGATGTTCAGTGAAGTTCAGCTACTGCGTTTAGCGAGATGCTCCCAGGCTTCTTTATTGCTTGTTATGAAAATGGCCTTAAACAGTGTGCTTGACTCTTTTAGTCATATGAGACTTTGTGTTTGTTATGACCTTAATTGTGCTTTAATGTCATTTTAATGGCTTTTACATGTGTTATATCCAGTACCCGATTTGACCACCTGTCGTCAGGTTCACTTGCTCACTTTATGTTAAGTTTTTCTTGTGTCTTTGGTCCTTGCCCTGTCTCGTCCATGTTAATGTCTGCTAACGTCTGTGTGTCCCTGGACTTGTACGCCTAGTTTGACCTCCTAGTTTTGACCTGTGATCTTACTGATATTCCTGGCAAGATCTGCCTGCCTGGGATTTGCCCTAATGCTATGGCCCATCAGTAAGATTACTGGATTTGCTGTATTAAACACAAAACCCATTTTGCGCACTCGTGTCCTGCCTCTTAATTACACATCTGGAGGGCATTGTAACATCATCACCAGTAGAAATGTACTGTACATTAAGGAAATAATTGTACAGCTTACGTGGCAGTGGCTGGGTCCTTGGCCCTGTGGATTCAAGTATGACGGAGTGTGAGGGTTGAGTGGATGCTTGGAGATTGAAGTTAGCCAGATGAAAGGGTTCATTACCAGCTGCTACGACGACACCAGAGCACAAGATGAGGGCCGG
Source organism: Chrysichthys cranchii (assembly GCA_030068335.1). Classification (NCBI taxonomy): domain Eukaryota; kingdom Metazoa; phylum Chordata; class Actinopteri; order Siluriformes; family Claroteidae; genus Chrysichthys; species Chrysichthys cranchii. Next base: position 15,850,960 of record JAQMCW010000001.1, read on the forward strand.
AAGACCGTCCACCTACAATTGGAATGGTGTACAACGTGTATCGGTTTTTTTTCCTATCAGAATAATTTAGCTTTTCCTTTTGTGAGTCATCCTGTTGTATTTATTATTTATTCGGACCCATGTTCATATGTGATGACAGATGTGTCTTCAGATTCATTATCAGGTGTGGATTCACACACGGAGCCAGTGTTCCTGGCTGACATGAACTAGACACAGGACAGATAATACAACACGTGGAGACGGCAGTCTTTAGCATAATATAAAATAAACACCAAAGTGTGCAAGTGTATGAGTTTTGTTCTCCACACTGCTCTGCTACATGACTTAAGTACATGAGGCATTTCAGGGAGCAAGACGAGTGCCGAGTGAGAAACAGCAAAGACGAGCGCTTATGTCTTCCTCAGTTAACTAGTCAGCCAGTCATGCTAAGCTCTGACCGTGGAGAGCGAGACTCAGTCTCAGCACAAGCCTCAGACCATGACAGGAGGTGTAGATTTACAGTTTAAGATCATGGATTACAACAATTATTTGTTGACTGTCTTTGTAAATGTGTCTAGATGCAGTTTTTGACACTGCAGCTAGCTAGCTTAGCCAACATACAGTATGTGTTTACTTTAGGTGTGTGTGTATTTGGGACGCATGCGCAGTATAGCTAGCAGACAAAGTTTGAAAAAGGAATTGTGAAAAGTTCAAAGTGATCCCCATCATAACATGGTTTAAAGTTCATTGGTGTAAAATATTAGCCAGTCGACCCCTTTAAAACTTTCTACTTGTGTTTTCACTTCATAGGTTGCTAAATCACATCGACTCCTCCTTTCGGTTGTTCCCTTCAGGGGTCGCCCCAGTGAATCATCTGTCTCCATCTAACCCTATTCTCTGTATCCTCTTTTCTCACACCAACTAACTTCATGTCCTCTTTCACTACATCCATAAATCTCCTCTTTGACCTTCCTCTAGGTCTCCTGCCTGGTGGGTCCAACCTCAGCATCCTTCTACTGATATATTCCCTATCCATCCTCTATACAGTACATGTCCAAACCATCTCCGTCTGGCCTCTCTAACTTTATCCCCAAAACATCTAACATGCACTGTACCTCTGATCTACTCATGTCTGATCCTATCCATTCTCGTCACTCCCAAAGAGAACCTCAGCATTTTCATCTCTGCCACCTCGAGCTCTTTCTCCT
>JAQMCW010000001.1:15975800-15988561 GCA_030068335.1 Chrysichthys cranchii
GCTTTTGGGTGTGTGTGTGGGCTGGTTGGTGTGTGTGTGTGTGTGTGTGTGTGTGTGTGTGTGTGTGTGTGTGTGTGAGTGGTGTGAAATATGTCTCACAGTTGCAAAGAAACAAATAGTATTTGACCCTTCTGACCCATTTTAGTCTCCACTTTGACTGCCGGATCAAACTGACCCCAACGGTATCTCCGTAATATAAACATGCACGGGAACCATGTTCATTTTATATGTTGATTACACTTATTGAGCTAAGCAGAATCAGTTTCATAGGGGGGGGAAATACTTTTAACTATTTTTTTTAGATTTTTAGCTTTAAAATAGGACACTTTGAGCCACACGATAACAGGAGGGTTAAGCGTCCTCTCAGACATGTTGAATGTATCGGGTGGCACTTTTCTTGCTTGTAGCATGTTAGCTGACTGACTTTATAAGGGCTTTTCCTCCCAAACTCACTGAGCTGAACAAAAACGGCCTCTGTTGCTAGATATAATCTCCCTAACTTACAGTTTGGCCTGATTTATGGTTAGTGAGGAGGGGTTGAAAGTGCCTTCCAGGCCCCGTAGCGTGTATTCAATCTGGCAACCCTGTATGCGGCTGTTCCCCTGTGGGCTAAATTTAACGCTCTGCTGGCCATACAAGGTCGCACTGCTGTCCGCCGGGGCTTCAGCATTATTTTTGGCCCCTGAGCTCCCGCACTCCGCTCCGCCGCCCCGCACCGCTGCTGTGCCCGGATTTTGGCCACTTTTCGGAGTCAAGTCGCCTCTATCTCACTTTTATTATTATTATAATTTTAAATTCCCCTGCAAAATTTGGACTTTGGTAAGACACTGTTTTATTTCCTTGAAATGCCTGGCTTTTGGTGTTTAGAGAAGCCTAAAAATGATTAATGGTGTGTAAATGGCAGATATTTACCTGTCCTATAGCTTTTTCTGAAGGATTTTTTGATTTAAAAAAAAAAGGAAGTCTTTGGTATGTTTCCCTTTCTTTCATATGTATCTATAATTCAATTTGTGTTGCGTTAAATTACTATAATATTTTTAAGTACCACCATAATAGGTGTTGTGTCAGCCAATCAAGGTATCTTACATTTCCTGATAATTCTGTCCTAGTTACACCACCTCATGTATCACTGAAATATGATGAACCTTTCTTTTGATTAAGTCTTCAGGCTGGGGGAATGAATTTGTTGATTAGCAACAAGCAGACTTTCTCTAGTTGTACATATTTGTTGAAATGTTAAGATATTTCATTCAAGTACAGTGTAATGCAGTGGTCACCAACCTGTTCTTGGAAACTTTAACTACACACATAATCATGCGCACGAGACCATCCGATCATTGCCTTAAGCAGTTCATACATGCTAACCATACACTAGAAGACTTAGGAAAGACTCTCTAAAAACCTTTAAAAGACTAAAGTCTGACACTTTCTCACATCTAAACACAAGGGGTTATTAGTCACAAAGCCTTACCCCAAATGACTTTTCAACAGATTATCTATGATTATGCAGGGTCACTATATGCATGAGGGGCGGCACGGTGGTGTGGTGTGGTGTGGTGGTTAGCACTGTCTCCTCGCACCAGGTCCTGGGTTTGATCCCCAGGGTCGCCCTGGGTGCACAGAGATACACAGAGGGGATTAGGCTAATTGGCTACTCTAAACTACTGGTAGGTGTGATTGTGCATGTGAGTGTGAATGGTTGTCTGTCTCTATATGTCACCCTGTGGTGGATTGGCGACCTGCCCAGGGTGTACCCCGCCTCTCGCCCGAAGTCAGCCGGGATTGGCTCCAGCTTCCCCCCAGCGACCCTGAACAGGATTAAGTGGCAGAATACTATGACTACTTGATGAATGACTATTTGCACGAGCCAAAACTTAAAGATAACATTAAACACACTTGATTTTATTGAGATGAGAAAAACATTGGCTTGAGACCGCTAGCCTAACCATCTTACACCGACCACAGAGATAACGGGAGTGTGCAACAACTCTAGCAAAACTCTCAGGATTTTATTCCGACGTTGGAAATTTGTCCGCAACTGTGACCTCATTTGAAAAGTCATTTGGTGTGAGGCTGGCGTTAAAAGAGGTGTGTTAGATTTTGGTTAGAGATGACACCTGTCGGAAAGTCCACATCTCTAGGTACAGGTTGGTTCCCACTGATGTAATGCTTCCAGTCTGACACTAAAACTTTTGACTTGAACATGTCCATGCCTTGACTTGAATGCGATGGAACTGACCCTTAGTTAAACTGCGAGCGCACCTAAAGCAACGACTCGAGGTGGAGACAGGCCTACGGGACTTTGGGAAATCCAAGAGCCACTCAGGATGTCAGGATCCATAGAAGTGCAACAGGAGCAGCAGCAGCAGCAGCAGCAGCAACAGCAGCGGAGTCTGGAGACTCACTATGAAAGCGGCTACCACCAAAGCTCGCTGTCGTCCTTTAGCCACCAGTCTTATGCAGCTCACGTGAGCAGCATGGGGTAAGAGGAGCCAGAGACGACATGCCACTGTGCTCTTCCCTGATGTGTGCTGACTGGTAGACTAGCACCTGGAGAGCTACTTCACACCACTGCTGCTTTTTAATCCCGGCGCTTTTAACCAGCCAAGAGGCTCACATGCTTATGTCAAGTAACACCTCGTCTTAATAACTCATCCTCACGCATTGGCCAGGATGAGATCAGTCTTCTGAAGACAAATGACAAAGTTGTTTCTTGTGTGATGTTTAACTTTTCACCTAATGAACGTGGCAAGAAGCAGCATCAGACCCTAGAAACAAAGTTTTCATGACTAATCAAGTAACAGTTTTATGATGTGTGGCTACTGATTGCCTAGACTGGGTGAAACAGTCAAGTGCAAAGATTTGAACGCTTAGTTTTGTGAATAACTGCATCATTTTATTTCAGGTATGTGTGTACGGATATGACTCCAAGCGTAGTGCGAGGGTAAGCTCAGCTTGAGCCCTGTTGGTTAAACTTAACTCAATTCAATTCTATTCAGTTCAATTGAACAGGGATTGTCGCAAAAATCTGGATTAATATTTAGATTTAGATCTCTGTTGAGTAAAGGTGACAATGGCAAGGAAAAACCTCCTGAGACAACAGGAGGAGGAAACCTTGAGAGGAGCCACGCTCATAAGTGAACCCATCCTCATTTGGGTGACACCGGATAGTGGGATTATAAATCATTATAGTCCATATACAACTATATACTACAAAGTTAAGCAGATCTAAGTGTGTTGAAAGTATGACCTGTAGGGTTTTTTATGATTACAGCAGCAATTTTTAGGTATAATAGTACCGTAGGGATGTGTTTAAAATATCGACTGGGCGATATATCGTTAATAACTCGTGGCCAATATAAATATGGAATCAAAGGTTGCTATATTGATACACACAAACGCACATCAGCACATGATTATCAGAGCGGAGTAGTTTTGTTTTGAACAAAAATGGGATAGTAGATTAGACTGTACACTCTGCAAGTCTGACTGTGGTTTCACTGTTTTTTGACACTAGTGTTTATTTGCACTAAAGAAAAGTTTAAATGAAATGATAGTTCACTAAATATGTTTTTGATCGCACAGAGATTGAAATAAATGTTATTAATATTTGTTAAGGCTTCTGTAAATGTATCCACAGTGTAAAGGTCTGTTAAGAGTGTATTGTTATACTTTGTGGTATATCATATCGATGATATCATATCTTGATGTGTATCAGGATACGTATCGTATCATGGTCTGTATCGGGATAGGTATTGTATCGTGGGGTCTGTATCGGGATAGGTATCGTATCGTGGGGTCTGTATCAGGATACGTATCGTATCGTGGGGTCTGTATCGGGATAGGTATTGTATCGTGGGGTCTGTATCGGGATACGTATCGTATTGTGGGGTCTGTATCGGGATACGTATCATATCGTGGGGTCTGTATCGGGATAGGTATCGTATCGTGGTCTGTATCGGGATAGGTATCGAATCGTGGGGTCTGTATCGGGATTGGTATCGAATCGTGGGGTCTGTATCGGGATACATATCGTACCGTGGGGTCTGTATCGGGATACGTATCGTATCGTGAGGTCTGTATCGGGATACGTATCGTATCATGAGGTCTGTATCTGGATATGTATCGTACCGTGGGGTCTGTATCGGGATACATATCGTATCGTGAAGTCATTGGCAATACCCAGCCTTATAATACACTATCTATACTGTCTAGGTAAGATTTTCTAGTGAAGAATTGTGTGGTAGTTGGATCTAAACTGCTGGATCTAAATTTTTAGGGTATCCATGTCAAACCATTCACAGCATACAACGTGTATACATGTATCGATACAGTCCTACTTATAAAAGTTGTAGCGTTGTGTCGGTCTCGAGGTGTTTTGCACTGATAAAGTTTTTTTTTTTTTAAATAGTACATTATTTTTAGTTAAGTAAACAATTATATTAACGCTCATAATGGATCTTGATACAGTGACACACTGACATCTTTATTTTGTGTTGTGAATCATTTCCTGAGCATAGATTCAGCATGAACACATTTCACTGATAGAAAAAGGCTTAATATGTGTCGGGTAAGCAGTGCTCTTAGCTACTTCTTAACACTGTTTTTTGTTAAACGCATTAAAAACTCGTGAACTGTGGCAGCTTCAGTTTGCCATAACACTGTTTCCCGGGCACGGTGAGCAGTTAAAAGACAAACATTAAAGAAACATGCATATAATCAGTGAAGTATAATAAATAAACCTAACGCTGTTTAAAACGTGGCAGGTTTGTTCAGGTTCATGACGCCTTGCTGAACGATGATGCAGAAATAGTGACGATTCTCTCTGAATCTGTAGTCTGCAGTGTTTCCACGTCACCTTTTGGTATCACCTCAATTTCTCTGGTACCTTGACGGAGGTGATAATAAAAAAGTACCAGCTACTATCCAAAACTTTTACCCAATGGAAAAATGAAAATAAATAAATAAATAAATAAATAAACAAACAAACAAACAAGCAAACAAGCAAATAAATAAATAAATAAATGCACACAGAGGCGAGTTGAGTTGACTTTTAGTGTTATTAGCAAAATGTTAAGACTATACCAATTTTCATTTTAGGCTCTTTTAAACAGTTACATAATTAGATTTTGTTTCTTCTAGAAGCTTTGGTTAAAATTGTTAGTTGCCAAATGGCTTACTTCAATAAAGTACCCGATTTTGTCCTCCATGCTGGTCATGGTTCTCCATTACCCCACTAGAGGAGGAACTCGAACCTCTCTGCTGGTAAAATCCCAGGTTACTAATGTGTCTCAGGGTTATTTGTGGCTCATGAGACCAGGAAATTCACAGGCTCAAGATCGGTGCTACTGTACTGCCACTGTACAGCCACTTTCCTCATTTTCCAGAATTCTGGAAATGTGCACTACTAAGGCAGACAATCTGCAAAGTCATATTATCGCCTCGCTTTCGTAAAGTCAGATCAAATCAAATCAAATCAGATGCTGTTTGATTGAATGTGGAATATAGAAATGGTGCACAGAGTAAGGGTACGTATTTCTCAGAAACATTTTCTTTTTATCCCAAGCCTGGCTGCTTGATATTTATACATTTAAAAAAAATAATAAAAAAAATTCACATTTACTTCAGGAGAAAAGCACCCAAATTCCTCTATGTGTCTACTTCAACTCGTTTCATCTTCATTACTGGATCACCTAAATCTTCTCCATATAAATCCCATGATAAAACCTGCACTTTTATAGGGTTTTATAGCAGATGAAGCGACGCTGAGAATAAATACAATATGAATTGCTGTGATCATTCTCAGTAATGAGGTTAATGCTGAAAGCCGGTATAGTCCAGAGAATAATTATGGCACTGCAAGGGATGAAGAATGAATCTCCACAGATAGCAGAGCTTCTTTGTGCACCACAGGCCGAAGTGAGTTAACAGCAGGAAGCCCATAATACCACTGATGGGAGGAAATATGTGACAGGCTATTTACATGCCTCTAGGTTTATCTCCTGCTGCTGTCCAATTCAGACAGCCAACTGTACATAAAACAACAACTGTTCCTTTCTTAATCATATAAAAATATATTTTTTTAAATATTTGTGGTTTTTTTTTTTAATTGTCAGAGTTTAAATGGGTAGCAGCATTATATTTAATAGAACAAGTTCACAGTGTTTCGGGTTGTCTGTGTCAACCAAGGAAATTTAGAATTTTTTCCCCCAAATGCTGAAATGTCGGAATTGTTGGAGATGTTGAGCGAACGCTGATTCAGAGTTGAATAAGAAAATATCCATTCAAAGCCTTGAATTAATCCTGTGCAAAAAAATAAATAAATAAAATAAAAAAAATAATAAAAATTGATGATGGGTCTTGTTTAACAGACTGGATATGAACAAATTTTATTTGTTAAGGTATTGATTTATTTGTAATTGTGGCACTCTGAATCTGAGGTTCAGAATCTGATTAACGTGAATCCCCTCTCTCCTCCTCCTCCAAAAGAGAAAAAAACCCATTTGTATCTAGTAAGCACAATTTTACTTAAGGAGATTCCCTAACGTGAAACTTCACTTCATATAAACGGCATCAGTTATTGCTCTTTTGTAAAAGGGTTGCATTGCCAAGTTTAAATAGTTTCTATTTATTTTGCTTGCATTTACAAATGCAACGACAATTTTGTGGAATCCAGTTATTGCATATTAATTTCTTAAAAGAAAGCAATCCAAAAGAAATCTATAAACTAAGACAAACTAACGTAGCAAATATTATCATAGCTGAAATAGCTGCAGTGGCTGAGCTGCATTACTGGAAGAGTTAGCGCATCATAATACATGTTTAATCATCATTTTGAGCTTTGGAGCCTTTAATAGAGTTTTGTCAGCCTCACTAAATGTAAATCAGCTGTCCTGTGAACTCACAGGTTGGTGTTTATCAGCATATATGAGTGCGATGAGTGCAGTACAGCCTTAGCGCTAACAATCTGGGAGGAATTTCACGTTTGTCAGGCCTATGAAAGCATTTATGTCCAACTTAAGTTATTTTGCGTAATACAGTTTAACTGTTAGCCTTAATGAGAGCAGGATACTAAATCCATAACGCCGTATAGATTATTTGTAAGTTAAAGCAGTCCAGTAAGAAATCAGATGAAGATTTTTTTCTGTAATTCAATATATTTAATTACTTCTTTTTCTTTTCTTTTTTTTCTTTTCCTTTTCTTTTTTCGTTTTTGCTCATCAACTATAAGTCAGCGTCTAATCACATTTTAAGCTTTCACTAACACACTAAACAAAACCATCATGTAACATATTAACACCATTATTCCATCGAACCGCAGGACGTTAACAACAACAACAACAACAAAAAACAGCCGCAGTGTAAAAAAAATAAAAAATAAAAAATCCCAATGCTTGAACCCACTGTGGGTTTGTGGCATGACTGCTGTTGTTGTTTTTTTAGGGTACAAGCTTCAAGTAGGAAGCAGGAGAAGAAACTGAGCTCCATCTCCAGGTTAGCGCCTGAGACTTCATGCTGTTTATATCAGAGCAAGCGCAGGAATATCGTCTTTGACAATAAAGTAAATAACACTGCCCTTGTTTTTCTTTTCTCCACTGCTTTCATGTGACTGTTAGTCTGCACACTTCATCCAAAAAGCAGGAGAAGAGACTGAGCTCCATCTCCAGGTTAGCACCTAAGGCTTTATGGATTTCTTAATTACGCCAAGAGCAAAAATAACTCTTTGAGGGGAAATAACACCGCCCTTGGTTTTCTTTTCTCTTCTTCTTGTGCTGTCACTTTTAGTTTGTACACTTCAGCCAAAAAGCAGGAGAAGAAACTGAGCTCCATCTCCAGGTTAGTAACTGAGACATTATGCGGTTTTATACCAAAGCAAGTGCAGGAATATTATCTTTAATAGTAAATAACACTGCCTGTGGTTTTTTTTTCCTCCACTGCTTATGTTGTGCTTGGTGTTGGATGTTTCTTTAGGGTGAAATCTTCAAGTAAGAAGCAAGAGGAAAAAAAGATCGCCTACGCCAGGGAACACAAGTGTGCCTGCCTGGCTCTGGACAAAGAGGAGAGTGTTATAGGCTACGTGGTGCCTGTTTGTAAAAGCGGGTGACTGGCTTTACCATACTTTCTTACATTCATACTTCCTATTTCAAACAGAATACTGATTGAAATGTACTAAACAATGCATTTTACCAGAAGCGCTGATATTTGTAAACCTAGGACTCATGAACCATGTCAGCACCAGGTTCACAGTATCTATCATAAAGGATTATTCAGTAGTTAACAGTAGTTAGATCCCTTTCACTAATCTAAAAAAAAGGCAAACAGTCTTATCTGTTAAAACTGATTCATTTGTCGGACTGTTAGCTTGTGCATTTGAGCTTGTATTATTCACTTATTCGCCAATCCATGTCTACGATTAGTTATTTAGCCACAAAGGATCTGATGGAGAGCCAGGAGGAGGTGAAGGAGGAGGGTGTGGGCTACGTGGTCATGAAGAACCTCTTCTCCAGAGACTCTGAGTACCAGCTGAAACTAGTGAAGAAGAGCCGAAGCACGACTATGAGGGAGTCGGCAGAAAGACTGACCCTTACCAGGAAGGTCAGACAGCTACAGTATACATCTCGTGTAGTTAGTCGCCTAAAAAACCGTGGCTTTTGTGTGTTGGGCTGATGAAGGACTTTTATCCGGTATCCGTAACCCGTCGGATATCTCTATGGCTGAATTCAGCCAAAAAAGAGACTGAGTTCTGGCAAAAGTTGGGTTTTTCTACTTATAACTGACATCTCAAACAAAACTTCTTTGGAAAAGTTTTTTTTTTTAACCTGATAACCTTGCTTATGCAATCTGCCTGCAAAGATCATCTTACATAAGAAGCCAATTTTAACAAACACAATGGCAAAACCTGTCAGTCTGCTTAGATGCGTCTAAAACGTTGCTAGCAAAGCGTCATTTCTTCACACAATAAATGCCAGGCTTCGATCACGGTGTTGGACAGGTACGTGCCATAGCAAAATGCACGTTAGCCTAATGAATTCAATTAGAAGTCAAATACTAGAAATGTCAGGGCTTCTGCATGTCGTTTTCTCCTTTTTCACTTTTGGAGGTAACCAGAGTTTAAAATGCGAGAACATTTCAGTTCAGGCCTGTGGTTTTCTGTCCTATGTATAGTATAAAATATCATAATGTCACCGTGGGAGGGGTTTCACCAGGCTGCCACATGCACACACACACCTTAAGTGTAACTAGATGATTTTAATTCAATTAGTAGTGTCATCCATTATGCAACACTGTTCAAATTTCTAACAAAAACAACACCGAAATGTTTTTAATTCTAGCAATGTGCTTGCAGATCATTTAGATTGGTACCTTTAATGCAATTACATACGTTTGTATATTTAATTGGGAAATTCAGGGAGTTCATATTGATACTGTTTAATTGGCTCGCATCGCAGATTCAAGAAAAGCACGAGTTCCAGAGGAAGCTGAACGCAGACAGTCTGACTCATCCTCCCGAGTTCATCGTGAAGCTGCGTGGTCAGACTGTGTGGGAGGGCAAGAGTGTGACGCTTCACTGCACTGTGGCTGGCTGGCCCAAACCCCGCGTGGCCTGGTGAGGCCTTATGTTCGGTGTTTACCATTTACCATGACTGCCTCTTTCTGCTTGTGGCATAACTATTGATTTTATAGCCATATAAACAACATTTATGGACATAAACACAAAATTAGATAAGGATATCACTCTAATAGAAAGTTTAAAATAGTCTTTACAGACCAACAAGTTAAAAACATAGAGTAAATATATTTTACGAGTATTTTAAATGACCTAGCTTTACCCAAATATAACCAAAGCACTGCAAAAAAGGGAGTTCTTTGCAACTGCAGTATCTTGGGATAAGGAAATGTTATCTAATATTTCTTATTGGAAGATTATTATATTACCCTTAAGATCATTTCTGGACATATTTACTAATATGCTTATAATTGTCTTATTCTGTTTGCAAAAATGTTACTTCTTCTTCTATCTACCAATAGAATAAAACCATTTTAAAGCTTGAAATTAGTCAAAACATATGTTATAATAATGGATATATTAGTTGAATTTACTAATATTTTAATATTTTTGATATTTTATACACACACACACACACACACTATATATATATATATTAGAAGTGAACTCAAAGAGAGTGAATACATCATTTCTAAAACATATTTCTTTGTTGTCTGGTTTACCTCTTCTGTGATCAGGTACAAAAATAATGTGCTCATTGATGCAAAGGCTCACTCTGAGAAGTACACTGCAGAAAGCAATTACAACATGCACTCTCTGGAGATTAAAAAGTAAGACCTTTGACATGGAATCGGTGATGTCGCTTTCTTTGTGTTGCTGGTCTCTTGTGCATAAACCTTATGACTTTTCAATTACTTTTGACTTTGGTGCGGAATGAATACGAGTGTCTGGGTGGATCGTATGAATGTCTTTATTCTGAATAATATGGTCTTAATGTTGCATTACAGCTGTGATTTCAGTGACACGGCCGAATATCGCATCTCTGCTCTCAACGTGAAAGGCGAGAGCTCGGCCTTTGCCTCGGTCATCATTAAAAGTAGGTGCACACGTCTTCTAGAGTATCAGTCTTTGTTGTTTCTAGGTTAGACGGTTTATTGCAGCTGTCCCCAAAACAAAGATGAGGTACTTCAGGAAAATCAAGTGCTCTGTATTATTATTATTATCATGAACGACCTACATGATGGCAAAAGGGCATGGAGACATGAATTTGTTTTGGTAAACAATGCTGTATCACGTTCTGTACGTTATGTTCGGAGAGTTGTGTATGTCATAAGTTATGAGAAACGAATCCAGTTTTGTCATATCATATTCCTCTAAAATTGCAGTAATTAAGGAAATAAGTCTTCCTAAAGGACCAGAGTAATTAACTAGAAGGGCACTCAGAGACCTCCACCAAGGACGATAGGCGACTCTTCTATGATGTGCAAAGCTGCAACCACGACCTCTTTATATGCCTGCATTTATTTCCAGTGGAGTTCTCGTAGTTCTACACTGGCTATGTTTTGTTGCTAGTAAACTTTACTGCCATTACCTGGATTTTAAGATGTATGGCATTGCTGAGCACAGACTTTTAATGGGTTCTTGCTTGGCCCATGCTACACCCTACCACCAACTTTCATAAAAATCAGTTTGGTATGTTTTGCGCATTCCTGCTTAAAGTCACACTAACAAACGAACACACAAGCAAACCTACCTAAATCAATCTGGATTAGGAAAAGGAATGCTGGTAGGTGGACTGAAGACTATAAATTGCCCCTACTTGTGATTAAATTGTGTGCGCAGTATCTTGCAATGGACTGGCATCCCATCCAAGGGCTGTTTCTACCCAGGGTTCATAAGATAATTTCTGGACCCACCATGACTCTGAGCAGTTACTTAAGATCAATGACGTGCACAGTTATGTTAAAGACGTTAAACCTGCAACATACCTTCATTATTTTCTTGAATTCCGACTGCACCTCAGTAATCCTCTGCATTTTTTTCTAATGTGCCATGCTGTCACCAAAACAACCATGCGACAATGGCTTTTTTGTGCTGTTATGTCCTTGTCAGGACACATTAGCATTGACACTGCAAAATATATGGGGACAAATATATGCTTCCTAGACCACCTCGGCAAGTGGTCTTGGAGGTCATTTACACTTGTATTCAGTGCTATCCACTTGTTATCAGATCGCCCAAGGTGCATTTTTATACCAAAATGTAAACGGGTCTTAGTTGTATTTTGAGAGAGCTGTAAATGTACTGCATGGTGGATCATGTCCATAAACTAATGCATCATTTCCTATAGAGTAACCAACTATTTTTTTCTACAACATGCTAAATGGAGTTAGTGCGAAGCAGGCAGGCATTTGAGTGAAGTATATTCTGAGCAGAACGGCAAGCTGACACCTTCTCAGTCTCTATTTTAGGCTTTAAGTGCCCTGATTTCAGAGGTCACTAGGGTAGCTTTACAGAATAATTCAATGATATGCTTTGTCATCTTAAAGCTAAGCTTGGCTATGTTTGTTATACGTATGGTATTAAAGCTGATTGTGGTCTCAGAGCTGCGAGGAACTGTAGAGCTGAGTGGAGATAAAGAAGCCTTAAACCAGGAGACGATTCAAGTCTCGCATATTCCGTGAACGTGAGTGGATATTCATTTGATGAGATTTGTTCATTGCAGAACTGACATCTGTATGCACTTGTCTTTTAAAGGATTTAAAGATGAAGAAGTGACTGAAAGACCCCGTAAGTTTCTAGATCTCTGTAACATCTACATTGTATACATTTTCACAAGCTGTGAATGGCATAGTTCTTAAACTAAACAGATAAACCGAACATCCTCCTCTGTAAAGGTTTAATTCTTAGCTGTTTCCTCTGCTAAGATGGTTTCAGTCCTGAACATGGCGTCACCTTCAGGACCACCATTATTGATAAGTTCGGAGTGGCCTTCGGGCATGAAGGAGAGACCATGAGTTTGGGCTGCACCGTCATCATCTATCCCACTGTGAAGCGCTATCAGCCTGAGGTGCTCTGGTACAGGAATGGTGGGTCGGCACTCGGCTTAAGAAAATAATAATTGTATGTGTGTTGAAGTTTTGTACTTCCAAATAACTATACACACACGCACACACACACACACACACACACACACACACACACACACACACACACACACACACACACACTCTCAGACATACATACAGTGGTG
>JAQMCW010000001.1:16014969-16029751 GCA_030068335.1 Chrysichthys cranchii
CACCTCTTGTTGAAATGTCTTGGGAATGCTTAGACCTTATAGTCTGTGCTGTGATCTCGCTTCTCGTTTTTCAAAACATAATGACATGTAGAGCCAGGAGTCAGAAATTCCTCCAGCGTACACATCAGTTTTCCAAAAGACTTACTAAATGTTTCATTCTCCCCCCCGCATAGACCGAGCACGTGTGATTGGAGGCCTGCCAGATGTGGTCACTATCCAGGAAGGCAAGGTAATACGTCTTCAACTACCCAGAATACCAGAAAACCCCATTATCAAATTAAATCTCATTATCACGTTGTATTTCATCTTTAACTGTTTGGGCCAGTTCCTTTTTCTTTTCAGACTATTACAGAAGCAAAGCAGTTATAATTGCTCATAAGATGTTGATTCGTCCTCTGTAAAAGCAGCTCTGGCAATAGTGCCGGCTGTAATTCAGATCACGGGATTATATTAAAAGGGAAAAGCTCAGCCTTCCCAGAAGCCTCTGTGTTGAGTGACGAGTCGGTGCCATTAGTATTCCACTGCGTTACAATACAAGGCAATGTGGACACATCCTAGGCCACAGATTGTATACGAATCAGGAAAGTGAAGCTATTTTGTCAAAGTAGGGTATATTCGAAATTCTTTCCACCGATCCGTTGCGTTTACGTCCGGTTATTCTGTTGTAATGTTCAAAACATCCACGTGTGACATGCGGATGAAGAAAAAGTTCCAGATGGGTTTCGAAGGGAGGTTTTGTGCAGTCGTGTGCTTTCTAAACCAAGTAGCCTATTCGAGGCAGGGGGTAGCTCAGGGGACGAAGACACTGAACTAGTGACCAGAAGGCCGAGAGTTCAAATCCAAGCACTGCCAAGCTGCCACTGTTGGGCCCTTGAGCAAGGCCCTTAACCTCAAAATGCTCAGTTGTATAAATGTGATAAAAATGTAAGTCGCTCTGGATAAGAGCATCTGCCAAATGACTGTAATTTGTAAACAAAAAAACTTACTGGATTCTGGGATGTGTGAGCTGTCCCCTGTCAAGCGCTTGGGTTATTGCGTGATTGTTTCTAAACTAACAGTTTATTTACAGGGACTTGTATGGTGGATGTGCAACATAACCACCTGTAAGGCTAGATAAAAAATGTGTTGTTATTTAACAAACAAACAAAAAAAACCCCCAAAAATTCATGTGGTGTATTGGCAAGGTGCTGTGATATAAGAGATCATAAGATAGACTTGGGAGTGCACTGTTATTGGGAGATAATGAATACCTGCATGCTCATGGGATCGCACCACCCGCCATACCGTTGATTATTTTCCCAGTATCCAGTATAGTGTCGGTAAGTGTGTGTGATACGTGCATTCTGGATCCTCGTGTGTTTTTCTCTGTTATTCCTGCTCAGTCCTTGAACCTCACCGGTAACGTATGGGGCGACCCTCAGCCTGAGGTGAGCTGGCTGAAGAACGACAAAGAGCTGGTACCTGACGATCACATCAAGCTCAAGTTTGAGCACGGCAAGTTTGCCAGCATCACCATCGCGGCAGTCAGTCCGACTGACTCGGGCAAGTACGCCCTGCTGGTGAAGAACAAGTACGGCACAGAGGCTGGCGAGTTCACCGTCAGCGTCTACATACCGGAGGACGACACCGAAAAGAAAGAGTAGAGACAGATGGAGTCTGCAGGAGACGGAGGGGCTGCGATACGACCAGTGTGCGTCCTTCAGCATTTTACTCCAAAGCATGTCCAACCTCAGTGTGTCATAAGCACACAGACACATTTAGTAGTAATAATTAACACCTCATTAACAGTTAGCAACGATAATTATCACCTGTTCGTGGAAAACAAAAATGCTCAGTGTGGTAATCTAGATTAGCACCAGATCTAAAACACGTACACGGCACATTCAGGACTCGGCTTTAATCAACACTGGTTTCCTGAGAAAAATCACTTGAAAAGGTGAACGTGATTTGAAATAAAATGCTTTAAATGTCGCTATATCCGTAAACAGAACTAGCAAGTGCCTTTGGTGTTTGTATTATTTGTGTCCAAATTATTTCCTGTTTTAACAGAAACGCCACCTACACGTCATCCGTTTACGATTGAAGGCACAGTAATTTGGGAAACAGCTCAGCTCGGAGACGTAACTCATTTTCTTTTCAATGTATTTACATCATGTTAGGACTAAAACGGAAGCCAGGACACTGTAGTGGTCTAATGTCTTGTAAGTTTAAGTCTATGGCGGTCTTTGTGAAGCAAAAGGTTATAGACTGTGTGTTTATATCTGTGCGCAATATTGATGGTCTACGTTCACAATGCATATGTCTTAATGACGGAAGGCAGCGTTATGTGACGACCACGAATAAAGCCTTGCAATGCAAAAGAAATGTCTTTTGTGCTTCAGAAAATCTGTTTTGGCACCTGACAAAGGCTCAGCGAAACCCACGTCATCTTCTATGCTAGTAAACGTACAGTGAGAAAGGTGTGTATAGCTGAATATTTTGGCAGAGGATGTAGTATCAACCAAAAATATTAATATCAATTAAGCGTAATATTTAAAAAAAAAAAAAGCTTATAAGTAATAAGGTAGCTCAATCAAAACACTGTCTAAATGTAATGTAGAGATTTTGTAGGAGATTAACTCTGTTGTGACGGAATAATATACTCGGCTGTGCCAGAATAACACACTCTGCTGAGGTGACTTTTAGGCAGGGACCTGATTTATTTGATGTTAAGTTGATTTATTTAAACTTTACACGTACCAGCTTTTTACAGTAACGCTGCAATGGTGATCACAACTACACTGTTCAAGCATAACATTAAAACTACCTGCCAAATATTGTAGAGGTCCCACTAGTACCACCTCTGAAGGATGCGCTGTGGTATCTGGCACCAAGACATTAGCAGCAGATGCTTTAAGTCCTGTAAGTTGCGAGATGGGGCCTCTATGGATTGGACCTGTTTGTCCAGCACATCCCACTGATGCTCAAGTCAACACCTTGAACTCTTTGTCATGTTCCCAAAATCATTCCTGATCATTTTTGGAGATCACTGACATTAGGGAACACTGTACAACTGCCATGTAGACGTATACTTGGTCTGCAACGATGTTCAGTTAGGTAGTTTCCACATGAATGCCCAGAGGAACATTGCCTAGAACATCACACTGCCTCCACTGGCTTGCCTTCTTCCCACAATGCATCCTGGTGCCATCTCTTCCCCAGGTAAGTGACTCACACGCACCCGGCCATCCACTTGAATAAACAAACCCACCATGATTCACAGACAATGCCACCTTCTTCTATTGATCCACGGTCCAGTTCTGATGTTCACATGCCCTTTGTAGGCGCTTTTGGTGGTAGACATGGTACAGAATGGGTACTCGGACCAGTCTGCGACAACACAGCCCCATATGCAGCAAGCTGCCATGCACTGTATGCTCTCACACATTTCTATCCTAGTCAGCATTAACTTTTTAAAGCACTTTGTGCTACAGTAGCTCTTGTGTGGGCTCGGACCAGACAGGCTACGCTTTGGTCCCCACACACATGAATGGTTGTCTTTTACTGGATGGCTTTTGGTGGTTATTAACCCCTGCATACCAGGAACACCCCACAAGAAATGACGCTTTGGAGATGCTCTGACCCAGTCGCCTGGCCATTTTGACACAGTTTGGCCCAGGGGTCACCAACCTTTTTGAAGCTGAGAGCTACTTCTTGGGTACCAATTAATGTGAAGGGCTACCAATTCGACACACACTTCTGAAATAACAAATTTGCTCAATTTACCTTTAATTATTATACCTTTAATTTGCTCAGTTTACCTTTAATTGTCATTTTCAAATTCACACCAATGCAAGTGTGATTAAAAAATAGCAACAAAAAAATTAGATGCAGCTCACTGGTGAGTGGCGCTATGGTGAGCTATTTTTAGAACAGGCCCGCGGGCGACTCATGTGGTCCTTGCGGTCACCATGTTGGTGACCCCTGGTTTAGCCCTTGTCAAAATCCCTCAGATCCTCACACTTGCCAATTTTTCCTGCTTCCGACATATAAAACTTCAAGAACTGATTGTTCACTTGCTGCCTGATATGTTCGACCCCTTGACAGGTGACACTGTAAAGAGACCAAGAGTCAATGAGCATTTATTTAGTTTAATATTATTATCTACAGTAGACCCTCGGTTCTCGAATGCATTGGATGGTTAACAAATCGACGTCCGAACCAAATTCCTGAACAGATTTTGTACCGACCGACAAACAATCCTTGACTGACGGTGCCGGTCAAGCACTCGTGGTGTGAACGTGTTCAATGCATTTTTTCATTATGTTTCTCTGCATTTTTGCACGATAAGCCTTCATGATGGGTCCCAAGAAACTGAAAAGTGGAAATGGTAGTGAGAGTAAGAAGCCTAATCGTATAACAGTTGAAATAAAGAAAGACATGAGAACCGCCATGAGAACCGCCACCATATCCCTCCACCACCGTCCACCTACGCCAGCAACTACGTCTCCACCGCAAAGGTCACGCGCATTAAAATCATAGTTTTATTTTTCTATAATTAAGGTTATTTTAATGTTATTCTACAGTATATTTTATTGCCACACATAAACCCATAATACACTTTAAAAAACATGTTTTGAGGGCTGAAACACATTAATTGTATTTACATTCATTTCAGTGGGAAAAATTGAAACAAATCGGGTTACGAACAGAGTTTCGGCACGAATTACGCGCACACTGTATTCAGTTTGAATATATTTTCTTTGAATCTGGGGGGGGCAATCTTAGCTGGCGTCGAATGAGAGGCGGGGTACCCACTGGGCAGTTGCCAATCCAACACACAGAGACAGACAACCATTCACACGCCCATTTACGGGCAATTTGGGGTAGCCAATCCACCTAATGTGTGTGTGGGAGGAAACCGGAGCACCCGGAGGAAACCCACACCGACACAGGAAGAACATGCAAACTCCACATCCCAGGGATCGACCCTGGGACCTTCTTGCTGTGAGACGTCGGTGGTAACCACCACACCACTCCGTGCCACCCTTATTTTTCTTTTTAAATTCACAAGGTCAGTTCCAGAGCTCTATGTACTCAAGTCCTGTAGTTTGTTCCTCTCCACTCATACCACCAAATCACCCATAGAGCTTTTTTGTTTTTTTGTTTCATATGACACTTTTCTGATGTTTTGGTTTGTAACTTGTCCCAGGAGACATTCAACCTCTTGCAGAATTTCTTTCTTTTCCCCCGAGGTGCCTACAATTTCCTCATTTTCACCCACAACACACACACACACACCTGTGTACCCCTCTGGCCTCAGTAACACACACTATTCCATAATAAACACAAGTGGCCATCTCACACGCGTGCACGAGAATGTGATGCCGCGCTGAATCATGGGAAGGGTCTTTCACAGCGGCCACGGTCGCGCGCGTCACCGCTGCTGCTTCAGCGCATACACAGTGTTGTGATTTTACCAGCGGGGGAAAAACAGACAGACAGAGAAAAGCAACGAAAAGAAAAGAGAAGAGAAAAGTCCTGGCACGTCTTTCCGCGTGAACCTCCAGAGGAGCAGCTCCAGAAATGACAGCGTAACATTGCCATCGGCGAGGAAGCTAATCACTCGGAAAGCGGAACATCCTCAACACAAACCGCTGAGCTCACCGATTCATTACAGCGCTTTCTCATCAGGTGACGAGCCGTGTTATTAAGCGTGAGTGTGTGGGGGAACTAACTGACATGTCCTCTGTGAGGTCTGGTTTTAGAGGGGTGATTTTACTCAGTGTGCTTGTTTTGACGGGATGATTTAGGTGTTCGTGTAGCTAGGTGGCTAACAGCCGGGTCATATGATGTGTGATATGAAGGGGGACAGAGCGCGTGCTAACTAACATTCGGCTAACGTCAAGATTCAAAATGGCTAGCTAGCTAGCTAACAGTGTGACGGGCTTGTGCGGGGTTATTTTATTCATTTTATTTTTTATTTTTTGCCAAAATGCTTTGAGTTGAGTCTGGGGGTTCGGGTGGAGCTCATTAAAGCGCAAAAATAAATCCTAAAATTAATTAAATGAGTGAAATCCTCGCACGCCGGTGTAACCGGAGCCTAACGGACGCCGGTTTGTTTGTCACTCAGGTAACTAACACAGGTGACGCTTCAAAAGTGGGCCGACAAGATGGGGTCGGGTTTGAGGACGGTGAACGGTACAGGATCACTTCTCGGTGCGTTTGTGGTGTTTCTTGAGTGCCGTGATGGTACTGTGGTTGAACCAAAGCGTTGTGAGATAGTCTAGTGAAGTTTTTTGGAGTTGTTGTGCCAACTCATCGATGGTTGAGCCAAAGAGAGAATGGCGGCGCCTGCGGACAGGAGCGACTGTGGCAGCGGGGAAACTGGGGTTTCCTCAAGTTTGCCAACTTTTTAAAGCACTTGTACATGTTCACAAATGGGTTTATACTCTTAAACAATAAATAAAATAACCAAAAAATAGCTTAAAGTGATTTAACTAACACTTAGAAGTGTCGGCACGGGATGAAGGGGGACAGAGATCTTCCTGAGTTTGAGCATTTTTGTGTTTGAGGTCATCCGAGTCCAGGGGCAGCTTTCAACCAGGTGATGTTTTCCTCCCCTTTTTGTATTTTTATTTTTTGTAGTAAGGCAAATATTATTCATACTCTTAAACCCGTTTGGAAAATAGGATCAAAATGCGTGATCTTGAAGGAATACTGCTTAATTTCTCCTCTCTATAGACATGGGGAGGTTTCTACTGTGGAGAACCCAAATAAAAGGTTCACTTTCAGCCAGTGGAGGTTTTACATGCGTCAAGTTTACGTGTATCTTTTATTCTTTTCTTTTTTTTTCCATTTTTTTTTTTGGGAGATCTACATGCACAAAATCTTATCCCGAAGAAGACATTGTTCCTACGAAGCTGTTTACATATTTAATGCAAATGAGCATTCCACTGATCTTCTGGTTCACGTGCAGCCGTGCGTGCTGTGATTACCGTGACGTGCTTTGTGTTCGATGCACACGGTGAGAGGAAACAGGCACGAAGCTGTGCGTCACAAACTGGCGTAAAACACGTATATATGTCCTGACAGGGCTCCTAAAACCTGAATAAAATTGACATATCCCGCAAGTCTTGGGTGCCACACACACGTATATGTTTTTTTTTTTTTTTTTTAAACGGAGGTTTTCTTACTGTGTTAAAAAAGAAATCAAAAAATCCCATCCATCCAAGCACTGTTTGGGGGAGGGGATGGGATGATCTCCATTCACATGCAAACACTAAAACACGTTGTCAAGTGCGTGCCAGGGCAACAGGTGGTGATATGGCCAAAACCGTAAAGCCGTGTTAGCCAATCAGAAGCCTGAAAAAGTTCATACTGGTTCTGGTAACCAATCAACGATGACGCACCGAGGAAGGAGGGAATCGTGTGTGTGGACTGAGAGTGAGGTGGAGTTATTCTCCAAGATCACGCTCAGATATAACCTTAGCAAGACCCAGGAAAACGTGGAGTGGGAGTCTTGCCCGTCCAAGTACGCCAACATCCTAGCGCTTTTTCTGGATGCCCATGTTGCTCAGTAAAATGGAAGAGTCCCTGTACGTTTGTGTGAACATGAAAAAAGTCCTGCTAGGAAAGTTAAACCCAGGACTGTTTTTGCCCACGTCCACCGTTGCACAAAATCGCTTCATGTAAGCAGAGGAAAGGGGAAAAAGATCGGCGCACATGCTGATGTCAAACGTAGGAGATAATGTCACACGTGATGATGCTCTAGGCCAGAATCTCCGTTTTCACTGTCTACACGACAACAGTGAAAACTGAGTTTCTGAAAATCTTCACCTTGGAAGCAGTTTTGTAAAAGCTCCTAAAACGCCGTTTGTGTGTGGACGAAAGGCCAAACCGCATAGAAAATGCAACATTTTCAAAAATACCTGCGTACGTGTGGATAAGACCGTAATAGGAAAATCGTAAATTTGTAATAAACTGTTTTCGTATCCTGTATCAAATTCTACATATTGACCTATGTGGAATAATTAGCGTTTGTATAACCTTACTGACTGAGATCTTTACATGCTTCAAAAGTTTTCCCTTTTGACCAAATCCCACGTCTGACTTTCACCACTGTATGAACACACAGTTGTGTGCGTGTTGTTTTGTTCTAGGCAATCCAAGTAAAACTTAGAAACCGTAGTATTTTGTTGCCTGTGTAAATAGGAAGCATGTAGTGTGCTAAAAGAGAAATGTAATTTTCAGTGAGCCACAAAAAATCTTGGCTTGCTTTTGACAGAGATCACATCAGTGTTTATCATTGTTATATGCTTCTGTCTGGCATTTGGTCGAATCTGTGTAAACCATGTAAACTTGGTCCTGCAGGTGTACTTTGTTTCCCTGTAGTGCTATTTTTATTATGTTTTTTTGGCGAACTATTTGAACAAATTGAATTTAGTTCCATGTCCAATCTTGCGAGTAAACATGGTTTTATGAGGTTGTATCTGCCATCATGCGGGAGGAATATAAGATAGACACGTGGTAGGTGGCCTTGAGCAGTCAGTAATATCCATGATCTGTGTGCACTCTGACTGAAAAGAAAGAACTGACTCGATGCTTTAGTGTGGCGAGTCGGGGAGGAAGTAGCTTTTACCTTGAAATGTTTTGGCGTATGCTTTGTTACGTACAGTGCAGGTCTCCTGTCCTCGCTGGTTTTACAATGTCTAAACCTTTCGTCATGTTAAAAAGCATTCAACACGGTGCAAAGTTAATATTGTGGCTAAGATCACATGAGGTTAGCATTAAATATTACTGACTTTAGCTAGCCACATGCAGTGTCCATGTTTATTTTGAAGTTACGAGTATAAAAGTCAGCCAAGACGTTTTTATGTGGTAGTTTAATGTTGTTAAATATTCTGAAGCATCAGCGTAAAATTTCTTGATTAAGAACAAAAAATAAAATCTTGTATTCTAGGTCTTAAAGAATAAATTTAGAAAACCAAAACCTAAACATAATGCGGTTTAAATATCTTCACAATGTCTTTCTCTGCCAAATTTATTAGCATTTATCTGTTATTTAATGAGACTAAGAGATTTTTTTCCTCCTTTGTAAAGCATTTCTTCTCATTCAGAACATTTATTTATACGCTTAACCTTTTTTTTTTTTTTTTTTTTTATCCTTTATGAACATTTTTTTTGTTATTTAATAAGACGAAGACGTAGCTTGCTAAGAATCGGCCGGATGTAACCGTATACAAACAACCAGTGTTTGGTCTTGGATCAGTCAGGTTCTCTGTGTGTTTAACCATGTTAAGTTAATTTTCTAACCTCAGAGTTTCCATAATGTCAAGCTAAAGTAACAGCGTGTAGACCGTGTTGACCTGTACATGTAGATTTTACTAGTTTAGAGTTGTTGCTGGCCGAAGTGGCAAAATGTGATGCCCAAGATGGCAGATGGAAAATTATAATATGGTTACATTACATTACCGTCATTTGGCAGATGCCCTTATCCAGAGCAATTTACATTTTAATCTCATTTATACAGCTGGGCAATTTGAGCTTAAGGGCCTTGCTCAAGGGCCCAACAGTGGCAGCTTGGAGCTCTTGAATTTGAACCCCCAACTTTTTCGGTCAGTTGTCCAACGTCTTAACCCCCTCAGCTACTCCCTGTTACAATTACAATAACAGTTCAGTTATGATACCATAATTTTTCCTTTCGCCCATGTTAAAACTGTTCATTTGGAGCTTCCAGCCTTACCTATATGGCTTATCCAATGAGGGTTGTGTGGAAGCTAGAGCCAGTTTCACCTGACTTTGGGAGAGAGGTGGGGTACACCCTGTACAGCTTGCCAATCTATCACAGGGCTAACACAAAAACATGAACATTCGTTCACCCACACCTGTGGGTAATTCAAAGTGGCTAGTATACCTACTTTACAGGTCTTTGGGAAGAAACCCATGCAGGCACAGGGAGAACAAGCAAACTTCACACAGAAAGGCCTCAGTCGGCTGCCAGGTTCAAGCGGAGAACCTTGTTTCTGTGAGGTTACTGTGCTAACCAGTGTACCACGGTGCCACTTCATTTGCTTTTCTTAGTAGTATTTCAAGGACTTTAACTAATTATGCCTGGATATCATTAGGCTTTAACCTGGGGAACTGAGATTGCTCAGGTCTGAGAGAGAGAGAGACAGAACTTGAGTGACTAACGCAGTCTTCCGCCCCGCTGTTTGCTTAGGCCTGTTTTCCTTTAGCGAAGAGTTGAACGATCACGCCATAAATCGGGTTGAGTTTAGGATAAGGGTAAAATTCCACTCGGTCCTCACTGCTAGTTGGCTGCGTTCACAGAAGCTCAAGTTCCTCGTGGTAAAATCATTAACTGGACCGTGCTGTTTTCGAGTCAGGAAGACGGCCTCTCTGTGGTAGTGGAGTTCGTTCACTACACTACGCCCGCATACACAGCCCTTATCAGCAGCCTCCGTACCAAGAATCATGTCTCCTTATCTGTCTCTACAGTGCTGACTTTGTGTCCCTGTCCTCGGGGGTCACACGGTCGCACAGTGGAGTGGGTGTGCTCTTACCTCATTGGGTGACTCGATTACTGCGTTAGAAAAACATTCAAGAAAACATCATCATTACGCATGATGGATCCAATAATGCCAACTAGTGGATGTTTGTACTTGCAAGGCCAAGTGCACACAGTCCGATGTCATGTCAGTGTGACGGGCAAACGGAAGCCCTTGGAGGAGATTTAAAGGTCCAAGATGCATTTGAGGTGTTGGATGGAATGAAGCAGGTGCATTCAGGGGCAGAATTAACCCCCCTCTGCGGTGAGCCCAAGGACGACTGCGCAACCCAAAAGGCATCCTGGTCTTTTGTAAGTAAACCCGAAACATGAGGAGTCTGTCAGAAGGCCTAGACCTCACGTCTACTTATTTATCAGCTCATATTCAGAAATTTAGGGACCTCTTCACTGACAGATAAATATTTTCCTGCATGGTACATTTGGCCAAGATTTTAGATGGGTAGGGTGGTCTTTTTTTTTTAATTTTCTTTCTGTTTGTCTCTGTTTGTGAGTAACTGGACAAAATCTACCTTTAAATTGCAAAGCCCAAGTAAAAAATATGACTCTCTTTGCATTTAATTAACTTGCCATTTTGGTTAATTTACTAACTGGCCACATTAGAAGTTGGCTGAGCCCTGTCAACATCATCTTCTAATGTACATGTAAACTATATTTAAGTATGATTGTTTCAACAGAGAAAATTTCTCAGACAAGTGAAAGCTTGCGGTACTCAATAAGATATTTAGTTTTACTTTCATTACCTAATTACTGCTCTGGGAAGTTTATCAGACCACCATGATGAGGACTTTTCTCCTTATCACAGGTTTATAGTGTTGTTGAAACAGGTTAATGAGTAGTGGCGCCTCATTGTTTAGATATTTACAGTGACATGGAAGAGAATAATTCACCTTTTTTTTCAAGCAGGTGCTTACTTCACCTGTTTTCTGCAAGCAATAATGTGTGTATAAGCCTCGTTTCCATGGTAGCGTCAGACTTCTTTTAAAGATTTATTTATTTTTTTCTTTCTGAAATCAGTGGCCACCGAGGGATTACTGTTCCCACCCAATTCCCTTTGCTCATCCGCTGTGTGATCCCAAGTGTGAAATACGATGCCAGCGTTTGTGTGAACTGTCAGACTGCAGATCTGACCCTTTCTTGCCATCATAATCTGTTTTCTTTGTTTTCCATCGGTCGTGAAGGATTTGAGGCGACGTAGAAATGCGTCTTGAAGCCCGTGCTTCATCTGGTTACGCCTCCTGTCAATGTAGAACTCTACAAAGCTTTAGAATTGCCTAATTTGTTGATGTAGCTAATACGGTGCCGTAGCATGCACATCTTTTTTTTTTTTCTTTTTTTTTTCGTTTCTTTCATTTTAGTCTTGGCCAATTCCCACCCACAACCGAGACCAATGAAGGCTGTCTCATGCGTCTACCAAGACGTGTGAAACCAGCTGACCGCATCTTTTCGAACTTTGGCTGATGTTGCATCATGGGAGCTCACAAACACCCATGATTGGCTAGAGTTGCTGTGATTGATCCCACCTCGAGAGCACAGCCAGTTTCACTCTTTTGGACATCCGATCATAGCGTCGTCAGGATTCGAACTGGCGATCCCTGGAAGTTTTTCTGTTTCGTCACTTGGGATTTCCCAGCATGCACATCTTGTATGCATAAAGGGCAGTCCACCATTGCCCTGCACTGGATCTGTAGTTGACTTGTCAGATATTACTCAGTAGTGAAGTTTGTTGGCAACAGTAAGAGTTACTTGGTAGCCTAGAACTACTCAAAGAATTTCACCACCTCTGCTTGAAAGAAATGCTGTTGCAAGCTTCTTATGGAAGGAGTTTTCATACCATGGGCTGTGTGACACTGTTCCGCTCGCTTTCGAATCGAATTTGAGGTCGCATACCAAAGTGCACAACGCGACAGTGGTATAATGACATGCTGTTTAATGCAGTGGTATGCAGTTTGGCAGGTGATCACTACTCTAGATGGCTGAGTATTACAGAAGTGTTGTGAGAATAAAACCTTATTGTGGAAAAGAGAGTGAGGTTCTGAGTACAGGAAGTCCCCAAGTTATGACGGAGATCCGTTCCTAAGGCCAGGTGTAAGATAGATTTCATTGTAAGTCGGATCTTAACGTTACACTATAATGTACAGATGATATAATAAAGATACATATGTAATAATAATAACAATATTACTGTAATAATAATTTCAGTATTATTTGTTGTTATTAAAACGTTTATAAAGTAAAACAAGAAGAATTCATTATTTGTACCTTTAATCCAGTGGTTGTCTTGCACACTGTAAGGGACATTTTGAATGATGTGGAGACAGGCTTATTGGGATGAGGGACTGGAGATGCAGGGGAGTCTGGATGATGAGAAAGTACTGGGGTCGCTGTGTCTGGAGTGGTAGATGGTGCTGGAGGTTGCTTCTTGAAATAAAGATCAAGGCTAGACTGGACAGTTTTTTCGCTTCTTCGCTTCCAAAGTTTATTTAGCGCGCTCTTTAAACCAGGCAAACCAACCTTTACTCGCCATAAACTGTTCTATCACTCCCTTCCCCCTTTTCACTTTTCAACGCCTCAAAAATCCTGAATCACCATAAGGCTCACTGGAATACGACACGGTTCTGGTCTTCAAGCCAGATCAACAATAATCTTTCCATCTCAACCATGAGCGTACCTGTTTTACAGTGTATACTGGCCTAAGTGTGTTGCGCGCTTACGCTGTATTCCTACACTGCACCGAACGATAACAAAAAGTAGTACCCGCTTGCGTCACGCACCAACGCCGTATTCGTTGTAACATCGGGTCAGCGGTTGTATGTCCGAATTAGGATCATTATTTTAAGCGTTCATAAGATCGGATTTGGCGCGAGTTGTGACCGTCGTAACTCGGGGACTTCCTGTATTAGGTAAAAGAGTTTGCCTTGTATTGGAACTACCTCAGCAAGAAGCTCAGAAAGGGGCTCTTTCATAAAGAGGTGGAATCATAAACGGCACATATCTGACCGAATCATGTGTGTTCACTTTAGCTAGCTAGGAAGGGGATAAGAGTCGTTCGGCTGTAGTCGGAGAACACTGGGTGCACTGGAACCTGGGCTGAATATCAGGGCTTTCTTCATGGAGAAAAGGTCCAGTGTTAACTTTTTGGTCTGTCTACCAATGGCTGGTAAAACTTAAAAAAAAAAAAAAAAAAAAATTATATTAGTCATAATATTTTGCACCCAGCCACAGAACTGCATAAAGTACGACGTCATTTAAAAACAATATAATTACTGATTAGCCTCCGATTGGCCTTTTTAAAGGGAACTATAATAAGTGAAAATTTCAGATGCTGTTGTAAGGAGGCTTTATTTTGTAATGTTGATCGATGTTATATCTCACACACACACTTGACAAGCCACATGTGTGTACTCCACTTCGAATACGCCATAGAAAATGCTCCAAAATGCCTCTTACAGTCGTGTGCTTGCAGTGATGCACGTCATACACAAACTACTTCGACTTCAAATTCATCGTCCTCCGATACTCTCAGACCGCTGGGCTTTAAACGTGAAATGAAATTAGGTCTCTGCCTTGTGAAGCGGTTGTGCCGCAGTTTGACTGCAGGAGTAGGGTCGTACTGTGCTCTGGGGGTGTGCCGCCACATGCATGCAGACTCTCTTAGCGGTTGGCGCTTATGACTAGATGTAGCCGTAGACAGTTAAAAAGGAGAAAAGTCCATGGGGTTTAAATGGAGAGAAGTAAAGTTAGGTTGAAGCTACTTCCTCGTGAACCTCTTGCTGAACGGTTTCTACAAGGCAAACATGAAGCAACAGGTTGCTGCCTCACTGTCAAGCTGTTCATGTTGTTCTGGCTCACTCTCTGACTTAGAATTATAACACTGATGTCTTCAGTGCAGCCGATTTAGAGACGTGTTCTGATTCACTGAGCCCTCAAAGGGTGCTTTCCGATGGCTGAATAGGTTTTTCAGATTTTCCTGAGAGCTTATTATCCAAACAAAGTTGGATGGCAGGATGTTGCAGGTTCGTGACAACATTTTTAGCATAGTTGGAGAAAAAATTTCATCACGTGGTCATAAAGTGAGTTGCGAGGTTATAGAGCCGGTCATACTGTGTTGTTTCTCTAGAAAATAATCCATATACCGTATATCTTCTAATAGAGGCCTGTCTCTCATAGACGCCCGTCTCCAATAAACGCCGGGCTAAAACCACGACACGACAAATAGACGCCGGTCTCCAATAG
>JAQMCW010000001.1:16039301-16049704 GCA_030068335.1 Chrysichthys cranchii
CTATCTGAGAGAACAAATCGATGTCTGAAGTCAAATGCAATCCATGATGTTAATCGATATCCGAGGCTTCAATCAAATGGGGCTAATTTTGCAGTGTAGCTGCATGTAGTTGAACTTACCAATTAAGTTCAATTATTGAGAAAAAAATCAAACAATCCACTCAAATTATCTATTGATGTCGTCTTAACACAGGATGTCATAATTTCTCATAATGCAAACAAGGCTAATACATCAAGATGATTTCAGAAAAATGCCGCAAGTTTCCCACGGTATCCGGCCTCTGTGACGACAGGTCAGCTTACCAAAATGGCGCCCATAGTGTTGAACTTCCATACTTCCGAATTATCAACGTATTTTCTGGCCAGTAATCCATCTTGCACGTAGCGTTTTAGAATCTTTGGTATTATTTGCCATGTCCGCCGATGAGGACCAGCGCTGCTGTGATAACGGTCTTGAAGTAGGAAGTGGAATTTTGCACGGACAAGCAGAATGATGCACACAGAAACCTTCCAGTGCTGTTATCGCGAAATGTCAACACACTTGAAACGCCGCCTCTACCAGTCAAATTAATGGACCAGAACTAACTGTGGTATAATTGTACACATCTACATTCTGAGCAGGTCGTTAGGCTGCCCGCTTATTGATGGGCGTCTGTTAGGAAAATGTAAAAGCCAATAAATGGGCAGTAATAAAAGCATGAATGAATAATTTATTAATTTATTTAATGATTGTTATGAAATGAACAATTAATTAAAAAATTTGTAGCACAGCTGTAATGTAATAACTCAAATAAGTAGGCCAAATAAATCCGTTTTCCTAAAGTGAGAAAACATTAACACTCAAGTGGTTAACTTGACTTATAAGTCTTGTTTTCTTTTATCGCTGTACTTTTGTGCAAAAACTGTTTGTTTTTCCAGTATGTGTTAAAACCGGGGTAATATTGTTAGGATATCGTCGACATCAAGGTCAAATCTCACTGTCCACTTTATTAGGAATGTCGGTACATCTGCGTTTTAACGCAGTTATCCACACAGCCAATCACATGGCTTCGGCACAATGCTGACAACGAGCTGGGAGAAGACCAGGTGGTGTTCCAGTCTTCATCTTTCTGAGCCTGTTACCTGAGATTTCTGTTCTTAAACTGGCAGGAGTGGAACCCGGTAAAGGCTTCTGCTGTTGTAGCTTGTCAGCCACAAGGTTCAACATATTCTTCAGTTTGCGATTCTTTTTTGCTCATCATGGTGGTAAAGAGTGGTTTGTTGAATTACCTTTGACTTCCTGGCAGGTTGAACTAGTCCATCGACAATGCGTTTCACCCCACAGGACTACTGCTTACTGATTTTTGGGAAAAAAAATTTCCTCCCCGCTTTTTAACACCATTCTGTGAGAACTTTAGGGACTGTCGCGTGTGGAAAACCACGGATATCAGCAGTTTCTTAAATACTCAAACCAACCCATCTGGCACCAACAACCATGCCATGGTCAGAGTTACTGAGCTCACCTTATCCTCCATTTTTATCCATGATGTGAGCGTTAACTGAAGCACTTGACTTGTTTTTATGTTTCCTAATGCAAGTGGTCGATGGGTGTGTGTATGCTTAAATAAATAAACATACACAGACAAATAAGTGGGCTGTGATACATTTACATTTATTACATAATAGAAGTTTCATTGGTATAAACTTGGTAAGATCTGTCCTGTTTCCTTTTTTCCATAATAAGATCGATTGCATTTCCATGAAGATGAACAACAGGAAATGTAGGTGTTTTTTTTTTGTTTTTTTTGTTTTTTGGTCCCTCCCTTATTTTTTGCATGTGGCTGAAATGCAAAAAGCGAAAAAGAAGGAAGCAAAAATGGTGGGGGGTGAAGAAGCTCTGTCAACCCACAAGAAATGTAGAGATGCTGAGAGGGAAGTTGCTATGGCAACAGGTTTCTCAGAATAAGAAGTGCCTGCCAAAGGAGGAGTGGGAATAGTACCATCAAGGTCACTTATATAATAGAAAGATAAACTAATTGTGACTCTTATTTATCTGTTCCTATGCTCATTGAGAGTCTTAAACGGCTCTACGTGTCGGCCCCCCTTTTTCTTCATATTTTTACCTGACCTTCCTTTGTCTCAGTCACACAGAGTGTTGGGTTTAAAAGAAACTGTCACCGATCCTTCTTTCAGCACAAATCTGCCTTTGTCTAGGTTTAAATAATTTATATCGAGTTGGCATAAGGGACAGCTCTGGTTCGTCCTCACCCCAGACCATCGTTAGTGGCATCGTTAACATTCTGGCCCTTATTTCTGCACAGAATGCCCAGATTGCCTAGCAACCTTGTAACTGAAGACAAGAGGCTTTTCCCCTAAGTGGGGTGTAGAAAGGCAGAGATTGAGTAAAGCAGAGACTGGGAGGATTCTGTGTAAAAGGGCAAAATAAATCAGTATTCACCAGAGGTTTTAGATCACTGCTAACGTTTCCAGCAGCCTGACTGTCGGTTGAAAGCTGAGCATTCTGCGTACAAGACATTGTGACTGTGCAGTGTCAGGTGTGTGACGTGAGCTCGGTGTCCATGACACACTGGTCCTGTTTGATATTTGTGACATTAAAAATGCATTGGTTTAGCAGGAAACCAAGGGTTTCATTTACGAGAGGCTTCGCTGTGATGCATAGAAAACTGATGTGCTGTAGTCAAACGAGTCAGAAAGGATAGGATATTCAGTACGCATTGATCATCTGTAAGCATTTGTATCTGTTAGAGACGCCAGATCCTGAATCCTGTTTCGGAAACCTGGAAGATCATTCTCTGGGACATTCTGTAACATGGTATCCAAGCACAATAGCAAATACTTTTCTTCAGCTTAGTTTTTAAACGGAATATTCTGTTAGATTTGTGTGATAAATGTAGGGTGAGGCATGGCCCACTCACAGCTCCAAGGTCCCCGGTTTGATTCTGAGCACATATTACTGTCTGGGCAGAGATTTGTAGTCACAGTGTGCATGTGGGCTTCCTCTGGGCTTCCTCCAGGCGTTCACAAGGGTTTCCTCACACTGTTCAAGCTGGTAGGTGGAAAGCCAGCTATTAATTACACATAGACATGTGTGCGTGGATCCACTGTGACCAAAGACCAGGATATAACGGTAACTGAAGATGAATGAATGAATGAACTTGGGTTGTTTAGTATATTAGAACAACGAAAAGTATTAAAAAAAAAAAAATCCAAAACAATAACAAATGATTCACATACTCGTGTGTATGCGTACAATTAATTGTTTGTTTCAGAATATCAGTTTTAATTTCCTGATATTTGCATCTAGATGTGGTATACGACATGCGAACCTGGCACCATTTGTTTGAACCCAGCTGTTATTTAAAAATATTGGAACGCACGACGGACAGGTGTTTCTTGTTCCCCGGCGTGCCCTGAAAGATTGATTGTTTCAACAGTTCATTGTTCTGAATGGCTGCTCTCTGTTTGCGTTCTGCACTTTGCCTGTGAAGACTGCATTTGTTGTTAAAAAAGATAAACCAACATGAAGACCAGAGAGCTATTTATGGGAGTAAAGCAAGCCATTTTGAAGCTAAGTAAAGAGGGAAAATCTATCAGAACCATTGCACAACCATTGCATATAGCCAGTGTATGAGTTTGAAAGGTCCTTTTAAAGACAGCAAAAACAGCAAAAAATGCTGTACTAACCACCAGACATCGAACAGGTTGGCCAAGAAAACATCCTAGGGTTGATGATAGAATCTTTGAGAGCTATGAAGAAAAATCCAAAAACAACAGTCAGTGACATCACGAACATCCTCTTTAGGATAGGGGTGAAGGCATCCCAATTAACCATTTGAAGAAGAGCAGAAATAAGAGGAGGCCATGCCACAAGTTGCAAACCATTCATCAGCTGTATGAATCCGAAGAACAACCTCTACCAACGTAATGGCGAGGCTAAAATGTGGACAGAAAGAATATGTTCATGATCCAAAGCATACAAGCTCATTGGTCAAGCACAGTGGAGGGGGTGTCATGGCTGCTTCTGGAATGGGCTCTCTAATCTTTATCGCTGATGTAACTCATGATGGTACCAGCAGAATGAACTCAGACATCTACAGAAACTTTCTGACTGCAATTTACAGAGAAATGCATCCAGTCTTATTGGGAGGAACTTCATGATGCAGCAAAGACAATGAGCCCAAAACAGACTGCCGTCACAACAAAGGACTACTTCAGATTTTATTTCACCTTCTGAAGAGGAGAAAGCCCTTAAAACAAACAACAACTGAAATAGCTGTGGGCCAAGCTTGAAAAAAGCATTGGTTTGTGCACAAGCTTTGTGATATCAGTGGGTCACTGGCGTGATGCAGTTATTCCAAGCAAGGGAAACACGACCAAATACAAAGTGTTCTTTACTTTAATTTACTTTAAGTCTGTTCCAATGCTTTGCTGACCTAAAAACTGTGTAGTCTGCCACCAAAGGTGCCATGTTCTATCTATATGTAAATATCAGGAAATGAAAGCTGAAATTTCTCTTTTGACCTCAAACTCAAATAGCAAAAACGAAAGAGTTGGCCTTGCCACTCCAATACTTTTTGTACGTCATGGTACGAAGAAGGAAAGTATGAAAAGGTCCCAAATTGAGACTGACTGAGAACGTGAGAGTCAGATAGCTCGTTTGGGTTTTGTGACGATTGTGTGATGAGATTTTGATCTTGAATTTCCTCAGATCGACATAGAAATAAATGGCGAGCCAGTGGATCTGCACATGAAGCTTGGGGACAATGGAGAAGCTTTTTTTGTCCAGGAAATGGAGGTGCAGGATGTGAGTATTTTCACTAAGAGACTGTGCACATAAACAAAAACAAAGGAACCCCCTCCCTCCCACATATTTGGAATTCATTGCTGATCTAAATTTGTATCCGTGAAATGGATTTTCAATGTGCTTCCTGAAATGTATTTTTTCTTTCTTTTTCTTTTTTTTTTTTTTATAATTTGGCTTTATTAAAAGAAGGTGCACATCTGTTTCATAGGTATGATTAGGCAGTAGTACTGAGAGTGTGTTTCCTGTGAGTCTAAAGTACACTTTTGTCCAATACAGGAGACCGTCCCAGCTCACCTGGCCACCTCTCCAATCCCCACCGAGAGTCACATGTTCTGGGTTGGGAGCGACAGAGGTACGACTCAGGGTCCAGACAATGACCCACTGGACCTCGAGGAGCCTCCTGAGCCCCCTGTGCCCAGTACAGGGACAGCCAAGAAGAAGAAGAGGCGGAGAAGGAAGCATAAAATGGACCCTCGGCGTGAAGAGACGACGCCTCCTGCCTCAGTCGGTGCCTCCACCAGTATAGACGACATCTTTGAAATGGATCTAAGCACTGATGAGGAGGCCACTCCCTGCACACGGTGACTAGCCACTTCACTAACATTTTTTTAATTCACTTTTCTTTGTAGTTAACAGAAAAAAGAACGCACATAAATTCAGCTAAGAGGTGGGGGGTTTTTTGTAGTGACTTTTATGCAATTTTTTTCCCAATCTGTGACATTTTAGATCATCTTCGATTAACACGTTAAAAGAGGCTGAGCCTAGAGTACCAGCAGTTCGTCATTCTCCAGAGAGCTACCCGTATTCTGATGGAGACTGGTCACCTACTGACAGGTAACTAATCATTTAATCTCATCACACAAGAATGCATACTCCTGATCGAAGACGATACGAATTCACTCATCTCTGTTTTGCATTTACGAACATGTAGTCACACCATGTGTGAGGCCTTCTCCCCCAAGAGTGACTCTGAGCTAGTGATCCGGCCCTCAGAGTGCATGCTGAAAATGGAGTCTCACATGCAGTGGACATGGGGAGAGTTCCCCGAACCCACCAGGGTATGTGTGATTGGAGCATTCCAACCAATCTTGCACAAATTTGTAAAAAAAAAAAATTTTTTTAAGGTTTTTAAATAAAATGGTGTACTTTTGACTGAGATAAGGATGTTCAAGTCTTCCCTGTGGCCTCCTCTGGGAAAATAAGTCCACTGGGAAATTTTCAGCACCATTATGGAATTTTTAACTGTTTTGAATTGAAATCCATTGATTAAACAGCATATTTAAACAGAAAAGATGAGACAGCTTGTTTCGTGCTATAATTTATCCCACGGTGCTGCTTAATTCATGATTCTCATTGGGCTTGATTCATGTTTAATTTCATTTTTCACATCACTGATAGTGTCAGCTGAACGACTATCTTTATATTAATGCTTGCTCGTTGTAATGTGCGATCTTTTCTATAGTAACAGCAAATTCACAGAGAGTATTATGGTGGATGGTCCATGAAGGATAATGAACAGATTTAACGTGCTATTTCCAAAGTCTAACCGGCGATTTAATGAAGATTTTAGTAAGGAGACGTTTACTTAAGATTTATTATTAAGTGTTTTGTCTTTTACATCACAGTAGCACTTCAGTCAGGTGCAGAGGGTGGAAAATGTGTATACAGGTTCTTCAAAGTAGATTAATTTTATTTGCAAAAGTTCTTCAGATGGGGAAACGCCGGAGTTGAGTCGGAGTTCTGTTTCAGCCTCATCATGCAATTTGCCTCCCTTCCTTGTTGTACTAAATGTATGAAAGCTTACCCAATATATAACAAGCTTTTAGGTCTTGTACGCATTAACATGTTCAGAGAGGCTTAGCTCATTGTACGAGAGAAGGTTTCACATGACCGTGTACCACTTATCTATCTCCTTAGCTACGTTCTATCCAGTTATCTTTTGACATGACGTATCAGGTTAGAACACCCTGGCACAGAGTACGCTCACAAATAATACGAATCAGCATCAAGAGAATAAAACAGACTTCTAAGCACAAGAGAAACTAAAGGAATATCCGATAATTCTGCTGAAGGAGTTTTCCGTGTCGGCGCCTTGTGAGTCAGAGTTTGTGTAACGAAGTTTTCCACCCTGGGAAAGTCTTCAGAAAAGAAGAACTTCGCATGTAGTGGTTTCTTTGTACAAAGCAGGGGGAGGCTGATTATGGCTGCATTGACACACATGTTCACCGACATTCTGCTGTAACTAAAAATGGTTAAAAAGTAAGACATTCATTTCATGAATAAAAAAAAATTGTTCGTCGGCATAGTGCTATCACATAAGAAGAAAAAAAAACACTTTGTGAACTCAAATTCGAGGCGTTAGCAGCATTACACCACATCATTAAGAGTTTTCCTACGTCAGTAAGCTCGGTCATGTTCTATTTCTGCTTGAAAATGTAGTTATGTTACAAAACAGGAATAAAAGGTTCTTAACCATTTAATAAGTAGCAACTCCAACCTATAGATTTGGGGGAAGGAAAAAAAAACGCCTTCATTTAACTGAAATATTTAACTTGTGATCCTGTTTTATTGCCCAATAAAAGACCTGGATCGAAAAACTTTTGTACGATTAATTTTTTTAGCATAGTCTCCAAGATGTCTTTTATGTCTACACCAAGCTAACAGAAACAAAAACTAGTTTTACTGGCTACTAGACCTAATGCAGTTAGACCTAATAGGTGATTGAGAAGAGGCACATTCCTCCCTCATTCTTTCACTTTCTAGCTGACTCTTTCTTCTTTTAATCATTATTACTTTCTCTTTCCTTTCTTACGTTTTCCTCCCCCTTACATTTTCTCTTGCTATTCAGATTGCCCTATTTCATTAACATGAACTTATTAACCTCCCAGGACCTGTTACTGGGTCCAGACTTGCATTGCGTACCAGTTAAAAAAAAACCAAACAAACCTGCACTTATGTGCAGATAAAATATTTTTCGGTTTCGGCTTTCAGTTAAGAGGTTTATCTTACCTCAGTTCTTTAATAGTGTAGATGGTCAATAATAATATTAATAATAATAATAAATAGACAGTATTGAGAGCTGAAATATTCAGCCTAATTTTAATTGGGTACAAGTTATATTTGTACAGGTTATATTTGGAACTCATCCATCTTGCTTTACTTCAACACATTTCCACTAGATGGCCAAAAAAGACAAGGCAGACCTGCCCAAGACTGTGACCATAACACCATCGGAGAACACGCACTTCCGCGTGATCCTGAGCTCTGACGCCATGAAGCCCGAGGCTGATGTGAAGGACATACTGGAACCTGCACCCATATGCCCTATCGTAAAGCCTGAGCCTCGTACTCCAGCTACCCCCATCACCCCGCTAATGTCTTCTGACTGTGGAGCCACCTCCACGCCCGCAGAATCCCATACTGCTGCCCCCAGTACTCAAGGTGGAGTCATGATGGATGTCTGCCCAAAGCCTACAGACTCTCCATCCAAGAAGAAAGGTGAACTGTAATCATCGTCTCTCTCTAACTTTTGTGAAGCAGTAACAAAAGGCAGTAAAATTTTCAAAGGAAGCCAGGGGGATGAAGTTAATGGTTAATTTACAGTGCTTAAATTTCATGATAGGATCTACGCTCATGATCTAAACTCATAATGCTCATGATGTTGGTAATAGTGATGTAAATGCACTGATTGGTGACTGCTGAACTGCGAGTGCTGCTATTTAAGAGCATCGCTTTTGCTATTTGCTGTGCAGGAGTACCAAAGAGAAGTCAGCACCAGGGCCCTGAGGACATCTACCTAGATGATTTGAACGTGCTTGAGCCTGATGTGGCTGCGCGCTACTTTCCCAAGAGGTACACAGAAGCTGATAACTTTACAGCCTGTGGCTTGTTAAAACGCCACGTCATGTCTTTCTTTGCAGCGATATACGAGTTAGCAAACAGAAGCTCTGTTGTGTAGCTTTTTGCTTAAAATTTTTACTGCTGGCTGACCTGTGAGCACAGCTGATTGTTCCTATTGTGGATCTATTTTAAAACTTGTTTGAGGAGAAAACTTGCAGCTGTGTTTGTGTTTGCGTTTGCACAGTGACTCAGACTCCAAGCATTGGATGGACTCGGAGATGCGTTCAGGTTCTCAGTCCCCGCAGTCAGTCGGGAGTGCCGCAGCTGACAGCGGAACGGAATGTCTGTCGGACTCGGCCTCTGACCTGCCCGACGTCACACTATCTCTGTGTGGAGGGCTGAGCGAGAATGCAGAGATATCCAAAGGTACACGCACTGTGATTGGTTGCAGAATTGCTGGTGTTTTCCACGTTTGGAGAAAGTGGGTAACAATATGTTTATATTATTGTTTTTTAAACACCTCTTTTTAGAGCGTTTTATGGAACACATCATCACTTATAACGAATTTGCTGAGAATCCAGCCATTATAGACAATCCTAATTTAGTGGTGAAAATAGGAAACAGGTATGAGTTGTTTTTTTTTTAATCACTATAAAATTATGCTTGTAAATAAACTATATCGTCATGATGCTACTTATTTGCACATACTAGATATTTAAAATGCTTTTCCCTTTCCCCCTAGATACTACAATTGGACATTAGCTGCACCGTTAATTTTAAGCTTACAGGCTTTCCAGAAGAATTTACCCAAAGCTACAGAGGAGGCCTGGGTTAAAGAGAGGATGCCAAAGAAGTCTGGGCGCTGGTGGTTCTGGCGAAAACGAGCAGACAGCACGATCAAACAGGTAATGCTGTTTAAATTATACCGTCGGAGCCATCATTATTAGTAAACTTTTAGTAAACATTGGCAAAAAAGAAAGTTGTTAATGAAATTGTGTTTAAAAAAAAAACCCAAAAAGATAAAAAATATATTCGCCTAATCTCACCAAAACTAACCTGTAACTGAAGCTACGATATTCCAAAAAGAAGAAAACATGTCAAGTGTGCATTTTCTCCCACCAGCACTCTGCATTTAGGATATTGTGCAGCTTATGCTCTGCATCTTGTGCTCTGTGAGACTGGAAAAATTCAGAGCCTGGAATCTGAGACCCAGAATTTCTCCAGATCCTTTAGATGTTTTGTTCTCTCGTGTCGATCGTCCTATTTATTTCTTTCAATAAAGCTTAAATCAGGAGGCTGGAATGACCATATTGGAAGCTTAATTCTGTGATCCCTGAACCTGTTCTGTGTGTATTTTGATGTATGTTCTGGAGATCCTGCCGTAAACCAGTTGTAGCTTCATCGCTGAGGCAGTCGTGATGAAAAGACTTTCTTCTGGCATGCCTTCCAAGTAATTTGTTGGCATAGATGAAGGTCTAATTATAGATTTGGGCACTTGGTGATCTTTAAATGCTGCCGTATTCTTCAAATATCCATCTTATCCCTAATGAAAATTTTTGCCTCTCTTTCCATCCTCCTCACTGTGTGTGTGGGAGTGTGTGTGGGAACAGTGTTCTCTTCCACACAGGTTCAGTACAGATACAGGGGAACCTTGGATTGCAAGCATAATTCGTTCCAGAAACGTGCTTGTAATCCAAAGCACTTGTATATCAAAGTGGGTTTCCCCATAAGAAATAATGGAAACTCAGATAATTTGTTCC
>JAQMCW010000001.1:16282648-16296330 GCA_030068335.1 Chrysichthys cranchii
AAATTAGTCGTTAAGATTAATCGATTAATCGAAAAATCAGTCGAAAAATCGGTCGTTAGAAAATTAGTCGTTAGTGGCAGCACTAAAATTGTGTTTATAGATATTTATTTTTAGGAGCAATGCATTACTGAGTCAGTACACAGACCTTTTTAAATGTCCAAACATTACATTAAAAAAAACAACCTGTTTTTTCTTTTGTATTTGAAATATTTTGTATGCCAATAATAAATGTGACATATTGCATAAGAGAGCACTTTTCAAAAACCATAATGAAGGCTCCTGGGTTTTGCATGCAAAAAAAAAAGAAGCAAGTGCAACAGTCAAAGTCTCCAGGTTCTCCGAGATGCCCGGAAAAGCTTATAGCTCATTTCCTTATAAAACTATGCACTTTGAACCTGGATTACTATTTAAAGAGGGAGGCAAAGGGTCATCACTCCAAATATTGACTTTGTTTAGCCTATTACTGTTTACTGCATATTGTAGATTTTTTTTTTTTCTTTCAAGTAGAAAGATTTAATTTAATTATTTTTGAAGTCTTTTTGACCTTATACAAGACTTCCTTGCATATGCCTAAGACTTTTGCACGCTGCTATGTTTTCCAATTTTGTGCGTGTTCATATTCGTAATTGGTCCCGACTATTATGTTTGTTCCTGCCTGCGATGATGTAGGGTCTGTTTTCCAAAATATAAATGAACTCTTAGCTTAATTTAAACCAGTGTGACCTTGACCAGCCAGTCACTAATGATGATTGAATGACCTCCATCACATGTTAATCTCCATGGTTTTCCTTCATCCCGAGAGCTTCATATCTGACCACGCTGTGACGACCAAAACCTCCTGGTCATGTGGTTTCCCAGTCCCGTGTTTTGTATTAGTGAAAAACACGTTACCCATTCATTCTGCGGGAAAAACCGGGCCTTCATATTTCGTTCCATTCCAAGCTGAATACGTCTAAGCTGTCATAAGCTGTCATACGTTGTTACGCTGGCCTGCCCATGAATCTTAAATATTGTATAAATGTTTTACAATTTTTAGCAGATCACAGTCGTCATCGTAACTTCGAAAAATCATAAGTTGGGCCATCGTAACTAGGGGAGCACCTGTACTTTACAGCCTGCCGTGGTTGTTGCAGTTGCCACTAGTAATAATCTCTTTATTTTTGTTGTGGCCTTGTTAAGTAGGATTTGCGACGGTCAATCCTTTTTTCTCTCACGCACACAGTTGTGAATGTGGATAGAGTTGTCGCGTCAAATGAGTGTTAAATTTCATTCCGAATGGTCTCAAAAAAGGTGTTACAAAGTCTGAAATTTAAACTTCAAACCTACAGGAATGGTACATTTTATGCTTCATGTCTGAGAATAGTTTCCTTTTGTCCAGGCAGTTTTTAATTGAATTGCATGCAGTTTGTTGACACATCAGCTTTGTACTAAGGGCATTGCGCGCGTGCGTGCGTGCGTGTGTGTGTGTCACACACACACTGGTGTTTTATTCATTTTCTTTTATTTATTTTTTAGGTGGCGTGACGTTTTTTGTGGCCTTATATGACTACGAAGCCAGGACATCCGATGACCTCTCGTTCAAAAAAGGCGATCGATTTCAGATCATCAACAACACGTGAGTGCATGGCTCTCCTCCCTGTGAGTAGCGCTGCACTGATTGAGGCTTTTCTGCTTGGGGCTGAAAGGTGATCCAGCAGCCTGAACTGAATCTGACAGGATTTTTTTTTCTTTCTTTTTTTTAAAATGTATTTATTTATTTATTTATTTATTTCCTTTTTTTTCTTTTTAATCTGTCGTTGCATTGCAGCCTGACGCAGAAGGATATCTGGGTTAATGCCCGTCTTTAACGGGCCGTCTGTTCAGTCAGCCATCCGGGCGGTTCGTCTCTTAATAACACCATGATGGATGATTCCACTTTGCTGATCATGGTGTTTTATCTAAATGCCCAGGGTTCAGTGCAGTGCAATGTTTTTTTTGGTCTTGGTGCTGATATCCTGTCCACCCAGGACATTTTAACATTGCACGGCTGTCTGTGTATGTATATTAATGCTGTTTATGTGCTGGCTCACTTCCACAGAGAGGGAGACTGGTGGGAGGCCCGTTCCATCAACACAGGCAAGAAAGGCTACATTCCCAGCAATTACGTGGCCCCTGCAGACTCCATCCAGGCTGAAGAGTAAGATACTCCCCACCTCCTGCTCTCTGGCACCTCTAACCTCACTGTAATTAAGACTGTGTGATCGGCGTCACACTGCAGCGCCCAGGAGTACACATGACTAGATAACGAAAGCGCCTTCTCTCTTTCCGTCGCTGCGCTCTCGCATTAAGCGTTTCCACTGGATGCGTTAATGCTCTCTCTCACCGTGCTGTCCTCCCACTGAAGGGGATAGGAGGTGAGAAATCGTGTTGGCATCCATTAGCTCGTTCCGAGGGCATTAGAGCACGACACTGGGAATACGTGGTAAAAAACCAGTCCAGTAAACGGCTTCTGTTTTTCTTACTACTTTGAGCGGTTATTTTTAAAACTGAAGCTGGTTCTTGCGGAGCTATATAAAAGTGTCAGGTAATTCTCTGAAGATGAATGAGATGATCAAGTCAAGTGGATCAGGAGCCACGGAGGTGGATCGAGTTGATCACAATAATGACTTATTACTGCACATGAATGCGCACTTAAACAGAACCTTCGAGATCATTTCTACTCACAACTGTTTTGTTTATGTAACGCACACTTGTGACAAAATCTTCATACTTATAAATGATGACATGCATGTTAAAAGATAATCACACAGTCAAGCCTGTTTCCTGGGCGGGGTGAAAATAACAATGAGGTGATGTGCAACGTGGGTTTATGATGATACAAGTCATTATATAAAATCAGTAGTGACTGATGCTTATAAAGATTATTTGACTATTGTTTTTTTGTTTGTGCCTTTCTGTGTGGCCAGGCTGCACGCTGAAAGTAGTTTTGTTAGTTTGAATGATTCGTGCTGAAGGACAGAACTTGCTGAAAAACACTGAACACTGGTTGTATTTTTATAAAACTAAAAATGTTAAAAGCATATGTACATGCAGTTTTATCCGTTTTATGATTTTTACCTTTAGCTTATAAGCTCCCAAGTGTTCAGCCTTGCAGCCAGTCCGTGATATCGGATTCATTTTCTTGTATGGGGTTTTGTTTTTTTTTTCTTCTTCTTTTTTATTTTCTATTTATTATAATTTTTTTTAAACAGGTGGTACTTTGGAAAAATGGGACGCAAAGATGCTGAGCGATTGTTGCTGGTTCCCGGAAACCAGCGAGGGACGTTCTTGGTCAGGGAGAGCGAGACAACTAAAGGTGAGCCTCAGCCTGGACCGATTTATAACTGGGGTACATGACACGGCGATGTGGTACAGAAAAGAATGGCATTGGCATGGCGTGTGTCACATAAACCTTCTGTGTATATGAATGTGTGTGTGTGTGTGTGAATCCGTTCTTTCTGACAGGAGCCTACTCTCTCTCCATTCGTGACTGGGATGATATGAAGGGTGACAATGTGAAGCACTACAAAATCCGCAAGCTTGATAACGGTGGCTACTACATCACCACAAGAGCCCAGTTTGATACACTGCAGAAACTGGTCAAACACTACACAGGTACGGCATCACCGTACGACACCATAGCGAGATATTAAACATGAATCCAAG
Source organism: Chrysichthys cranchii (assembly GCA_030068335.1). Taxonomy (NCBI): domain Eukaryota; kingdom Metazoa; phylum Chordata; class Actinopteri; order Siluriformes; family Claroteidae; genus Chrysichthys; species Chrysichthys cranchii. Next base: position 16,286,333 of record JAQMCW010000001.1, read on the forward strand.
GTTTATATGTTGTATAACACATGCAATTGTTACACCGCGTAGGTTTTCTGTACTATTTCCATCCATCCATGGTGTCTACCGCATATCTGTCAGGGTCACGGGGAAATCTGGAGTCGTTCCCAGCTTAGAGGTGGGGTACACCTTGGGCAGGTTGCCAATCTGTCACTTAACCAAGAACCATTCAAACTCTCATTCATACCTATGGACAATTTGAAATAGTGTAGACATTTCCCATAATCTACCTGTGCATTTGGGCTGTAGGAGGAAACCAGAGCTCCCAGAGGAAACCCACAGAGCCCAGAAAGACTCAGAAGCCTCTTCCTGTGAGGCACCAATGCTTAGCAGCCCAAGGTCACAGTGACCCATGAACAGTACATCAGTCACAAAGTATCTAACCCAACATGAGTGTTTAAAGCTCCCTCACTCGCCTTACGTGTGCGTGCACTTGACAAGGGCCGCTTTTGTGCTGCATCATACTACTACTTTCACCTCATGCTCCAAGTTCTGTAAATAACCCAATTCTTATTTTGTGTGTAGCTACAGCTTTTTGGCTATATCTGTGTTCTTGAGGCATAGTCAGATTCCCCATGGCTGTGTTTAAAACTCCCTCTAGGTGTGATTGAGTGTATTAATGTGTGTGTTCATGGGGCCTTGTAATGGACTGGCATCCCATCCAGGTTGTATTCCTGCCCCATCCTCCTTGTTCCTGATCCATCGTGACCCTGACCAGGATAAAGTTGCTGAAAATTGGTAGATGAAATGTCCCTGATTATTCATTTGCTTAATTGGTGAAATTCCCTACTGTCCTGTTTATTGCAAGGTGTAATTGTTGATCTAAAGCTGAAGATGATGATGATGATCCCCCCCCTGTATTTACTCGGCCGGGTTGTTCCATCATTTCGGTGTCCTCGGTCAGGGTTTTTAAGTGCTCGATGCAGCCTGCTTCGTCTCTTAAGGACGGATCGTGGCGGGTGTTTTAATGTAAGACTCCTAGCCCTGTCTTGCTGAGCTGGGATCAAACCATGCTGTCTCAAGAGCGTCAAGTCTTAATGACCGTATAGCTTTGATTATTTTTATATTGTGGGAAAGTAGGAAGCTGATTAGACATCTGTTCATGTTGCAGTAGTAAGCAAAACCGAATACAGTGAACCCCCACAATATCGCAGTTCACCTATCGCGGGTTCAGGGCATCGCGGATTTTCAAATTTTCATTCGTGGAATTTTTTGGCTTTCGCGGGACTCTGGAATATAAAATATAATAAAAAAAAAAGTTAAACATTAAAAGAACATTTAAATCGAAATAAAACAGCATGCACTGTATTTCATCAGCAGATGAATACACAGTGGCGGTGTACGCCACTTCCGCTTCAGCTAGTAAACAGGCTGTAAACAGGAAGTGACCTCACTGGCAGTAAGTACGCATGTAGAATTTTATATGTTGTTAAAATGACGTATGTTTAAGAGTGTAGAAAGTGTTTGAGAGCATAGGACGTGTTTATAAGAGTGTGGAAAAAGTTAAGAGAGTGGGAATGGTTTATAAAGCCTTAAAATAATATATAAATAATCAAATCAGGCAGACCAGTCAGGTGATCACGAGGGAGGGCTAGGATTGGCTAGTCCGGCTGTAAGCCAGAAGTCAGCTCACTGGCCATGTAGAATTTTATACGTTAGAATTACGTAGGTTTAAGTGTGTAGAAAGTGTTTAAGAGCATAGGAAGTGTTTATAAGAGTGTGGAAAAGGTTAATAAAAAAAAGTGGGAAGGGTTTATAAAGCCTTAAAATATATATGCGGATTTCACCTTTCGCGGGGGGTTGCCTGAAGGTAATCCACACAGTAGGCTAGGGTACACTGTACTGGACATTGCGAAGCAGTTTGGAGTCAAGATTAGACATACAGTGGAGTCCAAACAGTTGAGACTACTAGTTAAAACACTTCTGTTTGGCATAATTGTTTCAAGTTTTTTTTTTGTTTGTTTGTTTTTTTTTTTATAAAAGGTTTTCACTAAAAATTATGTCCTCACCAATTTGAGTGAAAAGTACAATATTGGAAATATGAACGTGTCTCAATTTTGTTTTAATGTCAGTGGGCACTTGTGACGGTGAGCTGACCCAGGCCACACAAGTTTGCGTAAAAACCCGATGATCCATGTTCGATCCTTCAGTGTGTCATGTGAACGCATGCTTTAGCGGAAGGGAAACACTCGCAGAACATCTGACCTTTTGGACGAAGCAGTTAACATGCTCACTATAACAAATTTGCTTATTTCAATAGCGACCTGGAAATTCTCGCCTTGACTCAGCTGAAAGTTTATTTCTATAGCACTCTTAAGCAACCAAAGTTGACCAATCAATACAAAAACAGCAATAAGTGACATGAAATACAATAAGAGGGAAAAAAATATTATCGATAAAAGAATAAGAAACATAAAACACATATAACAAATAGATATAAAGGCTGACCCTGAATTAATAGCCATAGCAAAGGGGTGAGATTTTAGGGAGGATTAAGACCATCTTGGGTCTGAGCAGATCTGATATGCCAGGGTAGGTCATTCCAAAGCCTAGGGGCTGCCACCCCAAAGGCTCACTCACCTCTCGTCTTCAGTCTGGTCTTAGAGACTCTTGGCAGCAGCTGATCAGATGACGCAAGTGACCTGGCTGGAGTATAAAAATGCAGCAGTTTGGAAAGATGTTGAGGTGCTAAGCCATTAAGAGCTTTAAAAATGAGCAGCAAGATTTTAAACCCTGTCTTAAAGCTCACTGGTAGCCAATGTAGCGAGGTCAATATCGGAGATATTGTGCAACATCTTGTACAGTAATCCCTCGTCTTTCGTAGGGGGTTACGTTCCAAAACTTCCCACGAAAGACGAAAATGCGTAATGGACAGACTCTACCCCCAAATGCTTATTTATTTATTTATTTATTTATTTTTAAATAGTTTAAGCCCTAAATGATCCTCCTACCCTCTTTAAACACTTTCTAGACACAATTAGACACACAAAGAACACATTTGCGAGCATATACGAGGTGAATTTTATGTAGAATTCGCAGAAACATCACATTAATAGCGAGTCCTGTAATGTGCTGTATACTATACTAGTGTAGCCTGGACTTGTTAGGTACTGTATGTATGTATTACACTAGCCTAGCCTAGGCTTTTTCTATACTGTATAATACTGTAATTAACAACCTCTAGCTACAGACTGGATTTCAGAACCCCTACAGTTGTGATGAACAACAGAAGGTAGTGTACCGACATGAGCAACTGAATAACGAAACAGCTGTTTGATGAAGTCCGGCATCGTAAAATCCATCAAAACATAAAAGATTCACTAAGTTTTGCGAATGCCATGAAATGCCAGGGAAATCTGCAAAGAAAATTAGATGTATTTTAAATAAAAATCCACAAGTAGCTGGGGACGCGAAATGTGAACCGCAATATAGTGGGGGATTTCCGTATATGGAATAGTCTATTAAAAAAAATGTCGCGCATTTAATTTTTTTTGTTTGAGAATTTCCAGAATTGTAATGTGTTCCAAAACATTAGTAGTTTCAAAAAAAAAAATCTAAATCCCGGATTATTATTGCGGTCTCAGACTTTTGAACCTCGTTTGTGTATTCCTTATTTTCATTATTAAATGCCAATTCTGCAATTATTTAATGTGCAAAATTTCTGACAAATTTAAAAAGAAAAAAGAAAAAAAAAAAATAACCCAGCAGTTCATTGTATTACAGCATGCTCTAAATGGAACGTGGTAGTCCTCTATCAAAACCAAACCAAAACAGCACCTTATGAACACACAGAAGTCACTTATAATTAATCATTTCACTGCAAAAATTATACACCGCACAGCTCACCGTGCATGACAAAGACCTCGAACTTGCACACGCATTACAGCACAGGGTTTAAAAGGCACGTATTATAAATTCCACTCCTTGCTTTTGATTTAGCCCCAGACTACTTACAGTGTTTCCTCATTTTAACCCCAAGCACTGTTTGATATTTGTGTCTGTGTTTAGAGCATGCAGATGGACTCTGTTACAGGCTTACGACAGTCTGTCCGACCGTGAAGCCCCAGACTCAGGGCCTGGCTAAAGACGCCTGGGAGATCCCACGCGAGTCGCTTCGCCTGGAAGTCAAACTGGGCCAAGGCTGCTTCGGAGAGGTCTGGATGGGTAAGAGTTAAACACGCGCTGTTCTTTGTCATCCTTTATAGTGCCCAGGGTTTAGACAGTTCTGCTTTTGAATATATAACGAGCAGCCCTGCTTCTACATCCCCATTCATGTTTAAAAACAAAAGTTTTGCACAGCCTATGGCGTTAAGAACTTGAACGAAGGGCTGAGGATGGCCGATCTCATGAATATTCATGGAGTCCATTGTTCTTTGCGTTCCTTCACGCATTTTAAACCACTGTCAGTTCTCATTAATATTTAAATGACGTACTATTTTGGTTTTTCACCCTGCATGGAGAAACAAGTTTGAATGCTTTCTCCAATGCATCAGATGTTGGGAGGGTTATCGTTGTGGTACAACAAAGATTAGATGATAAAGTTAGAAACGAAGGTCAGGCTCACCACTTGGTAACACAAGTGGTGCCTTCAGACGCATGCATAAACATTGGGGTGGCCAAATTAGGCCTTATCTGAATACCCCTGAAGGTGTGAGTCTGTCTTGAAATTGCCCTATCTCACTGTAAATTTCAGGGGTTTTTTTGTCTGTACACGAGTATATATTGTTCTATAAATTAATTTGCAATTTAGCTCACTTTAACAGTCTGTTGCCAGGCGTAAAGAAAAATTGCAGCATGTTGGCTGGCAGGTCACTCATCATGCATTCCAATTGAGACGTTAACATCTGTCCAGGTGCTGGGTTTGGCCCTGGGGCCGGACCGTGGACAGTCCTGATCGACTTCAAATAACCCTCAGTGCTCCACGCAAACGTTTACAGTCGCATTTGCTCACTGTGCATTTAAAGTACACGTCCGGAGCTTAGCACTGTTTATAATGAGCCATTTGAGGCTCAGCGTAGGTGCCTCCGGAGGAGTGCGAGTTAGAAACACATCTTGCCTCTTTCATCTCCTCTCTCAAAGCCTGCCCTGCAGCAAGTCCCGGCATACCACAGGAGCTTACGCAACCCCAGGAATCTTTCCCCGTGCACAGCACCGCAACTTAAGCAGAATCGCTGGTCGTGTTCAGACCTGCTCGTGCCGTTCAGTGGAAATTCATGCACGTCATAAAGTATGCTCCTTCAGATGCAGCGATGGAATGTAGAAAATGGGATTTAGGAAGATTATCTTGACCTTTGAGAAGTGTCTGTGTTATAAGGAAAGGGTTCCACTCTAGGTTTTCAAGCCTTTAGGCTATGTGTTTATCATGAATTTAGCAGATAATTGACTGGTTGTAATAACTGGGTTTAAATGTTTGAAGAATGAACTGCGACTTGAGTAAAAACTATTTAAATTGAAACATTTCCACGTGCACACAGTTAAGACTGTTTCAGTTTATTTTACTTTACTTTACTGTCACTTCCACATACATACCCCCTTGGCATATTTGGATGCGAAATACTGCGTCCCACAAATCCGATGCATAAAATACAACAGCACATAAGTGCAATCATAAATAGAACCTGAGAAATTAGCCAACGATAGACACGCTTAACGGTGCGGGCTAACGGATACTTGGACACAGACTCGCACAGTATCTGATCGTGGGAAGCCACTGCAGCCAGGTGCGCCACCATTCCCATCAGTTAATCCAAGTTATATACAATATAAGGAATAAAATGCAACAGAGTTAGTGAGCTGTTATTAGAAAATGATCCAAGATGGCGGGTATGATGCAGCTGTTCCCACCCCAAAGTGGATTATTTCCCTATCACAGCGCTGTTGGATTCCTCATATACCACAGTGACTTACCAATTTTTAATCCATCAATTAGCATCATACTTTTTACCCATTTATATTTAGTGCTGTGGAACATCCACGGGACAAGTTAGTCGCATTAAGCAGTCATTCTCTCTCTCTCTCTCTCTCTCTCTCTCTCTCTCTAAGTTAATATACGGAATAAGACTTAAAACCTTGTCGTGTTACTGAGAGACAATTCTGGAAAAAATCATTCCTCCGTTCTGAAGAAAACTTACTGCTACAAAGCTCTGACACCGGCGCTTCCTTCCATGAATGTTAAACATCTCATTACAGAAAGCTTCAGATTACTGTGCCGCGACCATAAGATTATTATGCTCTAAAGCATTATTGACTTAAGATTCTTATGCATCGTTTGCCAAGCAAGCCACTCTGAATGAATAGTTAACTCAGAAATGATAATGTTTCAGCTTATTAATGTAAATCTATCATTTGAATTATGGATTTAGAAAATTAATCACCACGTTCAGCCCAGATTTCTACAACGCTGTGGTGGAAAATAATCCAACTCATTTTTTTCTTCTTTTTTTTTCTTTTTTTTCATCACACAATAATTATTTCTTTTAGAAATAAAAATGGCAGTAACCTCAAAGCATTCGCTGCAGTGTACCTGCACCGATAACCCTCCTTCTTTTCTTATGGTAATGTAATGGTCTTTTAATTGACCCTTTTTTTTTTTTTTTTTAAGTCAGTTTTTATAAAAGCTTGACGCCTCATGCTTTTGAATGGCAGATATGTTTGCATGCCTCATGGCTTTGCATATAATTGAAGATAACCTCTTGTTTTGTTCACTGGTTTAGGCACTTGGAACGGTACTACTAAGGTGGCGATTAAGACGCTGAAGCCTGGCACCATGTCCCCCGAGGCCTTCCTTCAGGAGGCCCAGATTATGAAGAAGCTCAGGCATGACAAGCTAGTGCCTCTGTACGCCGTCGTGTCTGAGGAGCCCATTTACATTGTGACCGAGTACATGGGCAAAGGTAATACACGCAGAATGCGTTCTGTAATTTGTATTAATACAGTGTGTGCATTTTAATGCGCAGCTGCAGCCGTCTAGACTCTAGACTTTGGCATGGATCATTAAGAGGGTGTCTTTGCACCGCATAATAAATATTGCATTGTGTACGGGTGAATGATTAGGTAGCTAAAGTTGTGTCCTTAAACCTATGTGTACTCTAGCATATGGCCGGTGAAAAGGTTAAAGTGCGCCTCCTATGGCGATAGCTCGCGAGCGTGCACTGACCATCGTCCTGTTCAGATCAGAAACAGTAGCAGTGAAAATGTTTGAACTGTAGTCCATTTGCATTACATGATTTACACCCCTCGCAGTTTATTTGTTTTGCGTTACACGTCACATGCTAGGCTTTGTATTAGGTTTGTTAGCACATTAGAAAACAAGCTAACTGTACAGGTAGTCCTCAAGTTACGGCGGAGATGTGTTCCGCTATACCCATCGTACGTGGGAAAATATCGGATGTCGAATGTCGTAGGCCACTGCTTAGCCTAGCTTAGCCTAACTTAGGTAACTTGGGTAGCTTAGCCTAGTTTAGCTTAACCTACCCAGGAGTCTTTTCCTGTAGAAGACATGCGTTTGAATTAAAATTAGCTCTTGAAGCACACAAACACGTAGTAATGCACTGTACGGTACACTGATACACAAGTTAACGGCATGAGTTGTGGGAGAGAGTGAGGCATCACCCTGACAAGTGACGCGTACATCTGCGTACTTTCGGGTGTCATCCGAACGTATCGTACGTGGTGCGGCGATGCCTGCCCGTGAATTTTAAACATTTTCTAAATATTTGAAAATTTTGAACGTAACTTTGAAAAATCTTTAGTCGGGCCATCGTAATTAGGGGAGCGCCTGTACTATGTACATGCATCTTTTCTGCTTTCTGCTCCAAGCTTCATTTTTCTTTCTGAATATCTCGCGTGTACACTTAATGACAGGATAAGACCAACAATGGTTCTTAGTTTTCTGAACAGTAAATGGAAGCTAACTGCAGGTAGGAGCTAAAGTTAGTCAGGAAAATGGGGAGGAAAAAAAATATTTGAGCCTGACATTTGGATTTGTCGCTTCTTAGCATGATGTGCATTTTGCATAGAAATGGGATAGAAACGTCACACAGCTTAGCTGTAGGCACTGCTGACATCCCAGCTCCGTATTGTGCTCATACATAGAAAATGAATGATCACGTTGTGTCTTGCTAGTGTGAAGGTTAGCATAGGGTTAGGTATTCCAAACCCACGTGATGGAGTTCAGACAGCTGGTTAAACATGGCTTTGTTTTTACAGATATAAATGAAAGTTTCTACAATTTGGAGATTTTTGGCTTGGTTGCATTTCAGTAATATAAAAATCTTATTTTATTTTTATTTTTTTTATAAATATGTCCCTGTGATGTAATGGGTGTCTGTGTGTGTGTGTGTGTCTGTCCCCAGGGAGTTTGTTGGATTTCCTAAAGGAAGGCGAAGGCAAATACCTCAAGCTTCCCCAGCTAGTGGACATGGCGGCACAGGTAAGAGCACCTCACTCTCGCTGTTCCTTCTTTTTCCAGCCCTTCATTCCCTGTTCACTGCCTTTAGTTCCTTCGCTCGACACCTTTCTCATTTCGCACATCTGTCACCTCGTACATAGGGGCAGCTGTTTATTGCTCCATGTATCAACAGTCAGCTGTCTAGCGTAGCTCTGAGGAATGCCTGGCAGAAGTTTCTGTCCCTCCCTGCCTGTCGCAGCTCTTTAATTCGCTGTGGCATTTCGCCACCTGCAGGTCCCGCCCATTCCCAGGAGCTCTCATCCTGATTTCCACTTAACGCTCAGAGCACTTAACCTCCACTCCAGAGGGACTACTTTGCTTTAATGTGCCAGCGTGGATTTGTTCTTTGCTCTTAAACCTGCATATTTCTCTGCATCCCCCCCCCCACACACACACACACACACACACCTCTGTCGGATTCTCAGTCCGTTTCAAGCTACCGTCACCGCCACACTGTCTTAATTAAGCCTTCCAGCGTTCTGTCTTGTCACCGAATCTTGTCCCACTGAGAGAAGTTTTTGTTGGATAAACATAAATCATTTGGACAGCTCCTTAATCGAGTGCCTGTCGGTGACGCGTTGAAAATTTGACTAACATTTCTGACGTCCTTTTAGATTCCCTTAGCCTCGCACTGATACGGCCAGTAACTGAGCTATTTAAGGTTGTTTCCTAATCAGCTGAACTATTTTTGGGTCCGGTATTCATCCTAACAGGGGTTATTTAATTAAACTACTAATGTCCTTGACTGTAATTGCTAATGCTGCAGGAAACTTGATTCTCCATGATCTCCTGCAGATCGCCGATGGCATGGCCTTCATCGAGAGGATGAATTATATCCACAGAGATCTGCGAGCAGCCAACATCCTTGTGGGAGAAAACCTGGTTTGCAAGATCGCTGATTTTGGCCTGGCCAGGCTGATTGAGGATAACGAATACACTGCTAGACAAGGTCTGTGTGCGCTTGCGTAAGGCGGTTTTGTTTATTTATTTATATATTTTATGCTTGTGCAACTTGGAACCGGAACGGGCATAATGGGGATGGGTCCATGCAAAATAGCCCATAATACTCGGCCATAATAAACAGGTGGGGAAACGTCAAAATTTTGCAAAATAAATAAGAACAATAAGATTAATATTGTAAATGGGAATTTTTTTTTTAATGTTGTCATTGTGTGTGTGTGTGGGGGGGCTGTGCACTCACCATGTACAAAAGCTATGTGAAATATCTTCAAGAGAGCCTTCAGTCTTCAAAGGAGGGCATCACATTTTGTCCCAAATGTATTGGCTGTATATCCTGTAAGGGCCCCATATGGGGACCATCGGGTATTACTCTTTTGCCAAACTTCAAACTTCCTGTTTGAAGACGTTGATCAAGTTCAACAGTTATGAAGTGCTAAGATACAGAAACGAAGAGGAGAAATTACACAGCACACAACATTAGATTTTAGTTCAGGAGATCAGGATTATGGGCCTAAAGTGTATGGGTCTATCTCTATCAATCTCTCTCTTTCTGTCTATCTCGTGCTCTCTCTCTCTC
>JAQMCW010000001.1:16332564-16342566 GCA_030068335.1 Chrysichthys cranchii
TTGGTGACCTGCCCAGGGCGTATCCCGCCTCTCACCCGATGTCAGCTGGGATTGGCGCCAGCTTCCCCCTGCGACCCCGAACAGGATTAAGCGGAAGAAGACGAATAAAAAAATAGTTCCGCGATATTATTTGCCACAGTACTGACTAGAACAGTGTTATTTGCTGTGGCAAATCACGATAGATTTTGTACCCCAGAACCTCACACGCACACCTGAAACACGCCGAGTCTACAGAAGAAAAAAGGGGAGAAACAACATCAGAACCATAAGACCAGAAATTATATCCCCAAATTACTAAAGAAGCACTAAATGTTTGAAATGAATAAAAAGAGCGAATGAGTCATGGCCGAAGTTTCCTGCACACAGCGTGTCTATAATGCCCATAGATTCATTATTTAACCAGAGAATACTTATGCTAATTATTTAACCAGCCATTAATATTGCTGATTTCCAAATGTAATCTGATTGAAGTGTTGTATAAAATAAGATATTTGTGCTCAGGATTTAGGCAGAACAAAAGTCCCAGTAACTTAGCGACTCAAAATGCAGCTGAGTTGTGATTCACAAACATGTGCTAGGAAAATGTATCTACCATAGTACCTGTGGGAAAAAATCGATAAGTGTACTTAATGCTTCATACAGAATGGATCGAAGAGTTCATTCATGAATTTTCTATGCCGCTTATCCATTGTGGGTTGTGGGTGGGCTGGAGCCAATCCCAGGTGACACTGGGTGAGAGGCGGTGTTCACCCTGGACAGGTCGCCAATCTATAGCAGGGCTAACACAGAGAAATAAACCACCATTCACACTCACATTCACACCGATTGGCAAATTAGAGGACCTAGCTAACCTTGTCCACGTGTATTTGGACTGTGGGAGGAGACCGAAGCACCCAGAGGAAATCCGTGCAGGCATCGGCAGAACATGGAAACTCCACACAGCAAGGCCCCAGTCAACTGGCAGGTTCAAACCCAGAATCTGCTTGCTGTGAGGCAACAGCGCTACCCCCCCCCCCCAACCCTCCCCAAGCTGTGGTTTTAATCCCAACCCAAAAAAATGTGATTCCTATTTTGTCAGTAATCATGCAGCCCTTGTACTGACCCCGGAAGACCAGTGGAGCGGACATTGCTGAGATTTTGTTTGATGCTATTTCGTGTTATTTTAGCCTACTGCATCAGCAGCACAGAAATACCACAGACGTCCTTTATGGCTTGCAACAAACCTGACTGAATGCAACTTTTCATTAAGACAGGGATGTACACATAGCATGACTTCACAGAGGCAAAAGTACTCAGATCCATTTTTAGATCTGCACCATTTCAAAACTTCTATGTTCCATAGAGAGAGTTTTTAACCAAAGAGGTGCTGACCCGTTTCCTGCACCAATCTCACGGGGTTTGTTTAACTGCTAGCCAAGGAGGGGGCAGGGAGTGAGAAAAGCTGGAGATTGTGGGGGTCGGTTAGCTAGGCTCCTGCTGTCTTGGTGCTCGAGCAAGGAATTGTGGGGGTGTGCTCGCTAGTGGATATTCGGCATCCTAGCACAGGCCTTATTTTGGAGCCAGTGAAAACAAAGACAAAGAAAATTTGCAGTTCTCTTTCCTGCAGTAAACTCATATTCTGAGCAAAGAGAGAAACCGTCACGACGGTATTTCCGCACGAGAACTGCTAGGTCGGGAACGATTTCAGACCATACTTAGTACTCTTTTTTTTGGTCACCGTTATATAGTTGTGGACATAACTGCATTGGTAATTAATGTGAGAGTGTGGTGGGACAAGAGTTCAGGGATGAAATTCATTTCCTTGCACTGATTTGCACTGAACTTGATCGCAACACTCAGCTTATTGCTACAACACAAAACCCTGGGCTCGTTATATTTATAACAAAGTTCCCATTTGTAGATACATACATAATATACAGTATTCCCAGACCAAATGAGTGCCTGATGGGTAACAAGTGAAAGGAGCAATCAGTGATCCTGTTGTGCTGTGTGAGAGATTTTGTTCGTGTCATTTGGGTCCGTTTGCCCCTTTAGAAGGAATGGTCACTTCTAAGCTACTGTATACAGGGAGTCCTCGATTTCCTACGGCTTGATGTGAACACGATTTTCGCCGTTAGTCGGAACTTACACACTGTACAACAGTGTGTAATGTTAAAGCAGCCTAACACAGCACCTAATACAGCGCCCGGATCTCCAACTAGGTAACGAAAAGAAAAAAGAAAAACAATCGCGCTGATTGGCTGCCGTAGCAAAGGACTCGGTTACGATTGGTCCGTGTGTTTGTCCTCAGGGTTTGTATGAACTCTGTCGGGTTTGGTTGAGAGGTCGATCCTGAGCGCCGCATTCATTTAAATAATAAACGGCGAATGTAAACAAAGCCTCTCTCTAAGACTTTTTAATACATTTATGGGAGATGGCGACCGACGGAACCACGAAAAACGCCATAGGTCGATGACGCCGTAAACCGAGGACCCCCTGTATAACCTTTATCCTACAACAAAACATTTCTATTCCGATGGGTGTGGCTTCTTCCAGGATGACTCCACCCCCATCCCCAAGGACTCACTGAATGGTTTGATGAGTATGAAAATGATGCCAATTATATTCTTCACGGTCACCAGATCACAACGCAAATAAACTGTTATGGGAGATTTTGGGCTGATGTGTTTATACGGATCCCCTACCACCATCATTATGACCCTAATTGAGGGAATGATTTGGATGCTGTTGAATTCCCAGTACAGATCCTGAGATTTGTAAAACCTATGCCAAAGCCATTGAAAATATCATGGCAACTCTTTTTGACCTCACACCTTACCAAGACACATTATGTCCATTTTTTCATTGATAAGGCTCCCTGTAGTATTATTTAATATCACTGAGGGTGTACAAACACCAGTTAGTGGCTGAATATATACTACTGTTTCCAGGGTTATGTCATTGTCAATACAATATTTTCACAACTGCACATACATCATTTATTGCCTATATTATTATGATCAAGACACAGCAGTGATAATAAATGCTTCACTTTGGCGTTCTCACTGTAGTTTCTAGTCAAAACTGAACAGAACACAAGGAGAGCAACTGTAACTGCACTGGCATGCGATATTGTATCTCGTAAACTGTAACCATCCGACACGGTATATAACAGAGGCTACTGTCTGACATACCTGTTGGCTTCTGTACTTTTCCCATTTGTGTTGCTTGGTTAAAACACACAGCATTAAAATTTAATGCCCCAGTTCTAGGCTGATTTCCCATCCCAGGATTCCCTGTAGCCAGGATTTACAGCTTTGGTGATTTACATTGCATTTAACGATTTTAGTCATAGAACAATCCGAACATGGTTTCCGAACTTCACACTTGGACCTTGTTTCATGTATATGACTTGCAAATTTGGTTCCGGTGATGATTTGGCATGTTTTTAATGCTTTGGGAGGACATGAGTGTTTTTTAAACACTCTAAATTCTAAACCGAACTTATAATGATGTCCCCGTTGACCGAAACTCTTAAGAAATACAGAATCACATCCAGAATAAATGATACACTCTGGATTAAACAGTGCCACGGTTAATGAATACTTGGACGTAATTCATTTTCATGCTAATTTTCAATCCGATTTGCTTGTGGCCTAGGGGAGAATTTAGATCTTGTTTTCTGTCATACAAATGACTAGCATGGATATGGAAAGCCGCCTGCGTTTGTAGATATATTACAGTCATTTTCTTGACCTGACAGAACTGTAGATCCATTTCTTGTGGTGGGTCTGGAGTGGAGTACTGCCTTTGCAGGTTACCTGTTTATTTTCCTTCTTTCATGGGGAGCGCATACACAGAGAGTACATTCCCTTATCTCTAAAGTCACAGAGTCTTCCATTTAATGTCTCAGGGGGTCTGGTTTGTATAGTTTTACCTTATCTGGTTCCCCCGGATCAGGAAAATGGAACAACCACTTTGCCACAGGTGCTTTTTATGCCTTGAGTCCGAGTTCAGCCTGAGCATGAATGACAGATATCCAGCAGGAAGTTCTTGGCATGAGCCATGGGGTTATGGAAAGGGGATTAGTTTAGGAAAACAGGATCTTTGGAAATGACAAATACAGTCGCAAAAGTTTGGATTTAGTACCTCAAAAAGTAGATATCTAAGATGATTATTGGTGTTTTGAAGAAGAACATAGCAAAAACTAGCTTGTGCTTAGTATATCTGGACCAGTGACCACTGGTGTCTTTAAAGGTCATGAAGTGGGTGGTCACAGGACTTGTGGTCTCTGGGAATAAGCCACCGATGATTCCCTAACACGCTGCTCTGGACAAGTAGACCTAAATTGACATTTTAAAGCAGGCCATCTGTTATTCCCTTCACCAGATGTGAAAAGCACATTTAGATCCAGAGCTGAGTTCAGATACACATCTTCCAAGAAACAGCATCATAGCAACAGACCTCCAGGGATGCTCTTGCTCGTAAACAGCACCCCTATAACAAGCTTTCACATGTTGGTGTGCTGTTCTGTGATGGATAGACTCAGTGCCTCTCTTCCTCAGCAGGCACCCAGTCAAAAATAACACACGTTAGTGTGCCGCTTTTATGTCATTGTAGGCCCAAAGTGCTACACCCTGTCTGATATATTAATGAAAGTCTTTTGGCTCACCCACTAGCCAAAACCAACTCCATACTTCCTGGCCTGCAAAAAAATAAAAAATAAAATAAAAAAGAGAGAGAGAGAGAGAGAGAGCACTAGCGTAAGTAAGATGTGTATTTTCATTTGCTCAGTTTAAAATCAAAAGCACTGCTTACTGGAGATCCCATTTTCAGATCTGGCCAAGACAGAGGCACTTGGCTTTTCTTTTTTGAACTATGATTACTTTGGCAGTCAAGAAGACCTGCCTTCAGCTCATGTTTTATTCCTTTTTATTATTTCTCCAACGTTTTAAATCAAAGAAGAATATCTAAATCATAGAGATTCAAGCGGTGCTAGGTAAACTAGCTTCCCATGGGCTTTTCAGACAACTTGCTTGTATGTATCTTGCACTTAGTCACACTGAAGGACCAAATTACTGTAATATGGCAATCCCACAAGCAAGCATCACTTTCATATTCATGTGTGTTTCAGTTATGCTTTTAGCACCATTAGCTCAAGGACTCACCCTCAGTACTCACTGCGTTTTTCTTCGGGACAATTATTATGCAGGATTATGTGAATATTTTGGTTTTGTTTGCTGAAAGAGGCAGTGCGTGTGTTTGGGGGTTCAGCTATGGCAGTAAAAGACAGCCTTTCGAAGCCGAGAAGGCCACTGCTGAGTCAGGAAACAAGACATCAGGCTGGACCACCCAGAGCATAAGCTTCTTCTGCTCCAAACCACCAAATCTCCAGACTCAGTGTGGGTTGAAATGAAGATTTGAGAATCTTAATGCTCCTACACGGCCAAAATAACGTCTCAGTAAAAGACGTAGGTCTTTTGTTTAATTTGGCTTTGCTGAATCATTTATTAATTTATTTATTCGTTTTTTTGGCAGTGTACTTAAATTGCTTTCATAAAAATTCTTGATCTGTTTCAAATTGTTACAGCACAAAATTTGGCTCTTCCTGAACATGATTTCCTGTTTGGGAATATATATATGCAGTATATATTTTTATTATTCAGATTTAGTAACTTTTTTTTTTACCATCGTTCATTTATTGCCATCTTTATTGGCAGCCTTGCTTTTGGGGAGCCATTTGTTTCAGTGATCTCATGCTTCCTAACAACGAAAGCTGTCCTAGAGGAATACCACTACTGATGTCCATAAAATCCGTAACAGTTAACAAAATCGAAACGCCCGACAATGACAGAAAAGCTATGAGGTCTGTCATCCTACGATGAGAATGTCTACACCACTGCACCAGTGAATATCGGTTGTTGTTATTATTCCAAGCATAACCTTGGCAAGCTGTGTGAATAATCTCTCCATCATTCATCGTCAAAAAGACACATACCATTTGCGTTTACTCTGATCTCCTAAATACACCACATTGTTTATGAAAGAAATGTCCATTTTTCTTCTCTCAATGCCATTCTTGTTGGTTGCCAGCTGGATGCCAGAACATTACTAGTGGGTGAATAACTTGAGTTCAACTTGTTTGCAGCAACCAGAGCTGTATGGAGCAACAGCATGACATCACATAGCACAGATCGGTCCTGGAGAAAAAATCCATCTTCGCATCCATGCCAAGTGTTCGTTCACCAGTCCCTGTGGACCATGTTTCTTCCCCATCATTTTAAAGCTATTACCAATGAATGATTAAATCCCGGAACTTTTTTTTTCTTTCTTTCTTGATTATGCCTTCTATCATTTAGGTCATTACTATCGTTTCCACTTTAAAGTAAACATTCTTCCCATCGCCCCATCGACATTAATATCCCTTTAAGAACTGAATACCTTCTCGTCCCTGGGTTCCCAAACCTGGTAGATATTCTGTACTCAAAGATTAATAAATGTACAGTGTGAGTGCATGAGTACATTTAAAGTTTAAGCTGCCTTACTGCTCTCGAGGTGGTTAGGACCATCCGCTCTCCTCAGGCCTGTTCTGTAACTTTGCCCTGGTGTAACATATGGTCCTGCTTTACTGCATATGACCTCATGCTAATATGCTGACAACAGAGAAAAGAGAGCGAGACGGGGTAGTGTGCTGTGCATAGCTCTATTAAAGGACTTTACTGTCTTTTTGGTGATGTAGTGATGGTGTGCAGGGGGTGGTGCTGGAGTTACAATCACCCCTCAAGACTAGTCCCCACTCTAGATGCCTACAATGCATTACATTACCATCATTTGGCAGACGTCTTTATCCAGAGCGACTTACAATTTTTATCTCATTCATACAACTGAGCAGTTGAGGTTAAGGGCCAGTGGCAGCTTGGCGGTGCTGGGATTTGAATTTCAGAGCAGTAGTCCAAGGTCTTAACCCTCTGAGCTACCGCCTGCCCCATACATATTTACATTAAAACAGGGTGATATCTTACATGATATAAAATAACATGTAATCCAGTACACTTGAGTCTTTTTGCTTGCAAGTTTATTTGTTTTTTTTAATTGAAATAATACTGAGGTCCTTTTTTCTCATACCAGTTGGATAAGATAGGCTGATTGGGAGGGTTTTGCGTTTACAGATAAATATATTTTATCTAGATAATTTATACTATATAAGATATTACAGTACCTTACTGTAAACACGTTAACAGTATTTTGATGCAAGTTTTTACTGCACATTTCTATTTTTTACAGGGTGGATAAGAACACATTCCTGGATATTGCAGGAAACATTAACGCTTCCAGACACAGACATTTACCTAGCATTAGTAAATACAGATGCATCCCCGGGTTATGATGATCCGATTTATGATTTTTTCGAAGTTACGATGACGATTGTGATATGCTAAAAATTGTAAAATATTTGCGAAGATATTTAAGATACGTGGGCAGATATCGCTGGCAGGCCAGCGGAACAGCGGATGACGTACGCTATGTTTGGACGACGCCCGGATGTACGCATCACTCGCCTTGTGTGATGCTTCATTCTCTTCCGCAGTTCACAGAGTTAACTTGTGTTTCGGTGCACCTGCAATATGGTGAGGGACGACTGTATTTGGTCTTGAGCTCATCGAGCACGTTTGACTTCCTGTCTAAGGATTCCAAATCAGAATCTGTCTTCCTGGTTCTGAATTCGTTTTAGTTTGAATGTCAGATTGTCCACACATCCTCTTTCCTGCCTGCTGCTTCGGATTAAAATATGTGACTTGTTTAACAGTGTGTCTTATGATAACAGGAGGCAAATGGCTCCCCTGGGGCTGGACATAATCACCTCCAAACCTACCACTAAACCAAAGTCTTGAACAACGTCTCCTCTGTCACTTCAAACAAACAATGGCAGTGCTGAAATCGAATGTGTCATGGCAGAGCCTCACATGACATCAACACTAGCTCTTTCTGGTAATAAAACTTTCTCTTTTTTCTCAAAGAGACCAGATTGGCTAGATTCCTGCCAAATTACTTTTGGTTGCATGAGACCATGATCGCATATGGAAGCAATTGGAGCTGAAAACAGTTCACACATGGCCTAATAACCTTGCCAGTGTATAAGCAAGAGCTTATTGCCGTTGCCTGAGCTCACGAGAGGACACATTCCTGCTCCTCTTCACTCTGTCTTTCTTCAGTTCGGTGATGTCATAATGGCTATTGAAGTTAGTGAGGACCTTTTTTTCCCCCCCGTAGCCAGCTCTGCATTGGTATTTTTTTCCGGAAACATCTTTTTTTTACGATGACATCCAGTTCAATTGTGTTTTTTTCCCTGTTGCCAGAACTATTACAACACTTGATTATAATCCGTGTCTTTGACAAAATCACAGCTCGCCTTCTACGTAGACTAATACTCGCCTTTTATGTAGACTAGACTACTGTTTTTTCTTGTTCTGTTGCCTGTGTGATGTTATACCTGGGACAAAGAGTCCCCACTTGGTCAAGTGACACGTGCTTCCATGACTAAAGTGCATCCGTTACTTTGAGAGGAAGTCCGTCCCACAATGGCACCATTTAGAGAAGTGCTCCTTGTGTCTGAACTGTAATTTGAATTGACATTTTAGATGTTTATCCTTCAGTCCTTGGCATGTTGGTGTATCAAATGTTCTCATGCATACTTTGATTCATGCGATGTTTAATGAGATCCAGATGCTCTCAGAGGCCTGGCCTATTTAAAGAGTCATAAACCTGTTTGGTGTTTTTTTTTTTCTTCTTCTTCTTCTTCTTCAGATTCCAAGTGGTACAGTGCACAGGATTACTGACATAATAATGTGGTAATTGGTCTTTCTGGTTATTTTCCTTTTTTGTGAGTGTTTACTTGTTAGCGTTCTTCAGCATGATTGTTGATGTATGTGGAGAGAGGTAGTTATTGGTCTCAGAAGTGCACAGCGGTAAAGCTGGTTGTGAAATTGGAATAACCTGGTGTAGCATCACTTTGGGACTTATTTAATGTATATATTAAAATACTGTACTTAAATTCTTTTTCTACCTATATACAGTACCAGTTTTCCTTATTGTGATTAATTCAAAGAGAGTTCATGTTTAAAGTAATGATGGGCTGTGATTTCTCTTTATTTGGTTGCGCCATTCTTGACATAATATGAATTACTGCAGTTGTGGAATAGGGTTATTTACTATACCAACACTACCTTGACACAACACAACTGATGATCTCAAATGCATTAATAAGGCCAGAAATTACACTAATTAGCATTTGTCAAGGCACACCTGTTAAGTGAAAAGCCTTCCAGGTGACCACCTCATGACGTTGGTTAAGATAATGCCAATAGTCTGCAAAGCTGTCATCGAGGTGACATAAAGCTGGCTATTTTAAAATATTAGTGTTTTTACACATTGTTGTTAACCACCTAATTCCATACGTTCCATATTTCACAGTTTTAATATAACTGTATTGTTCTGCGATGTAGAAAATTGTCAAAATAAAGAAAAATCTATGAATGAGATGGTGCGTCCAAACTTATGACTCATACTGTATATATCTGTTTTATTTAATATACTATCCTTTCAAGTAATGCTTACTTGGACCGAAAAAATGAAAGAAGAAAGAAAAATACAAATCATGTACAGGATCAGCAAGCCAAAATACATGTATAAGAAACCAGACCTCATGCAAGTGTTCATTAAGTCTGGCAAAGGCAATAGCTGCTGGGTTTAATAAAATTTTAAGAAGATTAACTGAAAAGGAGGAATGCTTAGTTCTTTGTAAGAAAACCAGTGGGTCTGCTGTTTCTAGGAAACAAAGTGTATAGGCCTGCCTTTCTTTATTAATTCTATAACAAAGAATTGGCCTCTACAGCACTTTTACACCTGTGGTGCCAACATGTTGCTTATTTTTTTTTTTTATCCAGTTCCAGGTTTCACTGGAGCCTGCTACTAATTAAGATAGACTAAAAACAAAAGTAAACTAAACCTGAACCTTAAGCGGGG
>JAQMCW010000001.1:16451857-16466059 GCA_030068335.1 Chrysichthys cranchii
TGTGTTTGTGTGTGTGTTTGTGTGTGTGTGTGTGTGTGTGTGTGTGTGTGTGTGTGTGTGTGTGATGGGGGGGGGCACCTTATTATAAAAACATGGCCAAAATCATGACCGTTTCTTCCACAGTTAAAGTGATTAAGACTATAATAGAAGGATTTTAGACTACACCCTTGTGCAAATAAATCAAAGCAAACACCTAAACAACAAAAATCAGTTTTGTTCAATATTTTGTATTATGAATAATATTCATATACTCACATCAGTTCATGATATTACCTCCTCAACTCTTGAGAAGTATCTGCATGAGATTTGGCATGGAATCCATTGATTTTGAACAGTCGAGGATTTTGGAGTCTCTGAACCAAACTGGAATTAGGGCCTGAATCATCTTCTCTGTGGTTATGCAGTCCATTCCACAAAATTGTTGAAACAGACCACAAATTATCAATTGGATTCAGCTCAGGAGAGTTTCCAGGCCACCCAAGTGCGTTCATTTGATTTTCATCAAAAAATATCGTCCCTTGTTTCAATGTGTGACATGGGGCCAGATCTTGTTGAAAAACATCAGATCCATGTAGAAATAACTTCCTTAATTCTGGAACAACTTTTCCGTAGAGAAGGTCAATATATTGTGATGAGCGCATCATGCCGTCAACATGAAAAAGTGAAAAAAATGTTTGTTTCAATTAATTTGCACAAGGGTGTATATGAGATATTATATTCTTTATTATTTAGAATAACATGAAAATATTAGAATGGTGAGGCTTTTTTTTGCTATACACTGAAGACAAGATGTCTGAGATAAAAAAAAAAAATTAACTTGAGACAAGAGACCTTTTACTTGACCCCACCTATTTTCCAAGTGATCAAAAATATGGAAAAGGTAACTGACAAGTGTTTCTTGTTGCCCAGGTGTGTCCTGTTAGACTGATTGTCTATTCTTGGTTTGAGCCCTGGGTTTCACCTGTGAAGCCTCCATTTGTTTTTTAAAAAGATAAACCAACATGAAGACCAGCAAGACTATGGGTGCCAGCTATTCTGCCCTACAAAGGCAAGACCTTAACTTGCCAGAGTGTGAAACTGAGAAAAATGACTCATATTATAGGTAGGACTCCCAAAATTTCACAACTAGTAACTAGCTGTGAAATTTGGGGAGTCCTACCTATAATTTTTTTGTCTGGACAAAACAGAAACTTTAAATTTTTCTCAGTTTCACACTTTGGCAAGTTAAGGTCTTTTGCCTTTGTAGGGCAGAATAGGGCAGTAGGTGCTCAGTGGTTCTGTGACGTTGGACTTCTGAGTGGAAGATCATGAATTCAAACCCCAGCAGTGCCCACCTTCACCTGCTAAGCTCTTGAGCAAGGCCCTTAACCCTCAACTGCTCAGCTGTATAAATAAGTTATACAGGGCATCCCAAAAGTCTAGATACATCGGCAATTATCTATTTATATACATATATTACAACAGATGCTCAAATTGACAGGTTCAGACTTTGTAACACTTGTGTATATGCCAAACACTAGAACCTTAAACATTCATTAATATATGAGAACTGATGTTAGGTGAGGAGATGATTTCTTTTTTTAAAAATTTCATATAAGGAAAAATGCCTATGGATCCAGACTTTTGGGACACCCAGCATGTAATTTATATATGTAAGTATGTAAAAAGCTGAACATTTTGAAATGGAGAAAAGAAAGAAAATCAGTCAGAGCCATTGCACAAGCAGAAAGAAAGGAACTTCTCTTAATCTAAAACATACAAGCTCATCGGTCAAGCATATTGGAGCTAGTGGCTGCTTCTGAAACAGGCTCATCTATCTTTATTGAGGATGTAACTCGTGATGGTAGCAGCAGAATGAATTCGGAACTCTAGGGAAACTTTGTCTGCTAATTTACAGAGAAATGCATTCAACATAATTGGAAGGAACTTCATGCATCATCAGCTAAATTGGGCTGCCTTTCACAACCTAGGACTTCATCTGGGGGGAAATGTGTAAGGTTTTAGACTGGTTAAGTCAATCATCAGATGTAACTTTAAGACTGTCTGTTCCTACACTTTCGCTCACCAAAAATTGGGTGGTCAGCCACCAACGGTGCCATGTTCTAATTTGTTTAACACATCAAGATGGACATATCAGGAAATGACACTTGTAATTATGGTCCATTGTATCTATCATATTCATCTTTTGATCTCAACCATAAATGCCTTCAGTGTACGGCAAAAAACTTAAATTGGCCATGTCGTTCCAGTACCTTCAGAGCACAGTTTACATATTTTCAATAGGGTTGAGGTGCAGACATTTTACATTACATTACAGGCATTTACGCTCTTATCCAGAGTGATATATAATGAGTCCAAAAAGTCAGGTACAAGAATAGCATAACTTCTAGGCAAAAAAGTTCACATGCGAACTGAACAAGTGGCAGAATAACTGTAGATATTGTAGAAGTACTGTAGAAGTACCAATCAGCTAACAGCAAGGAAAATGGATCTAACCATAAATGTAAATATACAATACCACAAATCCAACTAAAAAGCGAACAAAACCCCAACAGCTAACCTGAATACATCATGACCAGGCTAGACAGAATGAATCCTAGGTTGCAATGGGATTACACAGTGGACAGAGAAGCAGGGGAGAGGTGCAGCCTGAAGAGGTGGGTTTGCGTTTGAAAGTAGTCAGAGAGTCAGCATTTCTACCCTCAATGGGAAGATCATTCCACCAATGAGGAGCCAGAACAGACAGCAGCCTTGAGCGGGCTAGACAGGAGTGGAGAGTAGGAGGGGCCAGGTGGTCAAAAGCAGCAGAACAAAGGGATCTGGTTGGCAAATAGGGTTGGACAAGTCTCTGGAGATATGCTGGACCTAAACCCTTAACTGCCTGGTATGCTAGCACCAATGTCTTAAATGTGGGAGGAATGGGAAGGTTATGGACCAGTCGGGCTGCAGCATTCTGGATAAGCTGCAGGGGTCTGACTGCAGATGCTGGAAGGCCAGCAAGGAGAGAGTTGCAGTGGTCCAAACGAGACAGGACCATTGCTTGGACCAGGAGCTGAGTAGAGTAGGTGATAAGGAAGGGGTGGATCCTCCAAATGTTGTAAAGGACAAATCTGCATGTCCGGGTCACAACAGCAATGTTTACTGAAGAGAAGAGTTTGTCAACGAAGACCACACCTAGGTTCTTAGTGCTGGGTGAGGGTAACAAGGAGCTGTCCTCCAGAGAGATGGTGAGGTCCAGGCATGGAGAGGATAGAGCAAGGATGTACTCTAGATCATGTCTGTCTTTTCTGGGTTGATCATCCAGCTCTGGATGTCACACAGGCAGGTAGAGATGCGAGAGGAAACCTGTGTGCCAGACGGAGAAAAAGAGAGAAACACCAGTTTCTCAGGAGTGTCATCGCCATAGCAGTGGTAGGAAAGACCATGAGCAGAGATAACCAAGCCTAGAGACACAGTGTAGAGGGAGAAAAAAAGCGGACCAAGGACAGAACCTTGAGGGATGCCAGTGGTGAGTGGGCATGGTGTGGACACTGTACCAGACCAAGTAACCTGGAAGGAGCAACCAGAGAGAGAAGACTTGAACCACTTTAAGACAGTCCCACAGATCCCCAGAGCTGATAGGGAAGACAGGAAGATGGTGTGATCGACTGTGTCGAATGCAGCAGAAAGGTCAAGGAGAATAAGGACGGAGGAGAGGGAGGCAGTACATGCTGCATGAAGTGCCTCGCTGACAGAAAGAAATGCAGTCTCAGCTGACTGTCCAGCTCAGAAACAGACTGGAAAGGATCCAGGAGGTTGTTTTCAGAGAGAAAAGAGGATAGTTGATTAGCAATAGCACGTTCAAGTGTTTTGGAAGAAAGGGGAGAAGAGAACTGGATGGTAGTTTTGGATCACAGAGGGGTCTAGGGTGGGTTTTTTCAGCAGAGGGGTGATGTGGGCTCATTTAAAGCTTGAGGGAAAGTATCCAGAGGACAAGGAGGAGTTGACAAGGGAGGTAATAAATCAGAGTATGTCAGGAGTGATGGTCTTTTAAACTGAATGCTAGCCTGTATGGGGTTACTGTGCTGTTGGCCACAGGTTTCAACCATCTAGCTGATGGTTTGAGGTTATGCTGAAGAATTCTGAGGTTCTTCATTATTCCATACAATCCATACAGTTCCACTGGCAGCAATACAGAGCCAGAGCAAGAGGCTACCACCGCCATGCTACAAAACAGTTGGTACAGTTTTCCTCTGTATCCCTGGTCATTGTGTCTTTCCTCCAGAAGTTAGCTGCAAACTTTAGTAGGAGCTTTCTTTCTGGAGCACTTGTAAAACAAATGCTCTTGTGCACAGAAAATCTACCAGCTGTAGTCAGTCATGATCAGTAACATGAAGTTAAGAGGTCTTGACCTTGGCAAGTTTAGTCTGCTGTAGTCAGTCATGATAAGTAATAAGAAGTTAAGAGGCTTTGACCTTGGCAAGTTTAAAGACATTTTGGACCTTTCAACACCACTGAAGTTAATACTCTATATGTGGGTGTGTGTATATTTTTGACCCTGTGTTGATTTCACAAAATTCAAAATAAATAAAAATGCATTAATGTACCAAATTATTATTTATTATTAAAGGTGTAGGTTATACAATTGTTCTTCCCCAGACAAAAAAAAAAAGAAATCAGTGAAAGCCCAATATTGCTATGACATTTATGTCCATGGTGCCTATGTAAATTCTGACTCTTTTTCTATGCAACAGAATAATTTTGCTTTGTGTAATTCTTAAGAGCTAAACATTTAACAACAACACAAGGAAACACAAGAGCAGATTGTATAAGGGCTGAGAGTGATGGGGTTTCTTGTAACACATTGTTTAGGGTCAGCTGCAACATGATATGGAGGAAAAATCAAAAGACACCCAATTATGTTCAATCAAGATTAAATCAGGATTCAGGTGATCCAGATAAGGAATCCAACTGCCTTGTTTGGGCATAGCTATGTTTGAAACTGACAGGTAAACCAGTAGTACATTGTTACTGTTTAAAATGACATTGAAAATTGTGTCTCATTAGGAAAAACATCTTCTGATATATATTCTTTAGAAATATCCTTAAAACAGTAATGATTAATTACAAATGTGAATACAAGCGTCACATTGTGCTATAAATGTTTTGGCTTGAAATAATGCTATATTGGTTATCAAAAAAAAATACACAATTTGCATGGTTATCTATTTTATCTTTACTGCTATATTCATTTTTCTTACTGTTACATTTCGGTGTAGACCATGTCGCAGCTGACCCATGAGGTGGAATATCCTTGTTTTTGGTGATTATTTACATTTAATTGGCTAACAATTACATGGCTTAAATTGCATCATTTTGTAGCAGATGTTTCAGAAACTAAACAAAAAAGTAAAAAACTATTGCAATCATTCCACAATCATATCATATAATCATGAGTTGTAACAAGTCTACCTGGACTTTCCCTGTTTACAGTGAATCGTTTGCTTATTGTTTTACAGACAGTCAACTTGTCCTTTGAGTTTCCTTATTATGGACATTTGCTGAGAGACATAACAGTGACTACTGGTGGTGAGTACTTAACAATGTCCTACATAAACATACTATAAAGGTATTTGTTCTAGTAAAATGTTGTAAAGAACCTCCCAATGTCCACAGGTTTTCTCTACACAGGAGATGTGATCCATAAGATGCTGACAGCCACTCAGTACATTGCTCCACTTATGGCTAACTTTGATCCAAGTATTTCCCCAAATTCCACCATCATTTACTCTGATAATGGTACAGTGGAGCACTGCACATATTCTATAGGCCCCCCCCCCAAACACACACACATTTCTCCTGGTTTTTAATTAATAGTACTAAACATCAGAATAAAAAAGATTAGTGATTTAACTAAGCTCTGTTTCACAGGTACGGCACTTATTGTGCAGTGGGACCATGTTTACCTCCAGGATGACCCAGATTTGGGAAGTTTCACCTTCCAGGCTTCATTGCACAATGATGGCAGGATCATATTTGCTTATAAAGAGGTTCAGCCTTGTATGAGTTTTATGGCAAGAATAATAATAAAAACAAAAATGCATTGCTTTGCTAATGCTGTTTAAATTTACTTCTCAGATTCCTGTTGATATCAACGAGATTAGATCAGATAATCACCCAGTGAAAGTTGGTCTTTCTGATGCATTTGTGGTGCTTCATAAGATTCCACAGATTCCAGGTATGTTTCATTGCTAAACGAAAAAAAACCCAAAAAAACTAAAGTTGTATGCTATGCCATGCTTTTTTTCTGCTGTTCGGTTTAATCTTAATGTTGAAGGGTAAGGTCTCAGACTTGCAACCCTAAGAACCCTTGTATTTCTTCAGACACAGACATCCGAAGGAGAACAATATATGAGTACCATCGAGTTGAGCTGTTAAAATCCCAAATTACCAACTCCACTGTTGTGGAGTTGCTGCCTCTTCCGAGTGAGTCTCTCTCTCTCTCTCTCTCTCTCTCTCTCTCTCTCTGAGCTAAATGATATCAGTCTTCAAGACCGCTGTGCCAAGTGTCATTTTTCTCAGTGTAGTGCTGTGTATTTCTTTGTTTAGTGTGAGTGAACCAGAATGTTCTCCCCTTTTTGTCACATGTGTGTTAAATTATGCCACTGTTTCTTGTTCATCCCAATTGCACTAGCCTGCCTGCAGTTCCTCAGCTGTGACAGTTGTATTACAGCTCACATCGGCTTCAAGTGTAGCTGGTGCAGACGTCTACAAAGGTGCCATTCATTTATGCACATTTTAGCATTAGCTTTAAGGTTAATACATTCTTTAAATATTCTTTACAACCTGCAAAGTCAGTGAATGCAGTGTGAACATTCAGCCTTTGACCTGTATCTGCATGAGTAAGCGAGTATTCCTTAGTAACAGGTATTCCAGTTAAAGAGGCTAGTGAGTATGTGTGAGTAAAACCTAAAATGGGTATCAAACTTGCAGAGTGTACAAGACATTTCTCAATAAAGTTTTGTAACTGGATGAAGACTGTTTTTTTTTTACAGTAACATGCAAATGTATAATGTAATGGCCTTTGCTCATTTGCAATGAAAAAATACAAATTTGTAGTTTCCGTTACCACACACTAGAGGGGGTATGGGAACTACTATGAAGTGACCATGCAGAAAGCACAGAATCAATAAAATGACTATAATTTGTCTTCAAAGTTCTATGTTGTATTTGATTGTTAAAGTTTCAAGAAAATGTATTTGACTGATGTGCAGATGTTCCAGTGGCTTTGACCGAAGTCGTCAGGATTGGGTTGACAGTGGTTGTTTGGATGAGGTACCGGCATGTTAACACTGTCACAAAACGTCATCCTCTATTGCTGTTGTCCCAAATATTAACACAGCATTTCAATGAATTTTCAGATAAAGAACCATAGCTGCAGTGAAACAATCAAGCCTCATGCTGTAAGCACTGGGCCTGCAATCAAAAACACAGCAGCATCTACAACCACAGCCCAGCCCAGCAGACACAGCAGTGTCCTCAGCACTGTATCATCCACAACTACTCATCTCACCACCATCTCTGTTGAGCGTGAGTAAAGTTAAATGCTTACTAAGACTGTAACAGTACTATAATTTCTACTACAGAAATGATGTTCATGTTCAGGTCAGCCTTAGGTATAGCTTTTAACCACATGATGAACCAGACATCCTTCTTAATCAACACAGAAATAGTTACATAATAGTATAGAAACATAAAATCAAAATTTTGCAAATACATCTCTATTTGAGCCCTGTGAAAAACCATGTGGTCTGAATTGAAGAGGGAACTCTCCAAACTTGAGGATATAACAGAGCTTAAAATGTTCTGCATGGAGGAGTGGATCAAGTGCCCTCTACAAGTGTCTCCAAACTGATTAGACATTACAGGTAGAGTCTGAACAGGCATCACAACATGGTCATGGTAAAAGGGCTGAATATTTTGTAGAATAAAAATTGCATGTCTCTCTATGTTTGAACTTAAAATATCATTTATTGTATGTGTTACTGTGTTTATATGGATATGGAATATTTATTTATTTATTTGTTTGTTTGTTTATTTATTTATTTATTTATTTATTTATTTAAACGTTTGCCAGTGATTCTAGAGGGCACTGTATGTGTAACATGGATGTTCAGAAAAAAATATGCATATAAGCATATACAGAGTACGAGCCACTGGAACCAACCCTACTGTGTACCAGGCCAACAGCCAAAAGCACAGGGTATATATCATGTTTACAAAGTCTTACTCATACATTCAGCCTGCCTCATCCAGCATAACAAGACTGTAAATCTACTAGGAAGTGACAGTGTGGATTACATCAGCTCTACTTCACAGTCCATGAAGCCAAGTCTTTTCTTTAAATAAACTCCAAATTGGGCCTGTAAATTATAACGGAGTGATGGAAATAAAAGAGAAGGAATAGATAGATGGAATTTTATATAAATCATATACACTTATTGCTCTCAGTCTGAAATGTTATTGTTGCATGATGTTGAAGCATGAGAACTAGAAACAGAAAAATATGTACTAGAGGTAAAAGAAAAAGGGGGGGTCCATTATATATTATGTTCTGTTCTGTTTTTATATCTTCCCTGCAGAAGACACAAAGATTGCACTTCCTTTGACTGAAGATGGATGTAAGTATCTTAGTTAAATGTCTCTGTCAATATAAAAATCTTGTTATATGATTTTGTTTAATAAAAACTTGGTCAAAAATCTTTGGTCTATAAGAAATGTTAGTTACGTGTGTGGCTATGGTTCCACAGCAGAGCAGTGTTTAAACACCTGAAAACAGTGTTAAACACCTAAATACCTTCTTTTGCACATACATACAGAAATCTTACTACAAAGTCACATGGTGACTTTAGTCCATCTATGCCGCTTATCCATTGTGGGTCAGCTGACTTCGGGCAAGAGGTGGGGTACACCCTGGACAACAATCTATCACAATGACACAGAGACAGACAGCCATTTACACCTATGGGCAATTTAGAGTAGCCAGTTCACCTAATGCACATGTTTTTGGACTGTTGGAGGAAACCAGAAAACAAAGCACCCAGAGGAAAGGCCAGGGATCACACACGGAACTTTTTTTTTGCTGTGAGGCGATAGTGCTAACTGCTACACCACTGTGCTGCCCTGGTAAGGTAATATTTTACTATAAAACACCATTATCAATAGATGATCTGTCCATGGAAGCTTCTTAGCAATTTGTTGCCATGTTGGCACTAGTTCTTAGTGACAGGGATCCACAGCAGTTTTACAGATTTCAGAGGCTCACAGTTACATATATAACTTGCACTCTATTTCACCCTTCCTAACCTGTTTAATCTAGAACAAAATTACATGAGGAACCAACTCAACCTAGGACTGCCTGGAAAGGTGATGCCTGTCCTCGGCTTCTGTTCTTCCATCTCAGACACTGGCCACACAAATGTGAATCCTATATTATGGCTTGTTATACAATTGGAGCCAAGACTATGTATATAATATATTTCTTCAGATAGTGCAGGATGTGGATACTGAATGAATTGCTAACCAACAACAAAATTAACCAAAGAAAACGCTCAGCAAAAGGGGTTCGGTGCCATTCTGAGTCTGATGCTACAGATCCGGTAGACAATGGAGGTTAGCCACAAGCGGTTTAGCCATGACCCAGTAACCCAAAAGTATCAGTTCTTATGGCTAATTTGAGAAATGCTGAGGGAGGCATGGATACTGGGAAATAAACTAGGAAAGCATATTCCTATATACAGTACCATATACAGTATGTACATTCCATATACTGTATCCACTGAAAGTATTGGAACAGCAAGGACAACTCTTTTGTTTTTGCTTTACACTGGTCATTTGAGATCAGAGATTTACTGATAGTAACATCTTTAAAAGGTTAAACAACATTTTGTTTGAACCAAAAAGAGGGAAAATCTACCAGAGATTGCACAAGCATTGGGCATACCCCAAAAAATATAAAAATGGGAAAGCAAACAGGTTGGCCAAGGAAAACAACAGCAATTGATGACAGAAACATTGTGAGGCCTGTAAAAAAAAAATATACCCCATAGGAACAATCAGTGACCTCACCAAACAACCTCCACAGGGCAGGGGTGAAGGCATCACAAGTCAGTGTTTGAAGAAGACTCTGAAGGCAGAACTATAGTGATCACGCCACAAGATGCAAGAAAGAGCAGAAAGAGCTGGAAAGTGAGACTGGAATTTGCAAAGAAATACAGAGACAAGTCACAAGAGTTCTGGAACCAAGATGATGGAAAGTCTGAAGTGTGGAGAAATACAGGATCTATTCCCGATCCAAAACACAAGTTCATCACTTAAACACAGTGTTGTCATGGCTTGGGATTGCATGGCTGCCTCTGGAACAGGCTTGTTGATGAAACTAATGATGGTAATAGCAGAATAAATTCAGTCTACAAAAACATTCTCTCTAATCTAATCTAATCTAATCTAATCTAATCTCTAACCTAATCTAATCAGGAGGACCTTTATGAAGCAAGATACTGACCCAAAAGACACTGTACTAGGGAAAAAAAAAAGTGGAAGATTTTAGATTGGTCGAGTCAATCACCAGACTTTAACCTAACTGAGCATGAATTTCACCTCATGAAGAGGATACCCCCCCACACACACACACTCTGCAAGGAAAAAACAGGCAAACAATAACTGAAAGATGTTGTGGTAGAAGCCTGGAAAAGCATCACAACAGAAGAATGCAACAATTTGGTGACGTTAGTGGGTCGTAGTTTGGTTATGCCAGTGGGCTAGAAAATTAGCTCAGCTCAAGGACAGCTGAGACTAAGAGATGAATGCTGTGCATAAAAAATTCATAGGTAACTGAAAAAGTAAGAATTTAACAGGACTCTACTGCCAGCGTTGGAGGATAGGTTGCATGCAGCACCAAGCATAGTCACAAGCTGTTGTGTACATAGTGCTGAAATATTTTTAAAAATTCTGATGTATATAAGGTGAAGTTAATAAAGGGGCAGACAGGGACCAAGGGACAATAGTAATTTACTGCAAAATACCACATCATATGATCACCATGTGACTTTGTAGTAAGGTCTCAGGAGGAAATAAAACTGATTAAATTTAAGAAAAGGTTGCAAAGTATCAGCACTAACAAAATTAGTGCATATTTAGACCTTTTTTATTTGGCTTGTTTATTTAATGGTGTGGACCTCTTCATGTTTGAGACTGAATACAGTATGTACCAACTCATCCTGTACAGAACATTTCAAAGAATGACTCAGTTCATCAGCAACCCTTTAATTGCCTCTATTTGTTATTTTATTTACATTCATTCCTTGTTCATTTGTATTTTTTCTTTATTTATTTAAAGACCATAATTGTTCTTTTGGTATGCTGTCTTGATTGAATTTTGAGTTTCATTTTATATATGTTTACTGCTATTACACAATGCAGCATATGGTAAGTGCTCGAGGACTGTTTGATGGTGTTTGCTCTGACAGCCTCTCAGACAGGGAGGGCAGGCCAGCAAAATGAAAGGTTGCAGACTGGTCTGCTTGTTAGCATCCTCCTCATTGTGCTTCTGATGGTGGCTGCTGTACTGGTTACAGTCTACATGTACCACCATCCCACCTCCAGTGCCAGCCTCTTCTTCATCGAGGTTAGCACATAAGCACTTGTATTGGCAAGTTTAATTTCTTGCATTTTTTTTTGTTTTAATTACACATTATGTCAATTGCATGGACTAGATGTACTTTTTAAATGTGTCTGTTTAGTAGCTACCTTTAGTTCAAAGCAGCATACAAATTGGACAGAATCTGATTCAAGCATTTAGCAGAAGAGTTAATGGTTAATTATGGATTTAGCAGGTTCAGCAGCAAGGATTCAGCAGTTAGTACTTTACCTCAGTAGTACAGTACCTTAATTGCTGTGCACATTTGACTTTTCCTGTGTAAAAACACTCTGTTTAACTTTATTTACCTGCGTGTGCAGAGACGGCCAGCACACTGGCCTGTGATGAAGTTTCGGCGAGGTTCCGGCCACCAAGCCTATGCTGAGGTGGAGGGCATGGGACGAGACAAAGAAAGCTTCATTTTAATAGAGCCTATGGACAACTTTATCATTGCAGACCGACGAGAGAGCTCAATTACCACAGACCAAAGAGATGGCTTCATTGTGCCTGATCAAAAAGAAAGATGTCTTGCTGTGGGACATCGCTGACATGCATTTAACTCACTCTGGAAAAGAGACTGGAAAAGAAACATACCTCAGAACAGTTACTACGTCTCCTGTCAACTGTTTTTTATTGTTCTAACAAATGCTGACACATCAATATTGAAAGAACAGTTCAAATATTGATATTTTGAAAATGAAATCAATGCTTGTTGAGTGTCAAAAATTGTATTTGCACTACATAGATTTTTTTTTTTTTATTATTAATGAAAAACAAGGAAATTCTCTTCCACTGGGTATATATACACTATTCTCTAGATACTCACAGATATAATCACCTTGACGAAAAAAAATACATACTAAATAATTACGTTTTAATTTTTATGCACGATTCCTGTGTGTGATTCCAGTAAATGTATTCCATCTCTGGAGGGCTTTACTTGAGAAATAAGTTCTGAGAAATTGTGACATGAAAAAAAATATTTAGGTCAGCTTTAAAGTTCTTTTACAATTTAAAAGAACAATTTTAAATAAAATGGATAACATTAAATTTCAGGTAATAAATTCTGATGTCAATTTGAAGGCAAACGGATCCATAAGTTCAGTTATAATCTTCCAAATGTATATGCACAGGATCAACATAATATTCTCTCTTATGTAAGTGCATACTGCATAAATAACCCACTGTAATATATGGAAATTTTTTTCTCTCTTTTTTTGAGTATTTTCTTCTACTTTTTGACAATTAATCTGATATGAATTGACCCACAGTACTACTGTACAAATTGTGGAGTGTCTTCCAGTCCCTAGTGATCAGGATCAGTTTTGCAGTGCAGTGATTTTGGTTATGGCTAATGAAAAAGATTGCTGGGGTTGTAGTTCACTGTTTAAAGGCACAGAAGTTCTGCTTGTCTGGCTGTAAAGTGATGGTTTCTGAGCTCCAGCTCTTACTATGTCTTTTTACCTAAAAAGGAGATGAAAAAAACACTGATTAAAAAACGATTAGAACAGTCATTGACAGATGCTATATGTTCCTTTTTTGTTTGTTAGTTTCTGCATGTTGTGCAATAAAAAATATTCTCAAAGTTATCAGACATGATGTAGTACCCCCGGGACAGTTTGATACTTTGGCTGTTACCTTGCACTGGAGGTGCTGGCAGGCGGCGGCGGTGCTGGCGAGATGAATCTATGGTTTGTGGCTGCAATAAAAGTGATATATATTTCATTGGGTATGCGTGTGGGTGTGTGAACATGAGCAGTGTTGCTGCTGCACAAATGTGTCAAATGCCTGAGACAGCGGCATGGTACTTGTTTTGTTCTGACCTTGGAAAAACGTGTCTGTGGTGCTACATTAAGGCCAGCGTTTTTCAGGGCTGCAATTCTTGCTGCAATGTCTGACACCTGAAGAAAAGAAAAGTTCACTTAGTATAGCTTTATATTAATATTGCAAATCTACCCTTCCCAAGACACAAGCGCAAACAAAACAGTTCACATGTTCATGCAGTTGTCTCAAAGAGGCATACTGTTTATATTGTGGCAATGATGGCAAAACCCAGGACTGAGTAACATGCAAGCACATTAGAATTTGCATACACCCAGGAACAATTTAGCATAGACAAACCAACTACCAGCATGTTTTATCTACCCCCAAATGTCCAGCCATAGGATTATAATGAGCTACATGTAGAGCATTTGCCTGTTTTTCTCATTTGAGTGTCTCTACTCACTCTGTACAACTTGTCATTAAAAATATAATGAATTATGGTTGGAAAGGTTAGTGCTAACCCACACTTAAACCATACATATACAACCCGAATTCCAGAAAAGTTGGGATGTTCTTTAAATTTGAATAAAATGAAAACTAAGACACTTTCAAATCAAATAAGCCAATATTTTATTCACAACGGAATATAGATAACATAACAAATGTTTAAACTGAGAAATTTTAAAATTTTATGCACAAAATGAGCTCATTTCAAATTTGATGCTTGCTACAGGTCTCAAAATAGTTGGGACAGGGGCATG
>JAQMCW010000001.1:16466159-16476229 GCA_030068335.1 Chrysichthys cranchii
AGCACCGACAAACACTGATCCCTCTTCTTCTCTGGCATCCTTTTGGTGCTTTCTTCCAGATTCATGCGGGGGGGGGAATAACACATCCGGATACGGCCTAGGGAATCTTGGGAAATTGAGTGCGTAATCGTTGTGCGCTCTCGTTGCGCTCTCGGTGCGCGCAACTCGAAGTTTAATGTTGCGCGGGAGGTGGGGGGGGATTTTCACGCGGCACACCTGACGGCCGCGGCACACAGGTTGAAAAACACTGGTGTAGTGTAATGAAAAAAAGTCAATGCAGTCCATATTAATTTAAATCTCTAATACAATAAATTGTACAAAAATGAAGTGGTCTGAATACTTTCCCAACCCACTCAGCGCTGTGTGATGAAAGCTTTCAGAAATGTCTATGTATGTATAAAAAATATTTAACCCTATAAAACCCTAGCAGCTGGAATGCTAACAGGAAGTTTAAGATGGCAGATTAAGCAGACAAGGATCATTTAACTTAAACATGTAATATTTCTTTTCCTTAGGATAGAAATATGAGTTGTCATAACAGTAACAACAACAACAAATACAGTGCTCCAGCAGAAGCAGTCTGGAAGAGCATTGTACTGAGGCATAACATACCTGGAGTTCAGACTGCTGCACTTGAGCAGCAGCTGAGGCGACCTGTTCTTCCAGCTGAGAGAGTTCTTCCTCTGTGGTTTCTCCACTGATGCTGCGTGCACACTCCTCAAGATCTCCCAGTTCAGCCTCGAGCCCAAATACGGCACTAGCTGCCACATATACCTGATATAGATAAACATAAATTCTGTGCATGCTCTGAGGTCTGTCTCCGAAATCAATCTTTTTTGTGTGTAATATATGGCACACTGCAGGCAAATTCTGTACATTAGGTAAAAACTGATAGGTGATATTATGCAAGTTTGGTTCTTACATTTTCCTCTAGTCTGGTGAGTTGCTCATCTAGTCTCTTGCTCTGAGTGGGAGGAAGGGTAGGTCGATCCCAAGACTCTGACTGGCTGAGACCCATGGCACCCTGAATAAGATCCTCAGTGGCATTGAGAACCTTCAGAACCTCAGTGGTGATACTACGAAGAGATGCAGCCGAATACTTCTGCATATACACACAGACACACACACACACACACAATATATACAACAATGGGACTTTCAGGAATGTCTATAAAAAACGGACAAAGTTCATGAACAATGGAGCCCAGAAGCTGATATAGCATAATTAAGCAAACAAATGAAAGAAGGTAAAGTTCAAAAAGAAGGTGAGATAGGATGATAGCAATCCAGATGAAGCACTTTGCATATTCTAACATTATGCATATAATATTTTCATCGAATTGAAATCTGTAGTAAATCACAGCTTGGAGGAATCACCTGCTGTAGCAGAGTGAAGATAAACTGCAGGTCTTTTTCTAAGTGCACATCCTAACAGAAGCACAGGACGTGAGGAAAGTGAGAAAAGACAGTACAGTAAAAAGCAGATTTTCAGTATATAAACAGTACACAAGCAAGTTACTGTAAAACATCAAACACAAATCTTACTTTGTAGATTTCCTCTGGGGAGAGAAACTCTTCCTGACCAGAAGTAGCACAGTCCAGAACATCCTTGAGTGTGTGGTCATTACACTGTTCGGCATCTGTTACGCAACTATGCTCTTCTGTTTTCTCAACCAAGTTACCCCCGCGCTCATTTTCCATATCACTCTCTTGTGCTTGTTCATCCCTGTTCACTCTCTCATTATTGAATCCCATTTCATTATCCTGTGTCATCTGATTTTGTTCGTTTTGTTTTCCCATTATTTCCTCCTCCTCCTCCTCCTCCTCCTCCTCCTCCTTACTCAGTTCATCAGTGAAATCCGATAGACTGTAACTTCTGGGGCTGATATGCGCCTCTGTTTCTTCTTCCATAACGCTTAGACTCTTAACCACATTCTCAATCATCTTTTTACATTCTGAGTTCCCTTCCTCACTGTCATCGAAATTACCCTGACTGTACGTTTGTCTCTCATTCTCCTTGTTGCTTCCTTTTTCACTTCCTGTATTGTCTATACAGTCTTTTTTATTTTCATATGCATATTCAGTGTCTTTTGACTCCTTTATGCTCTCTTGAACGTCAACTTGAATTTCACTTTCATCACAGCTCTCTGCAGATATCTCTCTTTGGTTGTCGATCTCCAAAAGACTTTGGGCCTCTGGCTCTATATGTACAGGTTCAGGTTCAGTATAATCTCCTTCTTTACTTTCTGATCTGTCTTTCTTTCCCTGCTCAACATTCTGATCAACATGGATGCTCTCACTCATATCGTTCGTTTTGTCTTCAGTGGTTTCAATCTGACCCTCAGAGTCAGTGCTATCGGTGCTATTTAATTCTCTTTTTCTGTGCTCTTTTGGTTCGGTTTTTATCTCAGACATACAATCAAAGCACTCTTTTTGTAGCATTCGGGCATTTCTCTCCATTTCAAATGCACTTTGTTTCTCTACTGTCTGCTGTAAATTTTCATTGTGCAAATTATCAATCATATTTGTGCTCGGGGTTTCTGCATTCCTCAATCTTTTGTTCTCTATCTCACTGTCTTCTACATCTGGTAATCCTTTGCCTGCTTTCTGATCTTTTGATCTTTTGATCGTTTCTGATAAGGATTCTCTCCTCTCTTCGTCCCTCTCTTCTTTCTTCTGCTTCTCTTTCTTTTCCTTTGTCTCATCTGCAGGCTCTTCTACTCCATCAATACCATTTCTGGTTAAAGTAAAGGGTGTTCTATTGACTTGATCGGCCAGTTGTCTCAGTTTGGATGTCAGCTGCTGATCTGATGCACCACCGAGAACGTGATGCTCAGCATTTTGGTCTTCTACATCAGGCGTAGGTGTAAAAGCATGAGGAGTCATGGCTCCAGATTTCAAAATGTCTGGGGTCACAGAGTCTGGCGTGTCTGCATTTATAGTCTCGTCACTTGGAATCTCTGAGACACTCTGTCTCTGGCTCTGGCATTTCAACAGATAACTCAGTAGCATCCTGCCATAGTCCTGCTGCAGAAAATACAAGCTATTACTTATAAATTATTATGAGGCATTATATAAATATATAAATATACATTTAATGAATGTATCTATATCCATTTCTATACATATAAATATCTCAAATGTTTTTCTCACAGGTTCAGATAAAGATAGCTTTTCCCCACTGCATACGCTCAAGCCTTTCCCCTCTGTAGCCTCACGCTTGTTTCTTCTCCTTCTTCGGGTCCTCTTGACCCTGGTGTCCTCTAATCCATCCTCGCTACTTTCTCCACCATCACGTTTTGTGGTAATACCCATGGCACTAGGCCATTGGCAAGGCAGGTGCCTGTCCTCTGGAGACACCTTCCTCTTGAGGAGAGGAAGTAATGGTTTATGGATTTGGGGCACAGGGTTGTAATGATCACTGTCACTTTGTGGTTGGTAAGCAGTATGTTTTGCGGGTAATTTTGTAGCTGGCTGTGAGCTGATGGCATGCTGGTCATTTAACAGAATGCTGGAGGACAGTTTGCGGTCAGTCTCCCCCGGGGCAGTACCCCAGGCTCCATCAGAGTCTGACTCAGTGTCGGAGGCCATTCCGTCATAGGCTGAAATCACACCAGATTCCTTCTCCAGGGCGCTGAACATCAGGTTCTCACGCTTGGTCGGCAGGCTCAGCCGAGACAGTTGGGTACTCTGCAGGGCAAACCAGTTCCCATCTGGACTCTGTAGCACTGAAGACGCACCTTTGGACACCCACATGGACAAAGGCACAGCAACAAATGCAAACATATTTCACATAAGGGCAAAATGCATTCACGCAATGAGAAAACACTTTACCTATAGGAAAAAGACATTAAGAAGCGCCTTTAAGAAGATTAAATAAATAATAATTTTTAAAAACTTGCATATTTATTTCTGTTTTTTTTTTTTTTTCAGTTTTCTTGCATAGTTATTTCTGTTTTGCCACTGCACTACAGGTATATTGATATCTACACTTCAGTTTTGAAACGCTTACATGAGTTTTCCATCCAGTCCATATTCTGATTCCAGCTTGCAACAGGAGGAACTTCATCTTTCTTCAGCCCCTGTGTGCAGAGCATGGAGTTCTGCTCAGATTTGTCATGCTGGGCCAGCATGTCATCAGTAAGAAGTGAGAAGGCTGATTGGGACTTCTAGGAAGAAAGGAAAAGAGAGGTCATTTAGGAAAAAGAGCACAGGCAGCAAAGCACCAAATCACAGTAACAATTTACTCTCCTCCCTAATTCATTTGGCGTTTAAAAACACTCTGTGGCAGGGGTTCCCAAACTTTTTCAGTTCGAGACCCAAAAGAGAAATTTGTTGTCACAGCGGGATCCAAACTTACAAAAAATACATCGGCAATACTCATAACACCTACATTTACACATAACACAACAAACCTGCCAAATGGCGCCACAATAAATAAAGACTGGCAACCCATTTTGGGTCGCGACCCTTAGTTTGGGAAACACTGCTCTGCAGGAATATCAGAAAATAGAGACCTGAGAGACCAGATTACCCTGGTGTCTCAGTGGCAGAAAAAGGAGAACTCACATTACTGTTCTGATCAGGTGGTTGCTCCAAATTACACTCTGTATGCATCTCAGACAAATCTCTTCTCTTGCAGATAATCTGAAGTAAATGACAAGGTTTTCAGCTTTCCTTCATATAAAACATGCTTT
Organism: Chrysichthys cranchii; assembly: GCA_030068335.1. Classification (NCBI taxonomy): domain Eukaryota; kingdom Metazoa; phylum Chordata; class Actinopteri; order Siluriformes; family Claroteidae; genus Chrysichthys; species Chrysichthys cranchii. The sequence goes on from JAQMCW010000001.1 coordinate 16,470,857, forward strand.
TAATGGTTTGTCAGAACATCCATAAAGACACACAAAACCATCTAAGCCACGTAGAACAGACAAAAGTGGTCTTGGATAACAACATTATAAAACTGATCATACTGTACAACAGACAAAATTCCTTGTAGCTGCTTGTTACTCACTGTCTGCACAATCATGGTGGTGAGCTCTTCTATCAGCTCTCCTCTGTTGTCTCGTAGGTAAGAAGCCTCTTTCAGCTTCTCCTTCAGAAAGGAAAAAATAATAAACTTCAGTACTGCCATGCTTTCTGTTAACGTCACGCTTTCCTGTAAAGTCATGCTGTTCATCCGATCCCAAAATTTGCAGCAGTTCAAAAGGTGCAGAGGGCCACAGATCTGATGTTATGACAAATCTACATTATCAACACAGACAGAAAGCATGATATGTGCTTTAATGTAATCCCTGTGACAATTTTCATTTTCAAGCCTTACACCAGTCTGTCAGTACCCAGCAGTACAGCTCTGTTCGATTATAAATCCTTGGAGACTAAACCAAAAGCACCATCATAAGGCAATCATTCCTGGCTCACTAGGAATCTTCTCTTTCTAACAGTCAAGATGTTCTTACACAGTGATGGAAAATTGGATCCAGCTTTGTCAGAAAAAAAATCGTTTAATTTCCTCTTCAAAATGAAATACGATTTTGAAAATGTGTGGACTAAAGCAGCTTTCTGGTCTCTAAGTAAAAAAATGTATTAGAAAGAATTAAAATTTCCTAGATTTAAAGTTAATAAGCTTATCTTATGAAGCAGTGAAGCAATGTGTGTACAGTATGTAATGCCATTGGGATGAAATAGGTACCTGATTGCCTGTTTTTTTCTCTGCCTTGGTAATAGCCTCATCAACGGCCTCTTTTGCCACACGCAGTGCCACACTGATGCTCTCTGCCATGCTTCGCTCTGCAATGAAACAGTACCCAGAACACTAATCCTATTGAGTTATACCATTTTACACCAAACTACATCATGCTGTAGTCAGAAAACTGCATGCTGATGTGTATGTAAAATGATATATACAGTGTACTATATTTTGTCACTTACCTTCAGTATGCTGGTAGAACGTAGAGTCACTCTCGTATACACTGTCATCAGTGCTTTCAGCATATGTACTTCCTTCTGTTAAAAACAAAACCACCACACTATTGGGGTGAACACAACACATTTTTATGAGGAGTTTTACAGTCACCTTAAAAGAATATAATTCAATTAATGTCACATACTGTACATTCTTGTGTACAGGTTTTACATGTTTTCCATTAACGCATTTATTACTGTTACTCGGTTTGGCTCTGATTTTATGGCTGCACCTACTATTCCTAAATCTTCCGTAACCCCATAAAATCCTTTTGCCATTTACTGTTCCGGGTATTGCTTTCTTATCAATAGCAAACAATGCACAAGAACGCTTGCATTCCAAAATAGTATTTTACATTCAACATGAACACTATAATAAATTTAGAACAGAAGAAACAACACACATAAAATTAATCTGTAGGAGGATGTATTTGAAAGCTATTCAGAATGAACATGAAGGTAAACATTACACATCTACTCTAAAATCAGCAATATCACTGTATCTGTTTTGTCCTATTGGTTTTTACTTACTATGAAGCAGGCGTAATATTATATAGGAAAGATAAGCCTACAAGTAGTGTTACTGCCGCGCTGATAATGGCACAATGGCATCTTCAATTATCTTGGCCGTCAAACTGGACTTTATATTAGATGACCACAAGCAGGGAAACCATATAAAAATGTTCACCGCAAAGAAGAAAGAGATTTGTCTTTTGGTCATTTTGACCGCTTTATACCAGCCAGGAGTGGTCACCAGCACCACTGCAGTCACAAGCACACTATGGTTATTTAATTGGGCTAATAAACTTTATTACAGCATATAAAGCACCAATGTATATTTATAAAGAGTGAATTAAGACACATTGAATTAAGAAATCTGGGGAGCACATTAAATTAAACTTATGGCTCCATTTCCTGGAAAGATTTACGTTTTATAGTTTAGTACTGGGGCTGCACAGTGGTGCAGTAGTTAGCACTGTCAGTGCTGCTATCCCACAACCCTGATGGATAAGTGGGATAGACAATGGATGGATGGATAAATGGATGGATGTTTAATACTTCAACTAATGTCAAATGAGTTTGATTTAATTTAGGAAACAGTTCTTTCTTTCTTTCTTTTTGCTATGCATTTATTGTGATTGATCAGTAATGCTTGAGCACTCGTTTTGATCCCCACTACAAAAGAAATAGGTAATAAGCAAGCAACAATTTATTGAAAGTTATCTTTTGTGCAACACTCAGCTGAAAGCACACTTCACCAGCATTCCACACACTAAGTGAGTTTACTGTTCTATCACTAGCTAATAACAATTAAAGTGTTTCTGATAGGTAGATAAGCACAGTGATACATTGTGACAGCTTGTCAATCAATTCCTCCAAGCCTTTGAAATAAGGTGATGGCAGAAGGAAAAATTTAATTCGACTACAAAATTTAAATTAACTACAGTCAAATAAAGTTACATTTGTCTAGGTCAAAATGTCACTTGTGTTGTTCTCATTTGCCATCAAAGTGAACCTATTTTACATCCTTTCTTTTTGCTACAAATATATAATCACTAGTTTTAATAACTACTGGTGATCTGGTGATTGCTTAGATAGTTCTGATACATGTCTTAATGGTAATAGTGAGACAGTCTATGGGCTGCTCTGAAAAATGTGACAGCTTTTTTTTTTTTAATGGATACCACATACTGACAGCACCATATATGGTCCCAAAGGTCTTACAAAACAACCCCCAAGCTACTAAAGTTCAAACAGCCTCTAAAGCCACTACCCACTGATTTAAAAAGGCCTGCCCTTTACAATCCCAAATGTTCCTACAGAAATAAGGCCACACAAGCAGTAGACTAATACAGCAAAAGTAAACCTTCTCTGTGAACCTACACTGAGCTGAATTTTGTTGCTTTCATTGTACTCAGGGAGAATGTCAATTTATATTTAGAAATGACCTTTCCAGATGCATACATTACTACACAAGCATTTATGGTCACTGCAAATGCTCCTTTTTTCCATTCCAAGGTGTACATATGTCTATAAAAAATGCCCAAATACTCAAACATGAAAAAACAAAGAGGGACACTGAGATTCGCCTTCTTGAGTGCATGTTGAGACATTTCAACAATATGCATGACCTAATTACAGCCCCTAATCTAGCTGGGACAGCCAGTCTCAAGGTGGGATTTCATAGTGACATGCAACCTGCAGCACCAAATGCACTCTATGCTCTGTGCCCATTTGTGTGTTGCCTGGATGCTGAATGCAAATGCACTGATGGCACTTAACTTATAATACTGCATCATGTATGACATGTGCTGGTAATAGGTTAACAATTTTACTGCAACTATTGGAACAAACAGGACAATCTGCAGGTGCTGGTCCCTCTGTCAGACAGCTGAATGACACCTTGGTCCTGTCAGTGGGACACCTAAGCCAGGAAACAGGGTGCATCTACACCAACATGATTTAAACATGGCACGAATTGTGATCGTGTAAATAAACCCTGTACATGTTTTATGGTCACCAAACCGACCAGTCATGTGGCACCACTAGGTCACCTCAACCAGGTCCACAAAGGTCTCCTCAGCCTCACTCAAATACTCAGACCTTCAGGCTTGCAAGCAAGTGCCTGAACACCCCTACTCCCTCTTACAGATGTTTCTCCTTTGGACAGAGACATGATTGAAAAGGTTGCGCACCATGGGTCAGAACATTTTTCCTGAAAACTACTAGACTTTACTTTAAATGCTGAAACAGTGGCATCCAACACAGGGGTTTTTTCTCATTCAGGCAAAATAATTAGTTATTTCACTTAAAACAAATAAGCACAAATAACTCGGATGTAGCAACTAATTATGGAAAGCAGCCAAAATAAAATTCTTTAACATTCCTATTTAAATATCCTTTGCCAAACTTTCTGCTCTTGCCTGGCTGCCAAGATCACATAGAATAAACCCAGTCAGTATTGCTTTTCTATAAGTAGATTAGGTTGTGTAACAAGTAATAAAGTACAAAAGTGCACTTGGTATAATTTCAAGTTCAATTTCTAAATAAAATTTTAATGTGAAGAAATTTACCCGGGTAAAATCCAATGCATTAATCCTCACGGTTTATTTGGTTGCGCCTAATAATATTGATCCAGCAAGAAAAAAGAACTGGCAAATCTGCACAAAACACTACCTTTTGTGACCTTTTGCCGAGACACAAGGGCAATTCTCTGAAATCTCTGAAAAATAAATCCAGATAACATGGTGCACACAAACACACAGACGCAAGCCCACACATTATACAAAGTGCCTTGCATAAGTATTCACCTCCCTTGAACTTCCCCACATTTTGCAATGTTATAACTGATATAAACAGTGGAACCTTGGATTGCGAGTAACTTGGTCTGTGAGTGTTTTGCAAGGCAAGCAAGAAATTTTAATAAATTTTGACTTGGTTAACGAGCAATGACTTTCAATACGAGTAGTATGCATACGCTTCGTCTGCCAAGCCTCACGTGATCACAACTTCTCTCTCTCACTCACTGCGCGATTGTGGCTCACTTGTATAGTCAACATCCGCGCTAGAATATACAGTTAGTGTGTGTGCAAAAATGGCCCCCATGGAGATGTGTAAAATGTGGGAAAGAGTGCAAAACTTTGTAGAAAAGCACCACCCAAATAAGGCTGTTGCAGTGCAAGCAATGAATCTGTTTAATGACAATGCAATGTCGCATTTCTGCCAAATCCTCAAAAGGAAACAAAAGCAGCTATCATTGGATAATTTCCTTGTTAAAGTCGCCTGAAAAGAAAGAGATCCCAGTGAGCCGACAGACTGCAGTGATTCTGTGAGTTGTAGTGAAAGTCCTCTCCCCTCTCCCTCACACCAGCCACGATTCTTTTTAAAGGTAAAGTGCAGTTATTTTGTCGTTGTCAGGTGTGGTGTGGTTAAATAACAAGAAACAGAAACTTAGTCAGAACTGGAGAAAGCAAACACGGGAATAGTAAGGCGTGGCAAGAGCGTGGAAAATGGCAACTAATGGCAACCTTGGCGTGCTTGTGTGAGTCTTTTTATAGCTTCCGCAATCAGTCTCAATCCGGTACACCTGTCGCCACCCATGTGACGCGCAGTGGCATTGTGGAGGAAAACCAGGAAGTAGTCTTTAGCGGTGTGAATTCTATGACATGCACTGCTATTGGGAGTGCTCAGAACAGGTGTGCTGCAAATTCATGACAGTTTTATGTATTTTTACTTTATATTTTGTATTATATTTTGTCATTTTTATATAAATATTTGTG
>JAQMCW010000001.1:16602229-16617143 GCA_030068335.1 Chrysichthys cranchii
AAAAACATGTAACAAAAAAATTGCGGTGTTTTGGGGGGTGGTCCGGAACGGATTAATGGCATTTCAATTCATTTCAATGGAGCACACTGATTTGACATACGAGTAATTTGAGTTACGAGCTCCGACACAAAACGAATTAAACTCGTAAGTCAAGGCACCACTGTATCTATAATTTATTTACTGCAAATAATCAAATGCATAATTTTATACTTACAATTTCTTTACAGTATTTATCTATTACAGTGATAAAATAACAAGCCATGCTAGTTGGACAAAACTGTTATGGATTAGGCTACTGACTGACTACCGTAGCACTGAGCATTCTGTGAATCTGACTGAGACTGATATTTTTAAGCCATTTTCATTTCCATTTTGAAGACTGACAGGTGCTTATGAGGTTCCACTTCTTTGAGAGATTTCCCACATCATTATATGGAAAACCGTTCTTCCATTAAATCACAGCGGACTTGAATCTGCGATAAGAGCTTCCTGCCATAAGCCAGGTGTCGCTGGATTCCCATCAGAGTTGTGTCTGTGTCTTCAATTGAGATTTTCAATCCAATTGAACATTTCAATTGAGATACGCAATCATTTTAACAAGTGTGAGAAATAATATAGACACACATCTGTATTTATTACAGAAATATTGTTATCTGAAATCTTTTTGCGTTATGTGTGTGTGTGTTTTACTTTTGGGGTGAGCAGGCTTCCCGTGTAGTTTTAAATGCAGTCATCTCTGCTGTATGTAAAGGATCAGTCCTGTGTGTTTCATCATATAATCAGCAATCTAGGTAAAGCAGGGGATTTGGATACACAATTTTTCCTAGGTTGTATGTAATAATGACTATCTGCACACCTAACTGTTCTTGTAACCTGGATGGCTAGGTCAGATAACTACAGGATTAACGCTTACACATGTTTTGTGTCTAATCAAGCAATTTTGGCTAAATGAACCTGATGATCAGTGCTTTCTTCTAGTAACAGGAGTCAGAGGAGGCCTGGTTTGTTTGAAATCCCCCATTATCGCTGTTGTTTTACACATGTGGCGTTTAGATGGTTCAAGCAAAGGCTTTCTTCAAGGCCTTGTATTTTTTCCTCATGCACATACCAGCCCATGTGTTTGGAAAATTTCTGCAGATGACTTTTTTTCAGTATTATGGCTTATCTAAAGTTGGAGGTGTTCAGTGAAAGCAGGAAGGAGGCAGGGCTTTTCATTATCCGGTATCCATGATATAAATGTGCATTGATCATGGATGTGTCTGTTCCCTAAACACACAAGCAGTGTGTGCTACATTAAATTTCTTAGAGAAGTGAAAAAAAACCATAATTCTTACAATTCTACCTGTTTTTTTTCCAGGTAAAAGCAGGGTCTGTGCTGTGTCTAGATTTAGCATATTGTCCACCCCAGTTTGATCGTCTCTGGCAAACTGAAGCAGGTCTTGTACTGTTTTGACCAGGGGTTAGAGATGAGCTAGTATCGGCCTCCCCGTGATCTTTATTATGTGTAAAGTCTGAGCCAGTAGTTAGAGATGTCACTGATGAAACACTGTGCAATTATTACCGTTACTGTTCCAACCAGTGTTTACGTACACATACAAGGTGAGAGCCAGTGTACATATATAAGTGTAATTAGATTAAGTTTCTGGATACAGGATCTGAGGAGGAGGGAGGAGATTAAGTTTATTGTTATATCTTGCAAACTTAGACCTATTGTTTATTTTGCCTTTATTTTTAGCAGCAAAGAAGATGTTTCCTCAATCAGGCGTGTCTTGCCTCTGTATGAACAATTGCATTTGCGTCTGGCCACTTCCTGAAACAGTCTTGCTGCTGTAGTGTGAAATGTTTTTGCTTTGTGTCTCTTTGTGGGTTATCTTGGGCAGACATGGCTGTTAGGTGCAGCCTTCTTCCCTGGTGAGAGAAAGCAGTGGGTGTGGCCTGGTGTGAGTGACAGGTCATGGCCAGTCAGTGCAGCAGCGTAGACTCCAGAGCCACAGCCAGGGGGGTGGGCTCCATCAACTCCACCCCTGTGTCCGCCCGCATCGAGGCCTATGAAGGTGTGGAAAAGAAGTGCATCTCTGACCTCCGAAGAACCTTCTGCCTGTTTGTGACCTTTGACCTTCTCTTCATCACTCTGCTCTGGATCATTGAGCTCAATGTAGGTTTGCATGTTGCACGTCAAAACCTAAAGCAGTACCAGAGTTACCATAAGACTAAAAGTCTCCAAAAAACCCCCAAACAAACAAAAAAAAAAGCTTCTTGGTGAGTTTATGTACACAGATGTCTCAAAAGTAAATAGACACCCCTCAGTACACTGTGTTATCTATGCGGACACCACCTGGTTCCTCAAACTTGTTAATATATTATTATTTTTCATTTAAAATTACAGTTTATTAATTGTTTATAGCAAATAGCCATGCCGCAAACACCAGAAGCAAAAGAGTTGTGTGATTTCCAAAGAGGGCGTGTATTGTGGGTCAGTCCGAGGGTGGACTTAGCCAACGTATGATTGTACAAAACCTCGGGATTCCTCTTTTTCCAGTCAACAGAGTGATTGTACAATTCAAAAGCAAAGGAAAGGAATCAACAGTGTCCCGCTCAGGTCGACCTTTGGCCATCTGACTGGTGTCTTCAGACTGTCGAGCGGATTGGTGAGAAAAATCCCCGTTGAAGGCTGCTGATGTAGCAGAGCGACTCCAAGTGAGTCGGAGTACTTCTGTGAGGGATCTCCATCAACCTGCCTACTGTGGCAGAGCATCTAGAAGGAAGTTTCTAGAAATAACTTTTCAAAAATGATGGTGTCTGTTTACCTTTGAGATGTCTGTGTAGATAGGGTTGTACCAGTTAGGTGCTTCATTAATGGAGAAAAGAAAAACTCACAGTTCTGTGAGCAGAAGCTCCCTGTTAATGAGGCAGGTCTGAGGAGAATGGTCAAACTGGTTTGAGCTCAGAGGAAGGCTATAGTAACTTAAATAGCCACTCTGTACAACTGTGGTGAGTAGAAAAGCATCACAGGATACACATCGTGACAAATCATGAGGCAGATGGGCTACAACAGAACAAGGCAACATCAGGTTTCATTTGTGTCAGCCAAGAACAAGAATCTAAGGCTACACTGGTCCACCTAAACTAACAGTTGAAGAGCGGAATAACTTTGCTTTGTGTTTTCCCAATCTTGAACTGCTCAGTTTAGGGGGAACCTGTGTAGGAGCTCTTTATGGTAGAAATCTTACTGTTTTTAATGAGATGATAAAAACTTGACACGGAAGTTGTGTGCTTCCCTGTAAAGCACTATGATTCCTATAGTGGTTTTGGTGGTCAGAGAGGAAAATATAACCAATTGTCAGAACTGTACACACTGTGGATTTTATTACTGTAAAAAGTCTTGTAAAACACTACAGATAACAGCATTTTTATATTACTTTGCATTAACATTTGGGTAATTTCTTCTTTGCACTCTCTGTCTTTGTCAGGTCAGTGGAGGAATACAGGAACAGCTAAAAAAGGAGGTGTTAGAATATGACTACCACAATTCCTTTTTTGACATCTTTGTAAGTAACAGTTTCTTCCCTTAGCCATTTCTTCTTCCTTTTTCATCTAAATTCTATTTTTATTTTGTGATGCTCTTGCTGATGTATGGAAATGAATTAGTATAATCTCCTCTTTGTGTGTGTTGCCATATTTAGAGTGAATCTACTTTAGACAGTATTTGCTAATAGCCTAATCACTACTAAGAGTATATCACAGGTCTTGTGGACATTTGAGACAGCTAGGTTTCAGTATTACCTTGCTTTCTCCCTATCTTATTGAAGATGTGTTGTACAGTAAAATTCCGGAACTGGACGGTATCTGAACTCGTCGTTTTCGGTTTTCGGCGTGAAATGACAAGAAGATTTTGTATCGGAGGTCATCGGAAAATTCGGAACTCGTCCCGAAAAACCATGTGATTTCCCTTTGTAAACAAACATTTACGCTCAGTTGGCATCGGTCTTGTGCGTCGTTCAGTTGAACTTAAAAAGGAGGTTATTGAAAAGTTTGAAAGCAGCAGCATAAGTGTGACTGATTTAGCCACTCAGTAGAACCTGCCCATAACCACTATAAGTACATTTTTATAGCATAAAGGCTATGAAATGGGAAAAAATGATCCGGTACTCGTCAGTTTTGAATCTCGTTGCTCCTTCTAAAACAAATTACCGATGAGAACCGGGGCATCACTGTATGCATGTATATATACGTATAACACAACGCTGAGGCATCTGTCTTCTCCAGCGAAGAATACCTTCAAAAGTCATCCCAAATTACCTGCAATTGACAGCAAAAGAAGAGGAATGCTGTCCAAAACAGTCTTGCTGCTCCATGACAATGCACGCCCTCATATAGCTGGAGTGACAGTACAATGCAATATCTTGTGTTCAAACGCCTCCTTACAGCCCACATCTGGTGCTAAGCGATTATCACATCTCCGCTGATGATGAAGTAAAGGCAGCAGTGCTCACCTGGCTTTGGAGGCAGCCGAAAAAACAACTTTGCGGGAATACTGAAGCTAGATGAACGATACAACAAAAACGTTGTCTTGCATGGGAACTATGTGGAAAAGTGTTATATAAATACACTCAGAGATGAATACTCACAGAGTGTCGTAAATCTGGATCCATAGGCAGTTATTATTTAAATAATTATTGAGAGATATTACAATAAATGTTCAAATTGACAGCCTTGAATTCACAAAACTGTATGGTCAATGCAATAATGTATATATGGGTAAAACGTGTTGTGTTTTTAGTTCACGTTCTTTTCTCCATCTACAGATATTGGCTGTGTTCCGATTTGCAGCCTTGATCCTGGCATATGCAGCATTTCGACTGCGCCACTGGTGGGCCATTGCGGTACGTCTTCTTCCACAGGGTTTAATGTTCCCCTTAGTGACACCAGGGGGTATTAGAGGCCTTTCTTATGGTTTTCAAGCTTCAACTCTCTTGGTTAGGTTGTCTGCATGATGTAAATTTTTTTACTAAGTCTCACTGGGTTTTCAGCTCTAGTGTAATGAGTTTTAAAGCATGATTATTTATTAAGTAGGATATAATAGAAAACAAAAGAATTAGCGTGTTGCAAGTATTACATAATAGACCTGGCATTTAAGATCAGTGGGTTTTTTCCCCCCTCTCCCTACAGATAACAACGGCGATCACCAGTGGTTTCTTAATTGCAAAGGTTATTATATCAAAGGTATGTTTTCTCTATTTTCACTAGAAAACCCGTACTTTCCCAATAATGTTGATAGCAGTACCATGTTAAAGCTAAGGCTGTCACATAAGGCTGCTCACAGTAAGCATGTCTTGCAAAGGAATAGCTGAAAAAGCATTATTATACCAGGCAGTGCATAAATAATACAGGATGGCAGTTGGATAGGTCACATAATTACTGCCTTGTTTATATGATTTTATGATGCTTAATAGCCAGCTGTAGATTTTGACAGTCAGTGTAATGGCTATGACTAGTTTATATAAAATGCGTCACAACCTGTAAAACCAAGCATAAACACAAGCTATTAATTCTCCTTGTCCTTATTTAGCTGCTCTCTCAGGGGGCATTCGGGTACCTGCTACCCATCACCTCATTTATACTGGTGTGGATAGAGACATGGCTCCTGGACTTCAAAGTTCTGCCACAGGAAGCCATTGATGAAAACAGTGAGTTTGCGTTGTTAAATTACAACGGTGTTCGTACAGTCGCTGATAATCAACATGTATTTTTTTTTTTACTGTTTTTTTTTTTTTTTTTTTTTTGACAAAACACCTTAACAATTGCATATCTGTGTGACAGGGTATCTAACTATACAGAGCATCTCTGAGAGTGCTCCACTCATGCTGCCAGGGCCTGTATCAGACGGCCAGTTCTACTCACCACCAGAGTCTGTCGCAGGTAAGAGCTCACTACCTACAAGAAGGCACAATGGGACAATATCTTATAACAGCAAGAAGACATTCTGTGGTTAACACATAAGAATTAAACAGTACTGTAATATGCCTGAAGATAATGTTATTATCAAAGTACACATGGTATTATTTTATAAGTGACTGTTGAACCACAGAGATAGTTTCCTGGAAAATAATAGCATGAGAGCCCAGGTGCAGCATCATTTATTCAGATAGACTTAAACAAATGAAACCGCATCGTTCCTCAGAATAAAACCTCAGCCCTTTCGGTGTGTTCCAAACTGAATGTATTTTATTAAGTAAGGAATACAAACATGACATGATGTGCTGTTATAGGAAACAAGTCAGACATTAACAGCACTTTCCTCTTATTCCACAGCAGTTTGCTGATTATAATATTTAAATTTATTAACAAAAGGCATTCACCCAGTTCCCGAATCGATTTGATTTGATTTGATTTTTGCATGTTCTGGGGTTCACACTTCGATTTTCCCACGATCTTTTTGACACAAGATAAATGAAGGAAATGTTATTAACAAAAGAAATGCACCATTTATTTTCCTGTTCTTTACCAACATAAATGTTCCTTTTCTTAATAAAAAAAAATTAATAACTAATAACTGACAATAATTCTTTACAAACATTTGTAATGCAGCCTATTAACTCAAATATTCCTTTTATTAACAATTAAATAAAATGACTTATTACCTAAAAAGTCTTTTCTTAATAAATCTTTATGAATATTTGTGAAGGTTGTAGTCAAGCTTAAACATAAAACAGCTTAAAACCTCCATTTACTTCTTTTTTCTTTAGCTTTCCTTAGTTTGTAAAAAGATTTTTTGTTGAATCGATTTGTACAGTCAGCTGCGCAAAAGCTCTTTCCTATTTTAGCTTGTACATTACTGCACCCTATAATTTCATTTAGTTTACTAATTCTGAGGGTCTTATATTTGAACCATAGTTTAGTGGTGCATGATGCGCCTCTACATGCTTAATTAATGAACAGCACATAGTGCTTTTTAAGCATTTGTAGTTTAAAAGCATCTACAAATTCATATCTGTTAGTTCCTGTTATTGCACTATATTGTGTGCGTCTTGAGGTTACTAAGACTGTTACAAAGCACTAACATTTGAGCCTCCTTCCATGAACGTTAAACTAAGTTGGCATCAACTTTTAGAAAACTTTAAAAATCAACATATATAACATTTATTATTTATTATTAGCTTTGGATTTAGGTTTTATTATTAGCCTTTGATTAGCTTGAGCATTTGCCATTTATGTCCCTGTGAATGAGTTGTTACTATAGAAATGAGCACATTTAATAGAAACCTGTGACTTGAATTACAGCCAGGACAACTGTCAGAGAATATATTACAACCTCCTGCCCCCGGGTATGTGGGTATGAAATGACCTTGGTGTGACGAACTCGTTTAAAATTTCAAAAGATATTTTTGAGGTTTTTTTTTTTTTTTTAAAGATCTTTTACATTGTCAGGTTTTTTTATCACGTTATCAATCAGTCAATCACACCAATGTGGCAGTTTGCAGTGCTGCTTGTTCGAAAATACTGGTTTTGCGTAGTTGCATAGCTGTTCTTATTGAGTATGATAAAGTTATGAACGTAGTAATGTAATGTGTGTATGATTACGAATTATAAAATTAAAGTGAGAAGTGTGGAGAAGCAGCAACAGTTGTATGATTTAGAGGGCAACCCGAAGGAGGGCTTTTGTGAATTTTGAAGTCCTGTATCATTACATAAAAATAAACGGGTGACGCATTTTAATTAGCCTTTTGAAAACGTCAGTGGGTACCCGTCTGATCAAATACACTTCATTTAACTGTGACCAGACCAATCCCTTTCAAGAATTCGGTAGCCCTGTGGAATAAACATTCCTCAACATAACTCAAGATGCATTAAAATACTCACATCAGAATAAACTGTCTAAAAGCAATTCATATTTTCTTCATGTTTTTTTTTTTTTTTCTAATTCACACGAATCTGTTTGGACCTTGCAGATTCTGACGAAGAAGATCTTGATGACAAGCATGACCTTGAGAAACCCATCGTCTAGCAGGTGTTCCAAGGTGCATATCTACTGGAATGTCCTGTATAGCTTTGTGTGAAGGGAGTGTGTGTGTGTGTGTGTGTGTGTGTGTGTGTGTGAATGCCTGTGGGTTGCTCAGGAGTAATTATACTGTGCCAGCACTAAGGTCAAGGTGTGTGTGACCTTACCTTGAGCTGCATTTAAGTATCTGTGGTTTATCATCCAAGTGATCTTGACATCCACTGGGTCCACCCGCATGATGTTCTTCAGCCTGACTCTTATTCTCAGTCCCACACCCTCAGCCATAATCCATTTACATAAAACAGTCGAATGAGAATCATGTTGATCGTTTTAATTAATACTTTCCCAGACACCAGGGACCATGTTTTTTTATTTGCTCGTGAACAGATATCAAGGTTAAAAATAACAGACTGTTCGCGTTGGCTTTTAAGTAAGTGCTACACTTTGATATTTTCTTGTTCCACTCTTGTTTAAGGCTCTACAGGAGCAAATGGCTGCAATCGTAACTTCCTGGTGTCTTGTATAATGAAGGGCCAAAAGTCATTCAAAAATCCAAAACATGTAAATGTCCATTAATCGGAGTTGCATTTGCACGGCCGCAGATTATTGAGCTGTTCAGTGCCAGATTTATTTACATTGTTCTTTATGCTGTTTTATTTAGTCACCATTTTAACATTTTTACTGTCAGTCTTTGTATATGAAAAAGCCCGTCACGTGTTATACACATGTCGTATTTTATTGTAATGTTTTTGGTTTACAGTTTGCTTACGCGAAGAATAACATGCACCATAAAGGGCTTATTTGATTCTGCATGATCATAAACTGTTTACTACTCTTTTGTAAAACGGTCATTTGCTCACAGTGACATGTGCATGTTGACCGTCCGTAGACGTTACCAAACACCACACGTGCATTCATTCTCAAGAGACTGTTTTTAGTCGTTTGTTGATTTTTGAGTTCGTATTTTAGGCAAGAGCTTCTGTATGCTGGGGTTTGTGAAACCCACAGTCTTCGAGATTTAAAAATCATGCTGTGCCATTAATTTTTTTTCCCTATGTTAAATGTAAAATCATTTGTTTAAATTAAAGTTTATGTTTATTTCAGATTAAACTGAGTCTTGCGCTTTGATAAAAAAAAATCTTTAATCATATAACAAGCTCAGTATATTCATGGAATATTTTTTTAATTTCTTCTTCTTCTTCTTCTTCTTCTTCTTCTTCTTCTTCTTCTTCTTCTTCTTCTTCTTCTTCTTCTTCTTCTTCTTCATTAGAATTTTATAGCAAGTGAATAAGGTGGGCAGGGTTGTGTGTAAGGCCTCAAAAATATTTTCACTTTGAGCTGTATTTGAGGCCTGACATGGGAAAGAAACGTTGCACCAATAAATCTCTCTCTCTGACACGCCCGCACACACACACACACACGCATGCACACACACATTCTGCAGCAGCTAATAGTTTGTCAGCTTAGCAAAAATGTGGGGAAACAGCTGCATGTGTTTTATTTCCAGTAAACACTCTCAGTTGCAGTGGATGAAAAAACAAGAACATGCCACACTTTCCTCCCACAGCAATTTCCGTCCTTTTTGTTCACAAAATTTATTCTTGTTAGAATGACCTTTTTAATATAATGCTATTTTGTCTCAAAAATGTGTGTTAAATTCTTAGTCCAGCCAAGCGAAGTTTAAATAAATTCAAGGAAATTGGCTTTCTTTGCTTTTTTTTTTTCCATTCACTCGCAGTCCACAGGAAAGTTGTTGTTGACTTTAACCATATCCTGTTTCTCTGGGTATAAACATCTGGGTAAAATCTCTTTATTTCTCTTTAACCATTTAATGGCCACACCAAAAAAAAAGAAGCAACAAATAATATATTTGTTTGCATTTTTTTTATTCATTTGGGGCAGCAATTAATGTGTAATTTTTTATTCAAACAAGCCCATAGTTTTTTAGGCTGCTACCAAACAGTCAAGATTTCCCTTTGTCATAAAACTCTGAATGCTTCTAGAAAACTATTTAACCCTTGTTTGACTTTTTTCTCATGTTACTAATTCTGTTCAGTAAAGCCTATGACACTATACCATGTCGAAAAAATATGCCGACTTTTCAAATTTTCACCAAATTGAGTCCATCTTTCTGGCTTGTCTTTGTTGTTGCTAATGTCGTTTGACTAATGAAAGACATTGTAACATCCAGTGGATTTTTTGAGCATAACCAAGTGGTAAAGATGTCAATCAAATCAATCATGTTGAGTTAAGTTCGGTGCATGATAAGATACAGGGACTTGAAATGTGCTCTATCAGATAGTTGACCAGAATGTTTAAGGGTTATGGTGAGGGTTTTAGAATTACAGTTTCGTTCATTTTTATGTTCATTTTTCAACATTTTTTTTTTAGAACAAAAAGGCCTTTGTCGGCATTGGAAGAAAGGTCTCATAAAATGCTGTCTGAATTTCGCAAAGTGTCATTAGCTGGGTTTCCAATGCAGTTATTTTTTAACTAAGTGTTGTAAAAGTTTCCACAGAACACAAGTGTGAACGATCTGTATTTCCATTTCATTGAATTATGAGGTTTAAGCTGGGTTTTCTCCTCTTGTGAGAGCTCTTACAGAGAGCCCTTTTTTTAAAAAGTAGCTTTTCCATTTGCTCTTCATGTCATGTGACTTAAATGTGAAAATGTGTTTCCATTTCAATTATGCGAAATATTGCCTTATCAAATCGTCTGGAAAAAAAAAACGTCATTTTTGCGATATTTGAGAAATTCATGTTTTGAACTGTGCAATAAGCAGGTAAGTGTAAACATGGCTATTGTGTGTTGTGTTGTGCTGAGATGAGACCATGCTTAATTTTTTATTCATGCCCAATATCAGAGAGTTTGGTGAGAAAAAGGCACATGATGACCACTGTAAATTATGGTGGTGGATCATTGATCGTTTGAAGCTATTTTGTAGTTGGTGACTCAAGGGTTCTTCTCAAGATTGATTGCATAAAGAGTCCTGTTTCATCCCAAACCCTGGTTGTCTCTGCCAGAGGATTCACACTTGACCATCGATAGAGATGATGAGCCAAATATAGTTCCGGATAAACAAAGAAATTGTTCAAGAAACACAACGTCCAGTGGTAGCTCAGGGGGTTAAGACGTTGGACTACTGATTGGAAGGTCATGAGTTCAAATCCAAGCACCACTAAGCTGCCACTGCTGGGCCCTTGAGCAATGCCCTTAACCCTCAACTGCTCAAGTGTATAAATGAGATAAATGTACGTCGCTCTGGATAAGGGCGTCTGCCAATTAATAATGCTAATATATCCTTTCTGGCACCTCAAATCATTCTGGCTGTTTTCCTCTGATCTCTCTTATCAACAAGGCGTTTCCACAAACAGAACTGTCTCTCACTCAGTGTGTTTTTTTTGCACTATCCTTGTGATCTCGAGAAACTGTGACATTCCCAGGAGGTCAGCAGTTCCTGAAATCTTCAATCCAGCCCGTCTGGCACTAACACCACTTTCCTTCATTCTGATATTTGGTGTGAAATTTAACTTAAGCTGTATTATTTTGAATATTTACATTGCTTACCAAAAGTTGATCATTCATTTATCTTCAATAACTTTATTTTAATTTATTTTTGTCATGATCATGGCAAAGCATACAGCATAAGGCACAGCAAAACTTTTTCAAATCTGCTTGAGAGATTTCCTGGACTTTTTGGAGCTTGCAAACTTTTAAAACAAACATGACCAGAGCATCTCATCTGGGTTAATGTCGATTGCATTACTTACACCACTTATACGTATACCACAGCTTGCTTCCTCTCACCAAATATCTATTGTACAGCTTTACATAACTTGGGGTTGTTGAAAAAACTTTAATAATAAAAAAGGTGCATCTGAACTTTAAACCGGCAGTGTGAAAAAGTATTTGCCGCCTTCCTGAGTTCCTCTATTTTTGCTTAATTGCTTAACAACACTTAATTGTCTCCAAGCAAATTACAGCCTGAGTAAACATAATACACAGCTGTCAAGTGATCATCATTATCATTATCATTATTATTGCACTGTACCGAATAAAGTGGGAGATGAGTATGTGGCAGACAGACAGACTGATTTATAGATACTACACACTTAGGTATTTATATGCCCTGAAAACACTTTTTGACACTGATTTCCTGAGAACACATCCGAATTGATCTGAAATCTTGGCAGACCATTGCTAGTAAAAATGGTAATGTGGACAGAAGTACACACTGCTTGACCTTATGTAATAACATTACATGCCCTGCTTTAGCATATTCTCCTTTGCTTCTCTACTAATGTTCAGAAACTCTAACTGGTTGAGTACGTCAATGTCGTTTGAGCTTGCACCACAGAGTTACTCAAAGGTAGCTTGAGTAATAATGAACCTCAAAGAGTTACACCAACGGTCTGAAGGACCATTAAATTTAACGCTTAAATGATAAGCAGGTTAGGTTTCCCAAAAATATCATACTGAAACCCTGCTTAAAGTGCTTAAAATTATACCCTGTTATACTATAGCGTCTCTCTGTGATCTAAGGGCTGTGGGCAAACGCAATCCCAATGTGACCGTGAAAATGCCAGATTAACAAGAATGTTCTTTTCCATCACAAGAGACTCTTTGTATAAACAAAAAATCACTTTGTGAGCATGTTGAGATGCAGAGAGCAAGACACACGGAGTAGTAAAAAATGAACTGCGAGTCTATGATCTTTATCTTTATATATTTAGATAAACACTGTTTCTCATCAGCTAATCTCAGACAGTTTTTATTGCGCAGACAAAAAGGACTGCTAAAAATGCCAAGCACTGTTCAAGATCATAACGCAAAGTTATGGAAGCGCAAAAGTTTAAACGTGAATGTATACAGTATAGACAGATGTCTATTTGAAGTACACATTAAAATCATCAGTATTTTTGTGAAATAACAGGAAAAAAAGAGGATGTGAAGCAAGAACTAAAACAAAATCTACTTCAGAGAAAATGAATGAAAAATATAATAGGAACTTTGGGTGTGTTTGACTGATGGACCGATCAGTGAACTTTAGTCCTGGACATCTCCACGTTCTCTCTGTTTCTCTTGTACACTAAGACGGAGACGGTGCAGAAATACAGCATATTTTTCATCAGCAGTATCACATACGACACACTGAACAGGTACACATAGCTGTAGCAGAGCTGAACCCCATCTGCACAAGAGAGACGAAAAGAAGCTCAAACTCAAAGCGGAAAGCGTCACCGTCATCACATTACCGCATTTACATTTACTTTCTGTAAAGTAGCATTCATCAGCATATTGAAATGTTCTTCAAATGATTGCAAGTTAATTTTTTATGTACATACAAAAGTAAAAATATTACTGTATGACACAAAATATGAAGAAATATCTATCCTATCCAGAAATCCGTGTCCTGAAAATAATCTGCTGGTTAGATAAAAGGGTATTTCAGTGTATGCACTGAGCTGTGAATGAAGACTTTATAAAGTTTAACATTCGCAACATTCGTTGGTTACCTCTTGGAATGACAAAGCTCTGATCATCAAAGCTGCTGTCGTGTTGAACGGAGCAGATGAATGCATTGGTTTTCGCTTTGTGCTGATCTACGACGAGCATGCTGGTTATTTGGACTTGATCCTCATCTCTCTACTCCAGTTGCTCGTCATCATTCAAATCCACGTTCACTCCGCACTTATCTGCTGCTTGCCATGTGAATCTCACCACGTTTGGGAACATGCATCTCGCCTGGCACATCAGCACACTCTTTCCATGTGCTTGTCTGGATGCTGGATACACAGACACTTGAGGTTTTTTCACCTGGTCCTTCCCAGCATCTGTATCTTTACACGACACCAAATGTTGCAGTTAATGAACAATTAATAAACATGATCAGACTGAAACTAAATTTCATAATGCCAGCACTACCATATGAATCAGGACGATGTGTGAACACTCAACTGTCATATATAAATGTAAGATTTCTGATTCAAATTAGACACTATTGTTTCAGATCATTTAATTTTAATCAAGATCTGTCAATCTAGTGTAATGACACCCAGGACTGAAGAGGGACATCACTGAACTACAGTCTGGCAAAAATATATACACTTAAATCTACACTAGCTGGCCAAAGATGTGGACACCTTACCATCACACCCATATGTGGTTCCTCGCTCAAACTGTTACCATATACATGAAGCACATGATTGTATAGAGTGTATTCTGTGTGCATTACCATTTCCCTTCATGGGCCAAAACCTGTTCAGGCCTGACTATGCCCCTGTGCATTGTGCCCCTGTGAGCTCCAGGAAAACATGCTTTGCCAAGGTTGGTGTGAAAGAACTCGAGTGTCCTGCACAGAGCCCTGATCTCAACCCCACCGAACACCTTTGGGATGAACTGGAACACCGACTGTCCATCAGGCCTCCTCACCCAACATCAGTGCCCAATCTCAGTAATGCTCTTGTGGCTGAATGGACAGAAATCCTCAAAGCCATGCTCCAAAATGTAGTGTAAAGCCTTACTAGAAGACTGGAGGTTATTACAACAGTACAGGAGACTGGATCTCTTTGTTCATTAAGTATATATAAGTGTGCTGGTGAGGTGTCCACAAACCTTTGGCTGTATAGTGTATTTAGACAACACAATCTAATCTATAATATATACATATGTAAGGAATATTTGTGATTAGATAAATAACTTGCTTTGTGCAAGTTAGAAGATACAAAGTGCACAACTGTTTTATAGGGTAAAAGAATTTAAATTTAAAGAGTAAAGATATCATTATAAATAAAGAGTCTTTTATGTGACAAAATATTGCTCAGTCTATGATAATTATCAAGTCTATAACTATTTATTTATGTTTCTCTCTCTCTCTCTCTCTCTCTCTCTCTCTCTCTCTCTCTCTCTCTCTCT
>JAQMCW010000001.1:16677111-16693784 GCA_030068335.1 Chrysichthys cranchii
ACACACACACACACACACACACACACACACACACACACACACACACACACACACACACACACACACACACATAGAGAGCATTCTGGAGAGCACCTCCTGTTATATACTAACAAATTAATTTCATAGCTGCTCATCACTGTGATGAAGTTAAGAAAGAGAGAGGGGTTGAGGGGGGACAAGCTGTGCACAGCCGGAAGGGAGAAAAATATAACATTTTCCAGGTGATGAATTTTTCCAATTTCCCAGAGACAAGTACATAAACTCGTTCAATTAGGAGAGGAATCTGGAAATGAGTGAGTGCGGACAGCCAAACGGCCCCAGTCCTGATGGCTAATTTTATTGAGTGGAAAATTGAATCAAATTGCTTCATTGAAACAATCAGCCTGTACTCCTCCACAACAAACCTACACACACACACACACACACACACACACACACACACACACACACACACACACACACACATGCACAAACACATTCTCTTTCTGTCTGTTCCTTCAACACACACAGTCTCCACGTTTGGCCAGCGTCTGGGTTATTTGGCATTCCACCCATTCCAAGCCAAGTCAGCACAAGCTGCCCAGTCATTCTCTGTCTTTTCACACATCGCAGTCCCAATTCTGTCTTTCCTCAAGGTCAGTTTGAGCACACAAAATTTCAAACAACGGTGGATAATGTGACACAAAGAAAGCAAAAGCCAGTGCCTTCCCGGCTTTGGAGTTAAGCAATTCAGATCCAAGCCAGTAAATCACTCACTGAGGGAAGCTGGTTCAATGCCTCCCCCACGATGGGCATTAGAGAGTCCCTCTGTTCCCACCAACTGTAAACGAACCATCTGCCTCATAGTGCCAGGAGTAAAAAGAAACAGCTATCGAATCTCTCAGCAGCTTTTAAACAGAGGAGAGCAGAAATGTACAGATAAAATGGCTAATGACCAATTTGCTTTATATCCCGATAAGAGCACGGCTATCACATATAACACAAATGGGGCTCCTGTTTAAAAACAATGAAATATTATGCCATCATTTGCGTAACAGGACCAGAAATAATGGGAGTTTGAATACACCAATTACTGTAATCAGGTATTAGGATTACTGTATATTGTTATAAAGTAATGTTGTTGAATTCTCAATTTCCATTGTTCGGACATTGCTGCTGATCACAATTATATATATTAGTCCTAGTGTTGTTATAGATCTTCATTTTAGGAATTCTGCATTAATGAGTCATTTTAGATTTCCAAGCATTACTTTTCCGACGCAAATTTAGTATGAAAAATATTTGGATAAAAATATATTATGCAATATATTATGTAAGAGGCCATTTTTCAAACGAAAAAGAAGAAGAAGTACAACAACAAGAACAAAGAAGCATGTGCAGCAGTCAAAGTCTCTAGAAGTGTGGCAGATTTTCCAAGATTATCAGGAAAACTTTCTAGCTCATTTCCTTAAAAATCTGCACAAACTGTACCCAAGACTACTATTTAGGAAAAAGGGCAAAGGGTTGTCACACTAAATACTGAATTTGTTTATAGATTATTACTGAATACTGCACGTCGTAGTATTTTTCTTTTATGTAGAAAGATTTAATTTCATTATTTTTGAAGTCATCTTTACTTTATAGCATTTCATTGCACACGCCTAAGATTTTTGCCCAGTGCTCTATAAGTATGCTTGCTCTAATAAACTTGTGTTGAATTTTTAATTCAATTTTTAAATGTTTATTTAGCATTTTCAGAAGGAGTCTCCAGTGTCAGTGCTTTGTATCAGTCAGAGTTAAAGCTGCTCCTTTAAGTTTCACACTGGCGGGCTTTGTGATTTCTCAGAATCAAGCTGCATTTTTTTTGTCTTATTAATTTAAAGTGAGAGGGGGAAAAAAAATAGGAGCTAGTGTTGCTATAATGTTACTGATAATAGAAACTAAATTGTTTCACAAATATTCCACCTCAAATGTGTAATGAATAAAGTTATTATGAGTCATTCTTTAATAAATTCAAAATATTTATCATTGACAAATCACAACATTTTGGGGCATGCTGTTTTAGGAAAGTAATCACCTGCACTGTGGTCCTATACAGTGCCCTTCACTCTGTATAGCTGCATCACACCACTCTGTCACTGATTATTTTCCTGTAACTGCTTACACCATGTTTTTTCCCCTTTAATTAAACACAAAATTATATTGTAGACTAGCATTTCATGTCCACTGCAATAAAATCCTATGCTTTTTAAGATGCTGAAATGGTTTTGCAGAGTACGTTTTCAAATTTTACTTCACTAAACAGTCTTCCAATGTCTCTGTCAACTACTTTTGCAGGAGCTGTTTGTTGGTAAGTACCTCTCTGAAAGACTCTCTTGTGGCATTTCATATAACGTGGCAATTTAATGTTTCATAACAAAATGAAACAGATAATCTAATCTACAGGCAGAGATGAAATGAAAATGTATCCCCGCATGAAAATTTATTCTTACTGGCGTGTATTAAAGGAAATACTCCATAAAATTAAATATTTAACACACATTAAGTTTATTTCAAGCACAAACCTCAAGGTGGAAAAAAAAAGAAATTTGTAGGGGACTGTCTAGGCTTGAGGGTTTTGTATACTAGTTCTAGGCCTGACTATTTTTTTTACAAGCTTTCCAGTTTAATGCATTACCTCAATACCATGGAAAATTAATGCTATATTATTATCATTATCATCATCATCATCATCATCATCACTATTATTGTCCTTTATTACATATAAAACTGAATATGAAACAGATTAAAAATATTACTGACTGACTTTAACAACAGATTCAGAACCAGTAAGATTTGCTTGCACCATCACAGAAACGGCATAAGTGGTTCGGACCACCAGTAAAGTGGAATTTCTACCAAACCCCAGACCTCTTCTGTGTCACACCATTATGCGCTGGCTTTGTGGATGGCCTCAGTGAAGCATTAGCAGAAATCAATGCAGTGCTATGAAATAGAGCTCTCCGCTCATGTATACTTCACACTAGTGCACCTCTTAATCCAGGCCTAATTAGTGACAGATCGATACAACAATTCCCAAGAGCCATAAACTAGGTGAGTGACAGATACAGGCCCCGGTATGACACGCCAACATGACATCACTTATGATTAACAGAACAGAATCTATAAGTTATGGCGATTCCCAGAGCTGGCGGCTCACAAATTAAGCACCAAGGGCATTACTGCTGCGAATGCCACCACTCTTATAACTAGGTAATATTGATTTAAGTCTTTCTTGAGAGAAGGTATAACCTGGGGCAGTCTTCTAATACCTTTCTTTGAGAACCTGTTTATGAAATCCATCTAGGATAATCAGACAGGATCTACAAATGAAAGAGCGTAAATCGTCCTAGCCATGATCATTCGTAAACACAGTAAACAACATTGAGAGCCTGGTATGATTATGACATTTCATATTTCATCATTTACTGTATTTATCATATCAAACACATTCAACATACAAATAAACATAAACATGCTCATACTCATAGGATATGATGAAAGGGAATGTAGACAGCTGTATAATAACTTTGGGGGCTTAGCATGAGTTTTCATGTATGATCAATGTCCAATAAATTATATAAGCCATAATAATGGCAATCAAATCGGTTGTGCAGTAAAGTGCAGTAGTTCAAGTTTATCTTAATTCTACCCATTAGAAAGTGTCCAGGGCATAGACATTTTCACTTGGATGAACATGACTGCAGTGCAAATTAGACTCAGTGAATTTCCGCAGTTTAAACCTGTACTGATATATTATTGATACTGATATAGGTGTTCTTGTACCGATCAAAGGCTATTTTGGATTGTTCCCATGAGGGCAATGTACAATGTTCTGCATGCTTATGTGGCACCAGAAATAACACACCACCCATTCTGACATGCAACATTAAAAGAGAGTCAATATTGACACGGCTTGTATTTTTTCTGGAAAGCTGGCTCTCAGCAATGTACTAGTGCTTTGGGCGAGGTTCAGTCATAGCAAAGGGAAAGCTTTAGCACTGAATAATTGGTTTCAGGCAGAACTTTTAAAAATACAACATTGCAGCAATTTTGACATTGGGTCTTGCGCAATCTACACTAATATCGGGTATGTAAAATCTTATGTAAGCCAGCATTCTTAAATCCAAGCAAAAGAGAAAGCTGACAAGCTCTCAAGAGTATTTGTTTCTCTATTATTTCTAAAGCATTTCCCTATAATTATACAGGGTGAGCCATGAAAAAGTAGCCCGCCTCCATTACCGGTGCCACGCTCTTGGGAGGAGGCCGTAGCCCCTTTCTCTCTGTCTGTCGCCTCATGTTAAGGTGCACAGACATGAATGGGGACCACTTTCAGCATCTGTTGTGACTTTTCTTTAAGTGAATAAAAACAATTAATTTGTTCACTCATCTTATCTTCCTCTCACCCGAGACAGAATACGTTTTCGTGGCCCACTCTGTATATCCGAAAAGTCTTAAGGCAGCTTTTTTAGCATCAGACACTTTTAGTTCTTAAAAAAAGCTAAACTTTAAAAAATGTGACTAATGCCATCACTGTGATATTTATCAAGGCAGTTTTATTGTGACAGCTAGCTATTCGCATTCAGCTAGTTTGTATGATCAGAGTTATCAAGCTAGCTAATTTTTGAGAGATGAGGAATAGAGCTGTTGTTAGTTAGCTTATAATGTTTTTCCATATTCATCTGTTCCCTCGGTGAAAGATGCACTAATTTGCAGTTAGTAACTAAACTATGTGTCTTTCTTGTCTGTCTTCTTCTGAATCTTTCCTGTGATGTTATTTTCATGCTTTAAGTAAATTTAAGCGTATATATTTTTCTCCTTAATTTGAATAAATAATTTGAAACTGCACTTCATCTTTTACTAGAGGATTTATGCAGACCAGATATGCAGTTTTACACTCATGATATAGCTATAATAACATTTTTAAGTCAAATTTTATCTTAGATGTTTTATGTTATGCATTAGTTATGCATTGCAAAGTCGTTTAAAATAGATTTCCAAACTTTTCCCGATTAAAAAAAAAGGTACAGAAAAATATGCATATGTCAGTAAATAAAGTATTATTAGATCGTAAAAAATAATTTTAAAAAAAAGAAGGCTGACGGGATTTACCTGCAAAAACAGAAGCACGTGTGACAGAAGCAGGCTTCACACAAAGGCTGTGTACATACATTTTTAGGATGTGTTTTAAAGAAATTTATGTAATTGTATATATGCATATATGTACATGTCCAGATGTGCTGAAGTCATTCAAAGAAAAAATTTTAACCTTCAGAAAATTTAGTTGGGTTCTTTCTTCATGCTACAGTCATTGCTGCTCTCTAATTTTGATCAGTGTCCTTTTTCAAATATCTCAGTTCAGTTTCTTATCCTGTGCTTCTGAATGTATGTAATTCATGACATATGGTTAAAATCCTACTCTTTTACTCCTGTTTGGATCATTTCCACATAGGACTACGTAGTGACCTTGACATTTAGGAAATCGTAGGTTGTTCTCTAATTTTGATCTCCACCGTAAGTGTTAACCAAGCAGTTTTTTTTTCAAGTTGCTAAAATGTTAGGCTCAAACTCACAGACCTAATCATGACTGAAATTAATAAATAGTGATAAACAGTGGAATTTGTGTACAAGTTTCGGGATCAGGTTTGAAAGCTTAAGACCTGTTGTGTACGCATGGTCTGTTTATTTTACTGTCAGATACGCAAGTTGATTTCCACCCATCCAGACTGGTCCAGCTTCCACACAGGCGTCGGGCTTTATGGGGTATTTCCGAAGGCAAAGTCTCGAGCATTAAATGCACTGTAAATTCGAATGAGTTAACCTTACCTTAAAAAACAAATGCTTGTTTTTCACTTTATTTAGTTGTTTTAAGGCGGTTGGTTTGCGTGCTTTTTTAAAAAACAAGGTTAACTCATTAGGATTTACATTGCGCGTATACGTGCCTGTGAGTTCAACTGCACACATAACGTTGATCACACCTCACAATTTTAAATGGATGTTTTCCTATGACCTGGTGTTCTCGAGTGCTTGTGCATTTATGATGCTTGATAGGAGCCGAGTGCTTTCAGTCGTTTGATTTCTCTATTACAGCTCTGTAATTCCCATATAACACCAGGGACCCGAGCTATTGCGTCAAATCTAATAGATGATTTACAGATTCTGTAATAATAAAAAAAAACTTGCCCAAAAAAGCTTAGGGATGAGAAAAGGAAACCCATTTCTCATCAGTTACTTCATGGAAAGCCCAGGGTGCCGCGGTGCGTATGCATTTTTGATTTGTGGTATCTGCAATATCCGGCTTTTAATTATCATTTTTTATGATATGGCCATTATGCAACCCATAGTCCGCTTTCCTTTTGGAAATCAGACCATCTGCACTTATACTACCCCATTGTTTTTCAGCGCTTGTGGAAATTGATTACCATTAATTCAAATAATTTGCTGTACAACAAGATCTTGGAAGCTGCAGATTACTTAAAAAATAAAAAATAAAAAAATAAACCCATCTCCAAAACAATAACAAAAAAAAAAAATGCACTATTAACCTGGTGTAAAAACAGTCACACTGGCAACCCTGACTTTTTTTTTTAGGGCTGCTAGCTAAATAATTATCTATCGTGACATTATTAGTCATCTTAATCGTTTTTGGTATGTATTTCTTTCTAGGCCGTTGCGGTTTTGACAGCCACGTATCCTGTGGGTCACATGCCATATGGGTGGCTGACTGAACTCCGTGTTATCTACCCTGCCTTCGACAAGGTAAGGCTTCTTTACTCCTCCCAGAAGGGAAAAAAAAAGTCAAACAGAAGATGTATAACCATGTAAATTAGAACTACAGGCTATGTAAGATACTCATTAGCCACCATATTATTTTATGCACTCAGTGTACATCACATGCTCTGCGTGCGTACGCGTTCTCAGCGAAAGCCCCAGTTTAGCACGCGAGTAGGTGGAGAAATTCGGTCCTCCTCCGAGAACACCTGTTTACCATGGAAATTGTTTGCGAAGGGTAATTTTCCCAGCCTCCACCTCTACTGCTTTGGTAGGCACCGGCATGTCTATGACGCGCCACTGCCGTCTGACTGAGTGTAATATTTATGGATAAACAGAACGGACAAGGCAGAGGAATTAGGAAAGAGTATCACTTTGGGAAAGACTTCCTGACGTTTATGATGGTTATCTTGGACTGATCTTTGTGCCCGCTTTCTGCATGAATGATTTACAGTATCTGTGTCATGCTGCCTCAGCAGACGCAGCTAGACGTCAAAGAGGGATCACGTTAAATCAGGGTTCATGTCGAAACTGGAGCCGGTATCGTCATAAATGACCATTTTGAACAATGAAATATTTGTGTTTTCACACATTTCTTCCCTCTCCTAGAACAACCCAAGCAATAAGTTGGCAAACTGTAGTGCGACAGTCACCAAGTCGCACATCAAGCGCTTCACGTTTGTCTGTATGGCTCTGTCGATCACAGTAAGTGCTGCTTCACCTTTGCATTCATCTCCTCCTCCTGCTCTCCTTAGTCATTGTAAATTACTTCTGCAGTAAAAAAAAAATGGTGTATTGGTCTTATTTGCCCTGTTCATGCTCCTCAGGACCTTTAAAAAATGTTTTCTTTACTACACTGACTTGAATCCAGGCCACCTCTACTGCTTTTGTAGGCACCAGCATGTCCATGGTGCTCCACTGCCATTTAACAGTGTAATATTTACGGATAAACAAAAAAATGAGGAAACTGGAATTAGGATAAAGGTCTGTTTTGGGAAAGACTTCCTGACGTTTAAGATCGCTATCTTCTACTGATACTCGTGATACACTCCTGCATGACGATTTTACTCTGCTTCAGCATAAGCAGAAACGCAACACGTCACAGGCCAAAAAGGTTGACCTTGTACATTTAACCCCTTACTGGGCGAAGAACCATATATGGTCATTTCAACAGATATCTAAAATGGCCTCCTCATGCCTCACTGTGAGCTGGGAGAAACACATGGATTTCCCCCATCTTAAATAAATGTTCCTTTAAGTTTCTATGTCTTAGATATGTATATGTACTTCCAGGCATCGTCTGAACATCCGCGTATGTCATACGCTGTTACGCTGGCCTGCCCACAAATTTTAAATATTTTCTAAATATTTTACGAATTTTAGCAGATCACAATCATCGTAACTTCAAAAAATCATAAGTTGGGCCATCGTAACTGGGGGAGCACCTGTGTGTGTGTGCGTGTGGGTGTGTGTGTGTGTGTGTGTGTGTGTGTGTGTGTGTGTGTGTGTGTGTGTGTATGTGTGTGTGTGGGTGTGGGTGTGGGTGTGGGTGTGTGTGTGTGGGCATATATGGTAACTCTATTGATCTTGATGTTCAGCATAAACCTGATATAATTTCTTGTCATAAAAAGTCTTTTAATATCCTCCACTAACACACTAGGGTTAAAATTTTCAATTTAAAAGTAATTCAAATTAGTGCCCTATAAACAAGAAATGAATATTAAAGTCACTGACACTTTAGACACAGTATGACCAAATGTATATTGTATATTTTTGCTTCCTTGTGAAAATGGCTTCTTTTCTTCCTTTTCGTCTCATAGTTATGTTCATGGAAAATTATTATAGTATTATAGTATTATTGGCCTTGTCTGCTGATGATGTTGCTACCTCCACTATAGAAGCAGGTTCAGTTTAATAAACTATTCCGAGAATTGGAATCTTCTGTACTGAACACATGTGATAGGAGTGAGCCAAGCAGTGAGCTTGTATTAAATATAAACAGTCTTGGAACACCCCTCGTCCAAACATCTGCATCAGTAGCCCTAATGCTATAATCAGCAGCATCCGATCATACCACTTACAGTAAATCAAGGTGATCAGACTTGCGTTAAGGATTTTTCTGGCTTCATCCGAGGTGCTCCATAATTCTGATCTCTTCTACTCGATATTGTAGGTTAACTATAGGCTAACTTGCTTAGAGAATTTTAGAATATTAGGTTAGAAGAAGAAGTGATCCTAGTGATAACACACGTGAAACACAGCACAGCACAGCACAGCACAGCATGACACAGTGAAATTACTTCTCTGCATTTAACCCATTCACCAGGTGAAGCAGGCGGCAGCCGAACAGCACAGCGCCCGGGGAACCTTGCTCAGGGTACCTTGTTGGTCCTGGGCCTTGAACCCACAACCTTCCGACTGAAGGGCCAATGCCCTGAGTGCTAGGCTACCACTGCCCCCAAAAAAAAAGGTTCATTCCCTGACTGGGAATCGAACCCAGGCTGTGGTGGTGAAAGCACAAAACCCTAGCCACTAGGCAGGTGCTGGGTGGTGGAAACACCTTTGTTAAGATTTGATTTGTTTACAAGGGAGACTCAAAAAGTAAAGGCAAAATACATTTAAACATATCACCTTACCACATTGTCCCCATCCATTTGTTGTATCGTTCAACTAGCTTCCGTATTCTTGCAAAGAAGAAGTTTTTTGGCTGCTCCTGAAGCCAGGTGAGCCCCGCTTCCTTTACTTCATCATCAGAGGGGAATCTGGGACCATGCAGCACCTCCTTCAGTGGCCCGAAGATGTGATAATGGCTTGGCACCAGATCCGGGCTGTGAGGAGGACGTGGAAGACCCGAGCCCCTACACTGTCTCTGCTGTCCCTGCTGCTGTATGAGGATCTGCATTGTTATGGCGCAGCAAGACTGTTTTGTTCAGCATTCCTCTTCTTTTGCTGCGAATTGCAGGTTTAAGTTGATTTCA
This sequence comes from Chrysichthys cranchii, assembly GCA_030068335.1. NCBI lineage: Eukaryota > Metazoa > Chordata > Actinopteri > Siluriformes > Claroteidae > Chrysichthys > Chrysichthys cranchii. The sequence continues at coordinate 16,686,879 of JAQMCW010000001.1, forward strand.
CAGCAACGCTCAGGAATTTGCACTGTTCACTGTTTGCCCATGCGCTTGGAAACGCCCCAGAATAGGAACCTCCGTATCCCAAAAGAACGTTAAGATGATTTTCTTGGGGGAGGGCTGACTTTTGAATTTCTTCTTCGCCGGGGAGGACTGACGTCTCCACTCCATGCTTTGTCACGTGCACTCTGGGTTATCGCGTGATTTTAAAATTGCCTTTACTTTTTGATTCTCCCTCATAATTACTGATTTGCAAATATTATGTGATGAAAAGTAGGAGATGGACTCTTACTGTAGCTACTACAAGTGATCTGTCTTGTCTTGGACTTGTAAGGCTTTTTGATTAATGTTATCATCAGAAACAGAACGAGGGAAACGCATGATACCGGCTAATCCTGTTTCTCACCATGGCAGCCGCCGTGGTAGTCAATAAAATGCAGTTGGAAAAAAAAAATGCATGCAATGCGTTCATTTGACGTTTGGGGAGGTTAAGTACGTAATTGTAGTGATGACTCAGTTGACCTTTATGATCGTCATTATAGCACAATTACTGTATAAAACATGTTATTTGATATATATACTGTATAATCAGCCACACTGAATGTGTGTGTTATAATAAAACACCCACATGTGTGCATTTGGCAGTGCAGTAAAATATTTTAAAACCTGAAATCCCTCCCAGCCATGCCACAGCTCAGTGTCTCTGGACCTACCACAACCCTGACTATGATGGAGTTTTTCTGGTGATGAATGTAAGGGGGGGGGGAAAGTCGTGCGGCACTTAGTCAAAGCAACTGTGTAATAAATGCTACATAAAATTGTGATCAGCTTTTATGCCCTGCCAATTGGGATTTGTCTCAAATTAGTGATTCGGATTTTTTTATCTCGAGACTGACGATGTCAAAATCAATTGAAAACAACTTCATGGCTTTTTGTGGGGCGTCTGTGTTTGCGCAGCTCTGTTTCGTGGTTTTCTGGACACCACACATCTCTGAGCGGATCCTGGTGGACATCATAGGTGTGGACCATGCCTTTGCTGAGCTCTGCGTTGTCCCGTTACGAATCTTTTCTTTCTTTCCTTTACCAGGTAAAGCACTCGAACATACACCTGCACACATTCGCGCACATATATACACTTCTGTACACATAAAGTCACTTCTAGATTCTACAAAAGTACACCGGGAATTTGCCCTCTGAGCAGATGCGTCACTTCACACATGTAGAAAGGCTCATGATGAGTCACAGTGTTGTGTAATCTGGTGAAGGTTTAGCTGCTGTCATAGGAATCATTCTGTTATACCGTCATGCTGACTTTTATAACCCAATCATAAGAGGGCTTGGGGCATTTAATAGCAAACAAAAGCAGTGAGAGGGAAATTAAAGTGCTGTCCTGTCAAACATTACAACATGGAATGGTAACAAATCAGGGATCACATGTTTTATCCTTCTTTCCCTTGCTCATGCTGGGAAGCTACCAGGGACATACTGTATAAGTAGAGACAGAAAAAAGGGGGAAATAAGGATAAAACCAAATCATCCTCAGGCAATAAACACAGACATCTCAGAAGTAAATGTGAGCCGTGCTGGAAAAATGATTCGGAATGCGCATGGGATAATTATGAGCTAAGAGGCAAAACATGGTTTCGGTCAAAATGAGATTTTCTCAAAGATGAGTCCATAAAGCCCTGATTTATTGATCCCCATGATAAAACAGCAAAAAAAACATCCCAAACTACTTTTATTTTAAGGTTTTGTTCATTATGTTCATTCGTATGTCTTCATTAATTAGTCCTTTGTGGTAATATTCCATGATAAATCCGTGTTTTTCACCGCGCACTTGCTGACGGCGAGACGGGGGAATCCCCCTACCCATGTTTGGTATTGTTGTGAAGCGTAGTTCCTCTACTTCCTGATGATACACATGAAATTCCCGATGACGCTTTGATGAACCGATGGAAAGCGAATTTCCAAACCTCATTAGACGTGGTCGACTTCAGTTGGTTGTAACTCGGTCATTTTCTGTCCGATTTCAACAAACCATGCCTCATTGTGAAGGCCTTTAGACGGACAACATGGAAGTAACAATAACTCACTTTCGAAAATTTCCTCATTCTGACTCATTATGCCAGCACGGGGCACAAAAAGGCACCATCATTTTTTCAAACATTTATGTCTAGAAACTTCCGTCTAGCTGCTCTGCCATAGTAGCCAAATTGATGGAGATCCCTCACAGAAGTACTCCGACTCACTTGGAGTCGCTCTGCAACATCAGCAGCCTTACAACGGGGATTTTTCTCACCAATCCGCTCGACAGTCCGAAGACACCTGTCAGAGTGCCCAGGCCGACCTGCTTTTGAATTGTACTATCACTCTGTTGACTGTGACAAGAGGAATCCCAAGGTTTCACCCAAGTCCACCCTCAGACTGAGCCACAATACAAGCTCTTTGGAAATCACACAACTCTTTTGCTTCTGGTGTTTGCGGCATGGCTAGTTGCTCAAAACAATTAATATACTGTAATCTGACATGAACGATAATAATATATTAACAAGTTTGAAGCCCCAGGTGGTGTCCGCATAGATAAAATGGTATAATGTGTCTATTTACGTTTGAGGTGTCTGTGTATGCATCAGACAACTGAAATTAGGAAAAATACAAAAAAATAAATAAATGTGCTTTTACGCCAAACACTACGTCACCGAGACCAAAACGGGAGTGATTGTCGTTATTAAGGAGCATAACAGCCTCTAGGAAGCATAGTGTGTTTTCAGATGTCCCATATGCAGTGGCACATGGAGACAGGTACTCGAGCACAGCGAGTGGCAGAAAGATTGTTCAGAATGATGCTATCGACAAAAAGTATTTTTGGTTTCCTTAAGCAGCGTTTCCAAATAGAGAGCTTAGTAGTAGCATTGCACAGAGTTTTGCAAGACTGCTAGAAATGTCAGCGTCGTGTTAAATTAATCTGTAAAATTGTTATTTTCAAGTTGAAATTGTAATAGGAGCAATGCAGCAAAAATAGTAGTTAAGTTTAAGTAATACGTTTTTTTTTTGGTTGTTTGTTTATTGCAGACTTTTCGCTTTAGGTTAGTCTCAAGGGGTGCTTCAGACAAGGAGTTCATGCGATTAAAAAAACAGTTTGGGACCCATTATTGCTGGATCTTCAGCTATTTTATTGGTACCACATTGATCCCAAAAAAATTTCCTCCATAAATATTGCCATCATGTGGAAGGATGTTTGTGTTTATTGTGGCTGAAGTATCAGGATCAGACTGTTCTTTACTGTAGGTCTTCTAGTGCAGTGTTGTTCAGATCCTTTCCTGGTACATCTGGATTCATGTTAGTAACTGTACTGTGTTCTCTGGTGGAAAAGAAGAGCTATAAAACACAGTGAGAGGCTGAAGGATTGAAAGAGATATCAGTACAGGAAGGGAATTGAAAGCCCTGGATAGTAAACTGGTCAGATCACTTTATTAAGAACACCTGTACACGTGCACGTTCGTGCAGTTTTCCTGTCAGCCAATCATGTGGCAGCTGTGCAACACAGACACGGGTATTGTTCGCATCGCACATCAGAATGGAGAAAAAGGTGGTTTTGGTGGTTGCCGGATCCAGACAGGCTGGTTTGAGTGTTTTCGGAAGTGCTGATGTCCTGGGATTTTCATGCACAGCAGTCTCTAGATTTGATACAGAATGGGGCAAAAAAACATCCTGTGAGCAGCAGTTCTGTGGGCTTTGTTAATGAGAGATCAGTGGAGAAAGGCCAGCCTGGATCAAGCTGGCAGGAAGTCTGTGGTTACTGAGATAACCACACTTTACAACTGTGGTAAGCAGAAAAGCATCTTTGTACGCACAAAATACCGAACCTCTTAGTCGCATGGGCCACCACGACAAAAGACCACATAAGGTTTCACTCTTGTTCGCATTGCCAAGAACGGGAATATGAATCGGAGTCTACATTGGACACGGGCTCGTCAAAACTGAACAGTCGTCGGAAGATCGGAAAAAACGTCACCTGATCTTTCTCTGTCCAGTTCTTGCCTCGTCGAATGTCAATGTCTTGTGCATTGTGCGACGCTTCCCAGCTCACCATGGTTTTAAAGAATGGTTATGTGATGACATGGTGTTTTTGACCCCCAGTAACTGTTGAGCGTTAAAATCCCCGGGGGATAGGAAGTTTCTGAAATACTCAAACGAGTCCTTCTGCACAAACAAGCATACCATGGTTCAAGTCGCACTTTTCGCACTTTTTCTGTTCTGCTGTCTGATATGCACAGTGACTGAAGCTCTTAACCTGTAAATGCTAATAACGGATGATTCCATGAATGTGCAGGTGTTTTTAGTCAAGTGGGGCGTGGACCTTAATCATTTTTGGTGCCTTGGCCTGTTTGGATATATTTAACCTTCTGAACACTGAATAATTTAAATCCAGCTCGCTAGCCCACCCCTGTAGTTTCTGCAAGCCTTTGTATTCAAACCATGAATGAAAAATGAAGCCAGTACCATTCAGGCGGATTGCAGGGTTTATCCTGAACAAGTCCAATAAAGCTGTTGTAGTGTAAATAAGTCTAGCTCATTTTGGTTTAATTCAGTGTTTCTGCTTTTATCGGTGCTGTTTCAAAAAAAAAGTGACGGTACGCGCTCACCTAACCGGCTGGCTCATGACCCTGAAGAAAACCTTCGTCCTGGCACCGAGCTCCGTGCTGCGAATCATCGTGCTCATCACCAGCCTCATCGTGCTGCCCTACATGGGGTGAGTGTCAGCTCCTGCTGCTGTCCCACTTTTCTCTGTGCTTCTGTACATTTGTCATCAATTAGTCCTGCACGATATTGTTGCCTTTTCATGAATAGTCAGCTGTGTGTTTGGGTTGTGTGGGAACGTCTAAACAAGTTGACCGATAGCTCAAACATATTTTAATAAAAACCTTGGAACACACATGAACGTAACTTGTCTATTATGTAAGTAAAAAAACCTTGTCAGTTAAGTATTATAGAAAAACACTGAACTCCAGGGTGACGTGATGCTACCCGACACGACCCCGAAATTGAATTTTTTTTTTTTTTTTTTTTTTTTCAATAACAGCACATCCTGAAGTGTTGTATTTCTCTTATATCACAGCTACCTGAGTGATGGAGACGTTCCATAATCAGGTCGTCCCGTCATGCATCCTTTCATGCGTTCATCCAAGATTCCCCTTGGTGTGATAGGTCAAAAACAAGTCTTTGAATGTTTGTAGGAATGTATGCAATGTAGTACGTTAACCAGCACGTGAACTGATTAGAGTTTGGAATTGATCCAAGCAAGGTCAAATGTCTAAAATAGTTTTTCGTCAGTAGCTGCCTTCCTGTTTAAAGTATATTTAAAGGTGTCATTCCCTGAGAAACCGTTTAATACTTGCTCTTTTTGAAAAACGATAGGTGACTCCGAGCTGCATTTGTATGCTGTACCTGAAAATGCTCTTCTACCCCCATGGCCTGCATCAGCCATAGAAAGAACGTAGACGGGAAAACGAGCGAATCAGAAAAAGCCCTTCGAACTTACGTCACTTCGAAAATTAGTAGTCATGGCCCCACCCACCTTGGCTTGCGACCGCCCACAGGAAGACCATTTTGATTTTGCGGCCAGGAGACAGCAGAGCCCGTCTCGGCAGGTAGAAGCTAACTATTGAGAGTAGAGGAGCTAACAGCAAGCTGAAAACATGGCGGAACATGTTCGTGTCTGTGCTATTTGTGGCAATAACACATCCACGTTGCATGCCTTGCCCAAGGATGATGAACTGAGGAAGAAAGGGTTGGAATTTGTCTTTGGAACACCAGCAGTGAAGTATAACGCTACGTTAGTTCTGTGCTCTAATCATTTCGGCCACAGTGACTTTTCCAACTTCGGTGCCTTCAGTAGTGGCTGAACTGCATTTAGCAGGGCGCTAACCCTGTGCTGGAAAGTAAAATATCTACCAGAAAGATTGCAAAGACTGTTGATAGTGTAAAGAAACAAGTCTTTATTTTAAAACATTTCCAACAGTTTATTACAACTTAAAGCATGATGACGATCACCGCAAACGTTCGCCTCTTTTAGGAGAAAATTTAAGTTGACATGCAAATATTACCATTCTGAAACGTTCATCGACAAACGATCAGGATGCGGTTCTTCTGCTATCTCTCCTTCCTCCTCGGAGTCAGGATCAAAAGCGTAAGGCTGTATCTCCGAAGACATTTTGTTCTAACCTTACAGTTTTCTGAGTTTTAGCAAGCGGAGGCAAGTCGAACGTCCGATGACGCACTGGAGGGAGCGTCACAGTGCTGTTAGCCAATCAGAGGCGATACGTTTGCATTCCATGAATATTCATGAGTAAGAACCGAAATCCTGTCATTCTCCCCCTCACCCACTCCTCCACCAAACTAGAACAGCCTGAAACAGGAGCACCAGAGCATTTCTTCACCAAAACCGACTCACAGGGCATTCATTCATACTGGAGACCACTGCAACATTAATGAATGAACAATGCAGTGACCCCTTTAAGGGTATTTCTGACATACAGATTAGCAACAGGAAGATCTTGACTTGTGGTGGAGGCATCCCTGACGAGTTCCTCTCATAAATTTAATTCAATGTTTGTGGAACATCAGCAAAACATGTTAATCCCTGTCATTACTTACTGTTAGCCGCTATAAACAATCATTCTCCAACCAGTCTTTCTTTTTTCTCTGGCTTGAACTTAATAAGACAAAAAAGCAGCTCGTCAAGATACAACTAAGCACAAAGTCACTGTTGTGTAATTCTCATATCTGATTGGTCAGAAGCAAAGAATCTAAAGCACTACACACAAGATGGATCACTGGCCGGAAAATACGTTGATAATCAGGAAGTACGGAAGTTCGACACTATGGGCGCCATTTTAGTAAGCTGGCCTT
>JAQMCW010000001.1:16764981-16780523 GCA_030068335.1 Chrysichthys cranchii
AAATGTTTATTTACATACCTTAATGTGCGTGTCATGCTTCTTGCGTCAAGTGCCAAAAACTACCGGTAATGTCTTCTCCTGTGCATTGATCTGTTGCGTCTTTCACGTTTTAGCGCCCCTTGATGGCAGTTAGCGAAGAAAAATCTATAGATAAACCGCATTGGTGTATAAACCGCAGGGCTCAAAGCGTGGGAAAAAAGTAGCGACTTATAGTCCGGAAATTATGGTATATTTATTTGGCTAAATATTGCTAAATAAAACGTAGTTAAATGGGATAAATTGTTATTGCTTATGTGATTTATATAATTATCTAAAAAAAAAAAAAGAAAAAGGGGAAAAAAAAAAGCTAAATAAAAGCGTATAAACTGACACGTAAACGGATTGTCAGGATATGATAATTAAGCAGTCTCCCACAAGCACAGGTGTACTGGACATCAGCATGGCTGTAGTTCAGTTTCGGCATGAAGTGCCTTCGCTAGTCAGTATACCCACGTTGTTGCTTTTGTATTACAGTTCTGCAAAAAAACGAAATTGGTATCAAGTGGACACAACATGGCCTGATCGTGAACATTTTAGACTCACTTTATGGCCCGTCGGCTAGCTGGCTAGCTAGCTCTCGTTGATTTGTACGTTCCTGTTACAGGTGCAGACTCTGTTGAAATTGACATCCCTTCTTCCTTTTTATTTTCATCTGACAAACTTTCGTTTTTTAAGTCAAAAGTTGACTTGTCCACTGATGATACCCATAGTAACCGCTTCAAACTAGGAAGTGGAATCTTATGTGGTGGACACCGAGACAAGCGGAGTGATCTAAACAGTGAAACCTCCCAATGCAGTTGTACTAAATATAAGTACTCTTGGAACTGTTTTATAAAAAGGAATATGGTATAGTGATACGCTGAGGCACCTGTCTTCTCTAGAAAGCATACGAGTTCTTGCCAAGTGCACCCAGAGATCCTTTTTGAAGGTTACTAAGGACACCATGTGGTAGAGCGGGGTACAGTGTAGCCATGTCACTCCAGCTGTCTGTCACACCCGCCGCAGTCACTAGCGTGGCCGTAATTCATAGCTTCAAGACTGCAGCAGATGCAGGTGTGATTAAAGATAGGTCTGAATTCGCCTAGAAAGTGGGTCATGTTGGAGGACTGAAAGGGAAACAGCGTAGGATCTTTGTGTTATCTCCACGGAGATGCGTTATCAGCAGGTGCGCTGCTGGCGGGATGGAAATGGGGGTTAAATTCATTCATGTGCATTTGCTGACTCCGCATTATAAATAACAATACAGAATTTGAGTAAAACCACGACACAGATGTGTGGTTTGCATGCTCACCTCAAGTTTTGTTGTTTTTTGGGGTGTGTTTTTTTTTTTTTTCTTCTTTTTTTTTTCAGAACACAGGCTCGAATCAGATAAGTGTAGCACAGTTGCCATGGGAGACCGGAGTGTGAAAGTGTTTGCTGTGAGATAATGAAACGGAGCGGGCTGGAGTTTTCAGGCGCAATTAATCTGAAGATCTAAGCACCTGCGAAATGAAACCGTACATGCCGTACAGGAGCGTGCAGGGGGTTTCCACTTTAATTTGCATCGTGGTTAATCTTCAGTGGCCAACAGGTGAGAGATTGAGGAATAAGCGGTCCCACCTGAAGATTTGAGGTTGTTCATTCTTAAAAAAGAAAAGAAAAAAAAAACGTAACCAGCACGATTATATTGCATAATATATTTCGAAAAAGTTTAGTCACCATGAGCAAACCTGCCAACCTTTGTGTTTTATGTAAGCGTTATCCCTTAAGACTATGCAAAAAGCAATGCGACAGAAAATGGTAGATGACTCAGTCAGGTTTATATTGGAAAAAAAAAACTGATGTAGAGTAGAAAACATCTGGAAAGTTTTTGTTGCATCCAGTAGATAGGGGTAAAACGTATCCGGTGTGGCCAGTCCGAACTCCAAACAGGTCATGAAGAGAAAACAGATAATCATGGAAACGTCCTTGTGTCCTCCTGTGAGTCAGGGGTTAATATCAAGTGTGCATCAAACGGCATGACGAGCGGCAGTGTTTAAACAAGCAGCCTCAGAAGCCGTATCTGTTTGCTTTAGATACCAGTCCTCAAATATGCTAGCGGTGTCTCGTCCTTTCTTTCTTTCTCTCTTTCTTTTAGTACTTATTAGCTATGCTTTGAAATGTGCCTAGAGGCAAAGATTAATGGTTCTCGAATATAGGTTGAAGGTCACTGGGCATATTCTGGATACACCTTAATATCAGTTTAGAAGCCTACTAACACAGAAAGGCAGGTATTTTCACAAGCGCCTGCTCACAGATTCTCAGTGTGTTCCCAAGGAAGTGCAGGGCTTTTATTTCAGGTGAGTAATTCTTTTGTTGTAGCCGGTTATCGCCCCAGGCAGTCAAACATGCATCAAGTACAAATGCAAAATTGTAACCTAGCTTAAGTTGTGAAAGAATATCAATAACAAAAAACAAAAAAAACAATTCTATTGAGCACTTGATCCTGGTGATGGAGCTGGGTGGAGCGCTACACCCAAGTGATCTCTTGTTAAAAGGTTATTCGATGACACTCCCTTGTAATCCATTATTGATCAAATCATACGTTCACGAGCTACCCCAGCAGGCAACTAAAAGCCCCCGTTCCAATGTTTGATCATCAGGAAACCTAATTATTGAGGCTAAAGAGTAGCTACTGTAATGTAATAGTGTATGGTGAGCTAGGTAAGTCAGGGCATTAACACAGTCGAAGGAAAACGCAGGAATATATATGATTATCACCCTGTTTTAAGAAACGTTCTCATGTAGCACATCATGTATCCACCCCAAAAAAACAAAAAACAAAGTAAAAAAATCTTTTCAGGTCTGAGCTGTGTGAGCATTGTGGCTCGGAGACGTTTGGCCATCTGGCTAGCTGTCGAGTTTATTTCCGTACGTTTAACCGCTGGAGAGTTATATATAATATATTTTTATAACTTTATTCCGCTCGGGTTCATCAGTGATTTTCTCATACCTGCATGTTCCTGATTGCACATCCATTAATGAATCCACCTACTAAAAATGACTGTCATCAGTCAGATCATGCCTCAGCACGAGCAGCTGGCTTTATACTTACAGTATCGAGGTGTGTCATGATACCGTAACGTGATTTTAAGTTTAACAAAAATGTGTCTTGTTTTGTGTTTTCGTGAAAGTCGAGATTTTTTTTTCTTTCCCTTTTCTGGTAGTTGAATCTACCGGGTGACCGTCCACCTCCCATTGATATCGAGTCTACCGCGTGTAATCCAGTAAGTCTTCTAAAACAAGTATGTACTATATGCATTATAGGACCTAATACACTCTGTGTTGTATTCTTGATCCAAGAGGACAATCCTGAAATGTTTTCATTCTTTTTTTTTTTTTTTTTAAAACCCTATGACGAGCGTTTTCATTTTATACTATATGTCTCGGTGTTGCAATGCTCATTAGGTTGGCTCCGGTAATTAAAGCCTCGTTGCAAGAATGCTGCCTCTTGGTATGTGTCTCCACAGCAGACACCGCAACATTTCCACATTTGCGCGTGTGTCGACATGACTCAGCGTTTCACAGAAGGAAAAAAACCCACTTTGTCCTAAAGCGAAGAAATGTTACCGTAGGTGTGTTCGCATGGGAATAAGAATCTTTTTGGCAGCCTTTTTTTTTTCTCACAATCCAACAAAGTGCAAAGAGTGTACTAAGGGCGTGCCTTGTGCGGCATTGCGTAACGCAGGAGTACAGGAGCCTGACTGACTGTTTGAGAGCTTGCGGGCTTTTATCGTTGCTTCAGCATGCGCAGCTCCCGAGCCCTGCGTAACGGTCGTCCTTCAACTGGTGTGCTCCACCTCTTATGTAATCCTCAAACCCACAGTGAGGTTTTCTTTTTTTTTTTGCTTCCTGTCTTGACCGGAAGATCTAGGACTGAGGAAAGAAGTTGTGGTTGGAAAGCTCACGTTACTTCCATTTTTGCTTTCCTGCTACGCTTAAGGTCCGTAGCCTTTTCAGGAGGCCGCTGTTGGAGTTCAGGGTTAGCCCCGTGACATGCAGGCCCTCGGGTTGGTTCCTGTCCTGTCAGCTGGGAGGTCTGGGCATGGCTCCTAGAGTGCCCTGAACCTCGAGGCTCTAAAGGGCTAGGCGTCTGAAAACACCTGGGGTGAGGATTACAGATGGATCATGGTGGCCTTACTGATAAAAGTGTAGGAGTGTATACAAAGCATTCCCAGCAGTGACTCACCCAAGTTGCCACTTACTCTCTCTCTCTCTCTCTCCACCCACAAATTTCTTAAATGCTTTTCTTTTTGGCCTTGAGAAGATCAAGTTCACACTGTTACCAAGGTGTGTTTTTTTGGAACGCTCAAACAGTTATGCATTCATTTAGGCATTCCCGTTAGAGCTTCCTCAATAGCATTTCTGCTCTTTTTCAAGCAGTCAAGAAGGGAGGACCTGGCCTGTGAGGTTCCATCACTCTGTGCCCCTATCTCGTGCTCTCTCTCTCTCTCTCTCTCTCTATTTTTTTTTATTAATGACTCTGGAGGACAATACTGAGCTGCAGGAGCTCTCTACCCTCTTGATGAGCTCGAATTCCTGCTGATCCATCTGGACGGTGCAAGCAGGCCATCAGTCGTAGACTAAAGAGGTCACAAGGGTTATGCTAATCAGCCATTTCTTCTGGGTGCTCTTTGAAAATCACACCTGTGGTGAAAGGACATAATGGAGGTACCATATGTAGAAGATAGTGGGGAAACACACCGTTTAAAGCTGTTCATGACCCATTACGCCTATGGAGAGGTCATCTGCTCAGAAACAAAGAAGTTGTTTTGGGTTTTTTTTGGGTAATATGAATACGTTCTGGACATGAGGAGACCAGCATGAAAGGGGGAGGCGCTCTACTCTTTGACGTATGACTCCACTTCCTGCGCGTGAGTGTTAACGTGAGGACGCGAGGTCGTATTCCTTCGGATAAGTTTTCAAGGCGTTTTCATAGGCGTTTAATTAAACGTCCACGAAAAATGCACTTGCCTCGAGGATATTATGGGTACAATTGCGACTTTGGCATAAAGTGAGCTGTTGGAGTACAAAATTAAGGTTTGATCAGTTTACCGCTCAAACCGTGGTCATGTTTTTTTTTTTTTTTTTTTTTTTTTTTTTTTTTTTTTTTTTTTTTTTTTTTTTTTTTTTTAAAAGAGAGCGCATCAAGTTATGATTAGTATTTTATTAATTCAGCAACTCGAATATGTGAATTAAACGCATGATGAAATGGCTCAGGCTCCATGCACACATTACAAATTTAATGACCTTAATATGGTTTCCAGCGGCTACATTAAGTGTGCGCACAATTAACTCACGGAGTATGATATTAAAAAAAACAACAACAAATAAATAAATAAACAAAATGCATAATAATGGGGTTTGCTGGAGCAAGTGCTGTATAAGCTGCAGAATAATGAGCCATATTGTTAAATTAAACCAAATTTGCATCGATTAATGTGATGAGTACAATTAGGGCTATTTGTGTAGCAGTACACTAGCAATATGCTCAACTCCTATTAGATGATTATTTCAGTGCCTGCCATCTTCTAATTTATACATAAGGGAGAAGCAAAAAGTAAAGGCAAAATGCATTTAACGGGTTTAATAGAAGTAACCGTGAGAAACTGAACACATGACTTTTGCACATAGTCCCCATGTATGACGGCACATTTGTCGTATCGTTCATCTAGCTTCTGGATTCCTGCAGAGAAGTTTTTCAGTTGCTCCAGAAGCAGGTGAGGACCGCTTCCTTTACTTCATCATCAGAGGGGAGTCTGCGACTGCAGGGGATCCCCTTCAGGGGATCGAAGAGTTGATCGCTCAGCACCAGATCCGGGCTGTGAGGTGGACGTGGAAGATGTTCAAACCCAAGCTGTCGCACTGTCTCTGTTGTCCCTGCTGCTGTATGAGGACGTACATTGTCACAGTGCGGCAAGACTGTTTTGGATAGCGCTCCTCTTCTTCTGCTGCGAGTTGCAGGTTTAGGTTCATTTCGCAGCAACGCACAGGAATTTACACTGTTCAGTGTTTGTCTACAAGCTTGGAAATGCACCAGAATAGGAAGCTTCATGTCCCAAAATAACGTTAAGATGATTTCCTTCGGGGAGGACTGACTTTTGAATTTCTTCTTCGCTGGAGAAGACTGATGTCTCCACTCCACGCTTGGCCTTCTGTTTTTTATTCTTTCGTATTATTAGTATTCTTTTTTGTTTGTAGATTTATGGTATTAGAACAGCTGATGGCAAAATTCCGCTTTTTCTATCACATTTTCTATCATCTAAGTTTAACTTTACCCACATAAATATTGTAACATTGCAACACATGTTGCTTACCTCGTTTATGACATGTTAGGACCCTCTTTGCTGAGTTTATAAGAGTGCTAAATATGTAAATATGAGTCACTGGCTAGACATTCATATAGAGAGAAAATTTTTAATGTTCTTACTTTTGCCTGGTTTTCCAGTCACCAAGATAAAAAAGTGAGAAAAAAAACAAGAAGAAGAAGAAGAAAAAAACCCCCAAAAAACTAAGATTCTTGGAAAAGTATAAAACTGAAATTGCCCCATAAGTGCTAGCTAATGCCGGCTTGGCTCGGGTGCCCAAACGGTTCCAAATTTAGGGGTGCATTTTGAATCTCCAAAATAGTCGCTACCCCAGCCTTTCATCTTCGAGCAGCGCTAGCGGGTTAGTGGTAACATCCACTCGGTGGAACAGTTTAGCCAACCCCCCCCTTTTCTGCATTTTTCAGGCCAGCTTAACCTGAAACAGTCCTCTGTATTTATCTGGACCACCCTCTCACCCATTGTTCTGTGCACTGTAAGTGATGTGGTCGGCTCTTAATAGTACGGCGCGCTGCAGGCTGCCTTCATTGGTTTCAGATGCTTGTGTTTCAGCCAGTTAAAGCCACAGAGGAGGAGGAGTGTGTTTGACAGATGGGAGCAATGGAGTTGTATCACAGTCCTGATAATGATTTAATTGGTAGCCTTTCTTCCAGTCATGGTAGAGTTCATAGAGAGGTCTTGACTCTCCCCGAGTTCCACCCTGTACCCTTATTAGTACAGATACTCACAGTTTTGTTTTTTTTTGGGGGGGGGGGGGGGGGGGGGTGTGTGTGTTTTATGTGATTTAAAATCTTTAACAAACTTTCTCAGCCTTGCCAACGTGTGTGTAAAGACATTTTATTGTTTATGCTCCTGTCCTCCTATAGAGTTCCCAGTCAGGCTTGGACTCTCACTCTAGATCAGTCAGCCATTTCAGAGAGCCCTAAGACCCTAAAATAACAAAGGAAATGCAGACACAATGGTGGTTTTTACAGCGTCCGGAGCGTTTATGACTGAAACAGACATGCACATTCAGTGTATTCTGATTTATGAAGCTGATTTTGGACAAAGGTTTTAAGGTCTCTCGATGGTGGAGGCTACATGGGAGGTCATGCAAACGCTTGGTGAAACAAGTGTAGATGAACTGCGGATAAGCGTAAAAATAATTTTTTTTTACAGTGACCTCATCCTGGCTGGTTACAGAATATCTTGCCAGTGAGGCTACCGTAAATCTAAACCATGCAGTCCAGGTGTAGGTATTTTCAGAGTGCAGAAGAAGCTCATAAGTGCTCTCTCTACTCACGAGGAGGGTTCATAGACCACCACATGTGGGCTCTTTCCAAAAGCTGGATTATTCCCTTGTCACGCTTTCCTGACACAGCACATGCAGGGCCTTTTTCACTTCTCTGAAGCGTACGAGTGCCAGAAAGATTACATCTCTGTCTTCCAGCGTCTAAATCTGTACCAGTGCCGGCATACACAATTGCTCCTTCCCTGTCTGTTTCATTTATGACCAGTTCGTGCTTCACCATATTATATAAGTGAAAAAGGGAAGGATGAGGAGGAATAGGGAAGGAAGATATAAAGGAAGAAGTGGTATGGGGGGAAAAAAGAAAGAAAGAAAGAACAAGACAGTGGGAAAAGACTGCTGATATATTTTTAGGAGTCTCTTGGCTGGGACAGAAACCGCATCAGTGCCTTAGGCAGCGTGCCTGGAGCTGCTGGTTTCATTGCACAGCGCCTCATCCACAAAGTTGCCACTCAGGAGGCCAGAGACAGGCACGGCATTGTGCATGTGCGAGCTGCGGCAAGGGCACCTAACAAGGGTTTCGAACTCTGCTCGCGCACCCCCTGAATAAGAGCGCGCAGCTGTATCGAGGCCGCTCCGTCTAAAAATACTGCAAGGCTCCCCATTTAATTAGCACGACGTCAGGATTCCTTCTCGCTGTGCCAGTGAGTGCAGGATGCGGAGGGGACTCACACTCAACCGTGACAAATAACAGAGCGTTGGCAATGAAAACGAGCGAAAGGGGGCCTCCGGAATATCATCTTAACGTTTCTTGCTTTTCTGGAGACAACAGGAGCACACCAGGACAGGTGTGGGCGTCGCATAGGATGGGTAGTTGTAGGCTTTCTCTTATCAAAACCTCTCCGAAAGTTTCAGCCGCGCCCCTTGTGTGTCCTGTTTGACCTGTAAATGTCTGAAGCACGGGCTGTACTGTACAAGATCTCCATGGGCACCATGAGACAGTTTAACTCTGTCTCTACCCTAACTGCATCGAGCGGCGTTAATATGTAATGAGACGCACATTAGTCCTGTCTAATGATTCTGTACGCCGCTGTTTAATAATGGAAAGCCCTGCAGACCCTTACATGCTGTCTTTAGTACATTCAGGATGGGTGGAAAGAATAGGAAAAGAAGTCCTAGAATCAAGAAGGTACTTAGGAAATTAGATAAGAAGGTAATTTGCCATGTGTTTTTTTTTTTTTTTTTTTATATTATTATTTCTCACTGTTGGATTGTAAAAAAAAAAAAAAAAAAAAAAAAAAAAAACCTTTGCGACGTTATTCGCGCGTCATCAACCCTCTCCAGAAGAAAGCCGTTTTTAGTAACGATGGTGCGTCCCTTCTTGCCTTCACATTGGTTAATGCATTATGGTGGGGTTGAATTTAGCCAGTCCTACCATGCTACCATTTCATAAGCTGTGTTTTGATCATACTACAAGGTAATCATTTGCCTGTACAATACTAAAGCTAACCATGCATTTTAACTCTGCTTATAAATGCAAGAGAATAAGCATGCGCATCAGGGAAGCGAGTGCACTTTAGTTATCCATTTCCTCGATGGTTATACATTCCAGGCAAGAGCTAAAACATTATACTGCTATGACAGAGCAGTGTGATGAGGGCATCTGAAAAGTACACATATTGTTTATATGGATGATTTGGGGGGGGCATATAAATACGTTGTTTTGGGAATGAAGAAGAATTGAAAGAAATGCTCCTGATTTCTGTCTACTGCATCTGCAGTGCCATAACTCTTCATAAGTCATCTGCACTTTTTATACAAAGCATATAATAAACACTAATTGCCCATGCAAAGATGTGATATTCAGTACTTAAAAATATGTGAACATTATGCAGTAATGCCAGGAGCAGACTCCATATATTTAGCTCTCTTTTGACAGTGTTTTTTTTCTGACAAATATCCACCACCCAGCCGGAATATTAACATCAGGCGCGACAAACAGGCCTTGTAGTGTGACAGGAGGAACGACAGCAGCGTGGCACCCCAATGAAAAATCTAACATGTCAGAATTTTTTCTGTTTTCTAATCTAGTTTAGCTACGATTGACAATTTCTTGACCCTACTCCCTAACCATACACAGAAAGGTGATTGAGCAATGTCAAACTTGTGTTGCCAGTCTCCCGCCCAAGACGTGGTAAGAACCTAGGGTACTATGACTGCCTAATCTGATGGTAACCATCATGAAAGACAAAAATATCACACAGGCTTATCCCAGCATAACAAATAGTTTCATTTATGAGTTTTCTTTATTAGCTAAATGGTCAGAACCTCCACTATTAACATTTGGTGAAACTTCCCTCAAGGAGAATAACATCGTTTGGCATGGAGATGTTTTCTGCTGATACACAGAAAATCTTAATCTACTTTATATTATTGTGCATATGGACTGTTTTCAGTAGGGGTCAGTACCCCCGAGATCGAGATAGACATTGCATTTATTTTGTCTCCCTGACAAATCAACTTTATGTTGGATTAATATATTTACAGTGGTGCTTGAAAGTCAGTGGCAAAAGTATGTGAACCTCTAGGACTAATTTCACCTTCAAATCACCTGCTAATCTTAGGGGTTCACATACTTTTGCCACTGACAGATATGTAATATTGGATCATTTTCGCCAATTAATAAATGACCAAGTGAATTTTTTTGTCTCATTTATTTAACTGGGTTCTCTTTATCTACTTTTGGACTTGTGTGAAAATGTGATGATGTTTCAGATCATATTTAAGCAGAAATGTAGACACATTAGGGTTCACAAACTTTCAAGCACCTACCTGGGTATATATATATATATATTGCGTAAGTCATATTTCAATGAACAATAATGGTAATTATGCTATGAGGTTAACGATATGTATATAATATAGGTGTATGAATATTGTCTTTTATAAAAGCATAAGCTATGGCCATGCAGTGGCAACCAGGTTTGGAGATAAAATGTAGAATCTCTGTATAAACCATACCTATAACCTGTATGTAGGCCGTACCCAAGCTATGAATGAGAACAAGAAGTATGAACATTGTCTGTATTTTATTGCCCGCAGATATGAGCACCTTTGTTTGCACCTCTGCTACGTTTTGGGTGGGAGATCATGCAAAGGAGCATTACCGGGAACTTTTCCATCCTTAAGAAAAGGCATGAAAACTTTTCCCACATGGTATGATTGAGTCTTTTCCAACTTTTTAATTTGCACAGGTTGCACAGTAGCTATAAAAAGTCTACACACCCCTGTTACTATTGCAGGTTGTTGTGATGTGGAAGATGAAAGTAAAATAAATTCTATGTGATCTTTCTCCACCTTGAGGTGATGTAGAAATGACCAAATTTCAAATGAAAAACAATAGGAATGTTTTAGTTGCTGCACAACTACACACCTTTAACTAATACTTGGTTAAAGCACCTTTTTAATACAGCATTAAGTCTTTTGGGGAAAGAGTCTACCAGCTTAGCGCATCAGGATTTGGCCGTTTTATTCCACTGTTTGTTGCAAAAATGTCTCAGATCTTTCCAATTGCAAGGGAATCTCCTGTGTCTAGCCCTCTTCAAGTCAAACCACAGGTTTCTGATAGAGTTTTAGATCTTGGCTCTGATTGGGCCATTCCAATACACTGATCTTCTTGCGTAACCATTCCCTTATTCACTTTGAGGTGTATTATGGGTCACTATTATGCTGAAAGGTGAAATTCTTTTTCTTTATCTTCAGCTGTTCTACAGAGGCCTGCAAGCTTTGTGATTGATTGCAAAATAGATTGGTGTTTGGAGCTTTCCACGATTCCCTCTGTATTGACTAAAGCCCCAGTCCAAGCAGAAGAGAAGCGACCCCTCTGAATAATGCTGCCAGCACCGTGCTTCACCATGGGTTTGTACAACCCCCCCCCCCCCCCCCCCCTTTCAGAGAGAGGCCTTGCGTCTAGCCACCCTACCCCTTAGCCCAGACATGTGAAGAATGCTAGAGGTTGTCACATGCAGGAAGTTACAGTGCTTGCTAGATATTCTTGTAGTTCCTTTAATGTAAAAGGGCACAAGTCGCAGAAAATTTCAACATAAAGCTAACATTAGACATACCTAAACGAATATTGATAGCTGGCTTGCCTGAGATCAGTCTAGCTATCGGTGGCAAAAGCCGCCACGCTTAGATGTGAGCTTTACGTATATCTACCAAGCTGCTCTTGGTTATCTGAGAGAAGAAGGACGGTAATCAGTTAGTCGGAAGCTCATTTTCTTTGCACAGGGTAGGTGTAGGGCCGTAGTGTGCCTGAAGATGGTGAAAATGAATAGCCTGAAATCTTCTTTTAAGCCCCACTGCCTTCCACTTGTGGACTATATTATCTTTACAAGGCTTTTCAGATGTGGAACAAAAGAACAGTCAGTATTGCCTACACCTTTCACAAGAGCTGAAATCAATGGGGTCAGTCTTTGTGAGAGTAATAGTGTTAGCACTGTTTGGTTTGGAGCAGTGGGTCAATAGGACATTTCATCCCGTACTGCTTCACTGCGTCAGCAATGCGGACTGATAGGAAGCAATTACAGGGGTCAAGGGTGAAGTGATTAGCAGTAATTACGAGCATTGGGGTTACCCATTGTCTATAGGCGTTTAGACACTTCTGTATCTTACAGCGTGAAAGCGTTAACTTCTCTGCCCTGAAGATATTTATTTATTTATCTATTTATTTATTTTTTTATGTTTACAAGTTGTCCTGAGTGCGCTTTAAAAATGCTAAATCGCAGAAACTTCCTGAAACATGGCCATCCCCACTCAGATGTCAGCATGTATCCATACGTCTTTTGTGTGCGAAATCCCCTTTAGAGATCCTGACTACACTTTGTCGGATGTTATCAGTAATTCACTGAGGCAACCAGGCGTGCATGCGGCCATTTCCATTTCATGGCTCTTTTCACTTTTGCCTAAAGAATGGGGGATGAACCGAGCCGCCCATTCAGCACCTTTTAGACATGTGAAGCTGTGTTTTTACTTTGCCTCTCCCAGTGGTTTGTGTTGTCATTTGGAAAGTAAGGTAAAGATCATTTTCTCCACGGGATTTCGAATGTACCGGAGTACAGTTGTACGAACTTGGAATTTGTCCTGGAATAGGCCTAGTCGAGAATAGGATCAGTGATGGTCATGAAGGTGCTGTGAAACTCCTGGAAGAGAGGGAGATAAACAGATCTCGTATCACATATCACACAGATGAACACATATATGATCTGTGCATGCTTCTAGAGTAAATGTAATATTACAAGCCATAGCTGTGCAGCTGCCGCATTATGACTTCGGATATACTGTACGAATCCTAATCGGATATGGATTGGCCGGGCATTACACATCTCTGACTGATTTTCATGACGAGCGTTTGTGGTACATGAACTTAGCTAGGGAAAAACACATTGCCCAGTTGGTATCTTATTACTTTTAACAGCATAAAGTGTGTTGTTGGTATTACTTGGTGACGGTCGTATTGTTTTTCTGAAAGCAATTCACAAAAAGTAGTTTATCACACGTGGACTTGCTCACTAGGCTCTATATTTGTCAACCAAACTGCCTTTGTTTTATATTAACTAGGTTTTTAGGATGATGATTCCACAGTGTGAACAATATTCCCTTAAAAAAAAAATTATTTTATAACAGTGCAGTGCATTGGCCATTTAAAAAAAAAAATTTATATATGTATATATATATATATATATATATATATATAAAAACAACTTTGTGTCAAACTTTAGTGACGTTTCATGACTTCTTTCCTGGTCAGGCAGACCAGCTAGATTATGATCTTGGTTTCAGAATATTATCCAAATTTCCGGACTTGCTAGTTGTTATATAAACATTACAACACATAGCGTTAAAGTCCTCAGTTTGAACACTGCTTGCACTGTATGCAAGTTGAAACACAGCGGTATAAAATTCTGCGTAGGTATGGAATGAAGAATGGTTTCCTGAGGAGTACCGCACTAAGACGTTCAGCGTAGGAGAAGCCAAGTGTTCTCTGAGCTTAGTCCTTCTTTACACTAGGCTTGTTGTGAAATTATCAGTCGACTTTGTGCCAACTGTCGAATTATCGTTGCGTTTCTCAAGCTTGGAGCACAGTGCGATGCATGTGTCTGTTCTTGTAAGGATTCAGATATAATGGGACTTTCTGTCGGAGGGAAATAATCAACGCACAGGTGGTGCGATGATTGATTAAGTTAATTATTGATAAGTTGATTATTTTCCAATAACAGCATATACAGCATTGTTTCATTCCTCTTATAGGGTAACAATTTCGTTTACCATTCTTAATTTATTATCGAATGACGTTGTGTTTTTTAGCGTTTATTGTTACGCACGAGACGAGAAGTTAGGTCCTTTTATCACTTGTATCACGGCAGCTGTAAACAGTCATTCTCTTAAAGATAAAATAAAAAATAAATTCCATTTGTGATGTTGTCAAGAAAATAGAAAGCGCAAGATCTTCTGGCCTGATGCCTCTCTCATGGCAGAAAACCTTCAGAGGACTGTTGCTGACACTGTGGAGACTCTTGATATAAATGGTATAAATCTATTTATTAGCCTTAGATTAGGTAAAGCCTCTGGCGTGCAAGTCCCCAAAATTTATTATTACTATAAAAATGATTATGGCTTCGAATTATGACACGGGGTAATTTCGATTGCGACAGGGGCTCCTGCCAGGGAAGTAAATCATAGAAAAGTAGTCTACTGACCAATCGGATTCGAGAGTTCAGAAGCGCTGTGGTGTAAGCATTTTTAAATATTCTTCCTGTACTTCCAAAACAAGCGTCTCTGAAAGAGAGGCAGACTAAAATGACCCTGTACAACATTTAAGCTGTAATCCTGACTGGCTTTTATAACGTCTGGCCAAGACACTGCTACTTATGCGTTTGATAAACTGAGTACAAGATTGCTTAGAGACTCTGTTACACCAGATGAAAGGGATTTCGCTTTGGAAAGCCAGCATTAAAGACTAGGAGAAAGAGACTTGGGCCACACTCAAGCCACCCACCGCTTTCTTTGACCTACTATTACTTTGAGTGGAGGGCAGTCACATGTAGACATTGTTTCTGTTTGTGGTCAGCCACAGAGTTGCATGCATGGATTGAAAGGGAATAGAAGACAGACATTATTCCCGTTTTATATGGCGGAATAAAGGGAAATGGCACTTTCTATGCTGGTGGGAATGAGATTTTTTTGCTACAACAGCTGAGCCCAAAATACCAGCAGACACCCTCAGAAAGAACGTGTGCGAAACATCTTTTTTCCCCCTTTCTTTTTTTTTAACACCTTTTATTTTCACAATATGGCCAATTGTTCTGTGCTTCCTCTGAGACTCATCTTTTAGCAGTTGAACACACTGAGGAAATGGAGCTAACTGCCATCTTCCGCACACATGAGCTCAGAGATAGGCGTGGTTATTTAGTGTTGCTCTGGTTTGCTCTTTGCTTCCTGGCCATGGATGGCAGTAGCATTGTCAGAAGTCAAACGTGTCTTAAGTCCAGATGAATGGCTTTGTTATGACAAGAAGAAGGCCCCTTACTACACACTAAAGGTGCTAAAGCTGGTACCTTTCTTCAGTAATAAGGAAAGGTACTGTTCAGTCTAAAACGACATCTCAAAAGTACATAAACACCATCATTTTTGAGAAGTGTATTTCTAGAAACTTCCTACTAGCTGCTCTGCCGTAGTAGGCCAGTTGATGGAGATCCCTCACAGAAGTACTCTGTCTCACTTGGAGTCTCTCTGCTACATCGGCGGCCTTCAACGGGGATTTTTTTCATCAGTCCGCTTGACAGTCCAAAGACCCCTGTCAGAGGGCCCAGGTCGACCTGAGCGGGACGCTGTTGATTCCTTTCCTTTGCTTTTGAATTGTACAATCACTC
>JAQMCW010000001.1:16931915-16943875 GCA_030068335.1 Chrysichthys cranchii
GAACAATCCTTAATTATACAAAAACTTACTGCAAACAACCAAGAAAACGAACCTTGCATGAGTCGACTTCTGGCATTAAAGAAGTGAGGAGGAAGATGGGCGGGGAGGAGGTTACTGTACAGCCAGTGAACGCACGTCTGACCGAGACTGATTACAGGGACACGTGCGTCTTTGTTAGGTACGCAATATGCAATTGTGCAATACGCAAACAGAAAATGGGAAAACATTGGCGCGTACGAAGCGGAAGGGGAAAATGGCCAGAGCTGTGTTTGTTCAGCACCTGATTATGTGGTCGTGACCAGATGTAAAATTTTGGCGGATTTTTTGGTCGGGAACCGATTTGTTTGTGTTCGGAAGCGTTCGTGACCAGAGGTTCCACCGTATTGACGGTTGACATTAATTGGGATCCGTCCTTCTACACTAGTCCCGCACGGGTCCACGGCTCCACACACCTTCCGAACGAGTACAATTTTCAGATCTGTAGAAAGTGCAGGGTGTAGCGCAGGAAATCGAGCTTGGACACAGTTTTTATTTAGCCAGCAGGTGACACCTACGGTGGGGGCTTCGTGGGCCGTCCATCAAACTTGTCCTTGAGCTGCCGCTCGGCTTTGGTCAGGACGGACTTGACGTGCTCGTCCGGGTTCGCGTCCGGGTGTGCTTCGTTGTATGCCCTCATGCTGTCCTGAAAGATGGATTCAGAAAAAAATAAAAGCAGTTCTGTTTCGAG
Organism: Chrysichthys cranchii; assembly: GCA_030068335.1. Lineage (NCBI taxonomy): Eukaryota > Metazoa > Chordata > Actinopteri > Siluriformes > Claroteidae > Chrysichthys > Chrysichthys cranchii. Next base: position 16,932,643 of record JAQMCW010000001.1, read on the forward strand.
GACTTGGGTCTTTATAGTGTTGTAACGCACCTCGTAGTTTTTCTGCAGCTCCAATGCTTTGCTGATCCATTTCAGCCGCTTCTTGTCCGAAAGCTGAGACCACTGACGCCGCAAAGCTTCTTTCAGCTCCTTTTGACTTACCTAGAAATATGAAACAACAAGTTTATAATTTGGACATATAAGCTTTTTATTAAATGGTTCAACTGAGAACTTTTTTTTTAAAACACACACACACACACACCTCTGGGTGAAGCTTCATGAAGGTTTTCTTTTCGTGGTTGTACCACAGCTGCTGAGGGGTTTTGGGCTTCTCTGGGAGGTCTGACTTTTTGCGTTCTTCTATCAGCTCGGGATGGTCCTCTCTAACGAAACACACGTGTTTGTGTATGAGAAAGCTTTTAAACACGGTTACTTCCAAAGGCAGAAAAGGGGTGCTGCTTACTTGAACCGTGCCATGTTTTTCTCAAAGGACTCCTTCTCCCGCTGGAATTCCTGGATGTATTTGAGCTAAACAAAGAAACATGTCTTTATGATACAATGCAAAACAGAAAAAATAAATAAATTACATACCCACGCTATCAAAATGCTTGGCAGAACTAAAAAGTCACGTGTTCCTTTAGTGTGCCCACCTTTTTCTTTTCAGGGAGCTCTTTGTATTTTTTGGAGAGGATCTTGGTGAGATCAAGGTTGCTCATCTCTGGGTGGATTTTTGCATACTTGGCTCTCTTTTCCATAAAGAAGCGAAAGTAGGGTGTGAGCGGCTTCTTCGGGAAGTCTGGATGTGTCTGTGGAGACGATCAAATTAACAAGCTGTAAAATTAAATCGGTCGCATGTTAGACGCTGGAATGAAATTGTATGAATGAAGTTACGGTGAACTTTTTTAACCTACGGTTGGTGGGAAACAACAAAATCTACGAGGGAGAATTAAAACGTAAAGCCAAAATACGTTTGACGGCTTAGAAATAGAACTGTGAGACATTGAACATATCACTTTCCCACATAGTCCCCGTGCAAGACGACGCATTTGTTGCATCGTTCAACTAGCTTGTTTTCCCGCAAAGAAGTAGTTTTTCTTCTGCTCCTGAAGCCAGGTGATCACCACTTCCTTTACATCATCATCATTAGAGGTGAATCTGCGACCGTGCAGCACCTCCTTCAGTGGACCAAAGATGTGATAATGGCTTGGCACCAGATCCTGGCTGTAAGGAGGACGTGGAAGACATTCGAACCTGAGACGGTGCACTGTCTCTACTGCTGTACGTACATTGTCATGGCGCAGCAAGACTGTTTTGAACAGCGTTCCTCTTCTTTTGCTGCGAGTTGCAGGTTTATGTTCATTTCGCAGCAACGCACAGTAATTTACACTGCTCACTGTTTGCCCATGAGCTTGGAAATGCACCAGAATAGGAACCTTCATGTCCCAAAAGAACGTTAACACGAGTTTAATGGGAGAGGGCTGACTTACGAATTTCTTCCTCCCTGGAAAAGACGGATGTCTGTACTCTTTGTCTTTTGCGCCCCGTGTTATCACGCAATTTCAAAATCGCCTTTACTTTTTCATTCTCCCTCGTTTCATAACACACCCGTTACCTTCAGTTTCTTTCCTTTATAAGGGTTCTTTACGTATTCTATCGCATCGACGATGAGCTCCGTCATTGTCCTGTACTTCCGAACCTATAAGGAAAGCAATTATTACAATGTCACAACGTTCTATAAAACACCATAGAACATTCATGCTGAAAACATATCCTTAGCCATCTTGTTATTAGTCGAACTTTGCCATGCCGTGCATGCACACGCACGTCTACACACACCCATATGATCAGTCGGCTCACCTCTGTGGAAACCTTCTGCCATTTCTGCTTACACATGTCCCCGGTGTAGTTCCCAAAGCCCACTTTTTCCCAGTCAAAATGAGACTCGGTGGTCTTGTATTTTAAAGTGTCTCCATCAGGCAACACACTCCTAATCCTCTCTAGCAGTGTCAGACAGTCCTCCTTACTCCACGCATCACCTCCTAAGAACACCCCCACACACACACAGAATACATTTTTAAAACTGTGGCTCTCAAAGTGGGCTGCAGGGACCCCAAGACACCTCGTGAAACCTAGACCGAGGGCCAGGAGTGAGTTGATTACATTTATTATTCAGCTCAGTGATATTTACCCATTTAAATCGACATGCCTATTGTACGGGTTTACTCCAAACCTCAAAAACCTGACAACGTGAAGGCCTATAAATAATGTCCTGGAAGTAAATTAAATCTGTTCATGGAAAGTACCTGCAAAATACTTTGAAAACTCCTGGATTAAGCTAAAACATAATGAGGGAAAATTAAGTCGAAGGTGTTAGAATATTAAAATGTACCCGTTTTAATCACAAGGAAGATTTTCCCCTAAAAAAAGACTATCTTCCTGAAGACGCACTTGGTTTATTCTTATGCGCTGAAGTCTGTTTAAGAACGGTTTATGGGTACGCATGGCGCACAGAGGCGGGCACAGACAGACTGACAGACTTATTGCATGCTATACATCCAGGTAACAATAGCCGGGTCTCGGGAGCCTATAAAACACACATTTACATGTATTTCTTTGGCAGTTGCTTTATTCAAATTGACTTGACGAGCAAGAATGAAAGCAAGTTAGGTCAACAGTGTAAAAAGTACTACTATGTTAGGTTGCCAAGATCTGATAAGGAGCAGATGCAGGATAGCTGTAGGAAAAGCAGAGAAGTCACAGCATGCCTACCTGGTTCGAGTTTGATTCGCCCAGTCTGGGTGCCAGCCACGCTACTGCTGCCATTCATGACTACACAGTCAAGGTGGCCCTGACCCGACCTGCAGAAACACAAAAACTCAGACCGGCGTACAAGACAAAAACTTTTTTTTAAATAAATAAAAAATAAGGGTCTTTTTTTAATGAGATTTTAATTGCAGCAGATAAAGCAGAAACGCTGTGCCAAAGCAACAGCGTCTCTACTGGGAGACAGAGAGACGGCTTCTGGGATCAAGGATCCGAACACATAAACCTGTTTTGGTATAGCGTAAAATAAAATCCCCAAATCGGCAATCAACAAGTATGGGTGTAGATTTGAGCTTGAGTACAGAGAACACTGTATTTATAAACAAACAAACAAACAAACAAATAAATAAACAAATCCTGGAAGTTATGCACGTTGGGGCAGAGAGAAAACATGTGGCTTAGATTTACAATGGGTGCTTTGACGTCTATCACATATACAGTGTCTTCCACATCTGGGTACATGTTGAGCCCAGGACGAACTCTGTCTACGGCTGCATCTCACTGATCACTGATCTTTAGGTACAATCCGTAATTCGACCTCCCATTTCATGTCGGCTTTGGCATTACTGTTAGTGAATGAAAAAAAGGCGTATGGAGTATATTTTGGCAAGTAATGATCTTGTTAGCAAAGAGATCAAGTCATCCCAAGATTGTTGAGGTGGCAGAGAAGGGAAATTAGAAAAAGAGGTGGAGCAGTGTCTAATCTGAAGGTACAGAAACAGATGAGATGCTGGTAATCTGTCTGTGGGAGTCAGGTGGGGAAAACTACACACAAGTCATGAAAGTCCTTTATACCATTCTGTTGCCATCGAGAAAAGGTGTGGGTTGGAAATGAATGGGGACCAAATTATGGTTACATGGTTGAGGCTGCTAAGAATTTAAAATATCTGAATCGATGCCAAATTGAAGAGTATTCAGGACTACTGGACTCTTTGTATTCGTGGTGATATTCAGTAGCAAATATTAAGATGGGAAGGGAAGATGAAGTGCAGGAAATTATTCCCACTTAATACCAAGGAGGAAATGTACAATCTTGTGAATGTGGGAAGAGTTGTAAGTTAGGGAGAACAAGATATCCTTGAAGCTTGCTCTTCTGGAGTGTGGATTTTGATGTGTGGGGTTCCCACAACCATCTTAAGGTGATAATGGTTTGATCGAGTTATTTTTAAAAAATGCTTTGGGTAGCAATAAAAAGGCTGATGAAAATTGATAAAGAAGTCTAGGCCAGGCGTTCAGTTTTATAGTGTTAATCATACCCACCAATGAAAGCGGCAAATTACTCCACTTCTGGAAGGCAGACCTGATCTGGGAGATGATAGGAGTGAAGTTAGGATCAGGTACCTTACAAGTCACATTAACACCCAGATACTTAAAATCAGATTTACAACATTCAAAGGGTGGGTCTTTATGGTCAAGTGATAACGCTGTTGCATTAAAAAAAAAAAAGAACTCCTCGTTAAAGGTACCATGTCGCACTTCTTGCTCACTTCACTCCAAACACCAAATAACCTTGACCCCATGCCCCATACTTGTGGCTCATACTAACGTCTGTATGGGTTTCCATCTACCTCTCAAAAACATGGCAGCAGGTGGACCGGCTATGTTAAATTTATCCCTTGGTGTTGGTGTGTTGCCCTGTGACGGTCTCCCATCATCCCAGGATAGGCTCTGGGTCCACTGGGACTCTGAGCGCTTACTGAAGATGAACAAACGATGTGTTTAAACACCAATGTTGAGAGCTTGTCCACACACGACAAGCAGCTTGCATTGTAAAGACCAGAAGTTTTCACCATGCTCTCTGTAGTGTTAAATTTGCATTCGTGGTCAGGATCATGATCATGCCAATTTCGAGCCCAGGGATGGTAAAAAAGCATGATTTGGATTGGGTGTTATGGAGAGGAGTGTCACATAAGGACCAGGTTCCAGATGATGTCTGATGGGAGGCTGCATGTGATTACTGTAGAGATCTTAACTGGAGCAGAGAGGAGACCCATAGATACCAGGTGGACCGATGAAAACATCTTCTGGATGAGCCAAAAATGAAAATCTTGGATCTATGACAACCCACACCAAAATATCTCAAGGCTGATGGAAATCAAGGAGAACAAATAATAATAATAATGATAATGATGAGAAAAGTCTTAGACTGGATTCAGCTCCCCCAAACATAAAAGCGCCTCTTTTTTTTTATTTTAGATTATTTAAAAGCCAACATTTTTTGGAAGTCCACACTGTTGGACCCTATTTTTTGGTCCAACAGGTGGAAAACATTACTTCACTGAGAAACCCTGGATGATCCAGACACTGGTGGGACTTTTGTCCCTGGTGCTGAGAAGTCTTTCTGCCTCTTTAGTGCTAGCTGATGCTAAAACGCAACAAAATATAAACAATATAAACATTTCAACGAACGTGTCAGTACACACCATTGATATCTGTCCTACACACTGTCCCAAGTCTTTTTATTTCATATTTAATTTATTTTCTGACGAATACTCGAATAAACTCAATAGCTTTTCCCCCTACTACTAAAACAAACAGCTAACGTTAGCTACCTCGGGCAAATTAGCACGGTGCTAATGTCAGTCTAGCGACGTTACACTGGTTAAGTTTGTACATTTATAACAATATAAATGAACAATTAGTCCTCGGTTAACTTACTGTAACCCATGTATTAATGATTATTACCAAAAAAAACGAGTGCAAGTGCGAATATGTTTAGTTTAGTTTGTGGGTCAGGGCCCGCGTCCACCCGGCCTCCCACCCCGACCAGGGGCGCCGCTTTCCCCCGGTTTCCCGTCTCATTCCTCCCGCACAAGGTCAACCGAGCCAACCCCCCAGGCCCAAGCTAAACGTTTACTCCTTTTTAAACAGCCAAGCTCCGATAATGTCCTTTATATTTTGAAGCAACTGTTTGCTTTTATGCTTCGAACAGCAGCTGTCATTAACGCCAAGTTATTCTCAAACTCCTGTAAAGTAAAAATGTTAAAAAAAAATAAAGACTATTTTAACACCGAGAACGCAGCGGCGGCTTTGAAGGATTTCGTGCTAATCGTGTGGGAAGCCGCTCCATAGCGGGGTCAAGTGTCCGTATCGGCTCTCGGCGAATAATTCCGCGCAGTGTTACCGACCATTGTGTACACTCCAGCCCAGTAATGGCGCCGTGATTCCGGGAGGAGCCAGCACACAGCTTCCGCTGGCAACAACGCCTCGGGTTGCAAGCAGAAAACACAGAGTATTTCCTACACTAGAAAAATACTGACAAAAACATAAAACAATAGCGACTATTTACACACGGATTACTTCATTTACTGTATGTAGTGGTGGTGTGCACGGTTAGGAAAATAAACCGATTCTGTAAGGAAAAAAACAAACAAACAAACAAAAAAATAGGTTTAATGATTTACAAATGTGGGTCAAATTAAAAGCATATGTGAACCTTCTGTGTTTTCGGGATGATTCTTAAACGCAGGCTTCCCGTAAATCCCCGTTTCGAGTGTTTTATTTTCACAAACGGAGTCGGAGCGGGCCCTTGAGCCTTTCTTCGCCCCGAAGTCTTCACTGCAGAGCCGCCATGAATGTTACAAAGACTCGGGGACGCGCGGTCTGAAAAATCGTAGAAAACGACCTTAAAAATCACCAAACGACTCACCTTTTTTGCCCAAACTTACAATCAAATCCTCTTCACAATCCGTACGCAGTTCGACTAAACCCCAATTAATGTGTATTAAATGTAATAAGCGTCGATTTGTTGCTTTGGGTTTTTTTTTTCAGCCGTAAACCCCGGGGAGTCAAGTCGAAACGGATCCGACAAAAGGAGCGTCTGGTTCGGTATGAAACTCCGCCCAGCGCCGCAGGGGGAGGAACTCCGGGGGAAAACATGCGAGGAGAAAGGGGGCAAACGAGGACGTTGAGACTTAGAAAATATACAGGGTATTCCTTTTTTTGCACATTTTGAACCAATGTGGTGAAGCTTTAATGTGGTTTTATTCACGTTTTTAACACACACATATCCATCCTTGCTAAACACAAACACAAACAACAACAGGGAAAACCCAGCTAATGGTTCAACAAATTCTCCACATTTTTCCTTGGGGAGATTTTTGTTTGCAGAAAAACAAGTCTTTAGACTCCCGTACTTGAAAGTAGCCCCTGTGTTTTAACTTTATTCCTCTCCAGCACCCCGGTGTCGGTCTCCCATCCCCGCCGCAGCGCCCACGCACCCAGCGGCGGCCAGAGGGAAGCTGAAGTGAGGGTTAGCTGAGCTCAAACACCCCTCCTGCGGTCACACCGAGCGTCCGGAACACGATAAATCCACCTCGGAGAGTAATTCCTTGACTTTTGAGACAACATGCGGGAATGGGAGACTTTGTGGAAGTGTGTTAGCCGATAGTCAGGTGGTGGTGTGAGCCCTGAGGAGCACCGCCCGGCGCCAAGCGTCCCCGAGCCTGGAGCATCAGGGCTCCGTCCCCAAACACACCCCCTCCCGCTCGCACGCTGGGCTGTTGGTCGCTGCCACCCTGGACACCGTCTCCTCTCTGTCCGCGCTGTTCCATCCCAGCGATCTGCTCGTCTCTCCTGGACAAAAGTCACACCAGGGAAACAAACTAACTCTCCCACCAGAGCCCTGCTCTGAGCCTGCACACTAGTCGCCGTGTATCATGGTGGGTGGTTATTCCACTAACACACCTAACTAAACAAACCAGGTAACTAACGGGCTGACCGCATGTCACGTGACCGGCCTGGCCGCCATATTGGAAAAACCAAAACAATATGCAGGGTGGGGAGGTTCAACCAGATTAAGACCTTATTCGAATATTTATTCTAATCCGAAAAAAGGGGGGAAACCCCCCAAACAAGCATAAGTAATATCTAACGTCCAGTCAAAGTTCTATTAGTTTGCTTAAATAGAAATAGTGCACTGTTTAGGGGACTTTTATTTCCTGTCACGTGATCAAGGGGGTCGCCTGACACCTATCAAAATAACAGTCTATACCGGAAGTGATGAAATGATAAGCGTCTCAAAATACGGACCAGGGTATGCTGGGAACGTTAATTGGAGATCGTGCAAGATGACACTAGTTTGGTTATTTTTAGTCACTCAGTGTGAAGGACACAATGATATTATTGGGGACACTTGTGTTTATTTAAAGCAGGGCTTTTATTTTGTTGGAAATGCACAGTTTGGGTTCAAGAGTTGCCCCCAGTCAGGATTCTCACCCATCATTATAAAGGGGACATTGCTAATAATTAGAGTCGCAATTATTTGTAGAAGGAACAATAGGGTGCTTATAGTGTCCTGTAAAGAGGTTTTAGATATCAAGGCCTTTCACAAGGCAAAATGACCTTTTAAAAATCACCACACGTAGTGTTATAAACACTACGACTGCTGCTTCCAATAATAATAATAATAATAATAATAATAACCAAAATAAATAATAGATGATTAATGTTAAATGTAAAGCATAGAACACACTCAGGCTGACCCCAACCTAAACAGATCACTCTCACTCACTTATTTTTTCTGCTTAATCCTGTTCAGGGTTGTGGGGGGAAGCTGGAGCCAATCCCAGCTGACTTCAGGTAAGAGGCGGGGTACAACCCTGGGCAGGTCCCCAATCCACCACAGGCAGACAGACAACCATTCACACCTAACAGGTGATTTAGAGTAGCCAATTAGCCTAATCCCCTCTGTGTATGTCTTTGGACTGTGGGAGGAAACCCACACAGACATAGGGAGAACATGTAAACTCCACACAGAAAGGCGCCCAGGTCGATCCAAGGATTGAACCCAGGACCTTCTTGTTGTGAGGCGGCAGTGCTAACCACCATGCCACCCCAAACAGATCAAACTGAACAATGAGTTTAGTTCAAAACATAATCCAGAGTAAACGAGTACAATAACACAGCACATGGATAGAAATGTTGTTGCTTTATTGAGTCTGCACTGTGTATAAACACAGAGGAATTACTACTTTCACACAATCACGTCATGGTCATCCTGATCCATTCTCACATATCACACTGTGTCTATCACTCATACAAGGTCACTTCATCGCGTTTATCGTCGAGCAAAGACCACTGTACAGTTTCATCCGGCCAGTTTTACAGCAATATTATATTAAAAGGCACTACATCGTAAGCTCAAGTGGTTGTAACACAACTGGGTTTTTGTTTTTTATTTGGCAAAAGCAAATGGAAATGTAAGGTTTCATATGCGAGTAAAACATTTGTTCAAGATTTTGAAAAATCAGTGTTGAGTGTTATACTTGGAATGTAAGACAGATTGCACTTGTAACAATTAACCATCTCTTGACCATTACATGTTTAAAATATCAAGTAGAAAAATAAAATTAGCCAAAAAAACAAAACAAAAAATAACAACACGCGTATATAAAGAAGAAGGGGGAAAAAAGCAGAACCACCATAACATGCAGAAATGTTTAAGATTTCAGCTTTGTCCTGCATCTCTGGATCTTATTCTTTATTTAAAAAAAAAAAAAAAAAAAGTTTCACACGCTACAGACTAAACTGAACAGGCATAATGTTAAAAAAAAAAAAAAAAAAGAAAGAAAAGAAAGAAAGACGTGTGTGTGTGTGTGTGTATATATATATATATATATATTTATATATATAATGTGCACAATTTGAATTGCATGTCTACAACGCCTATATTTATTTTAAAACTTGAAATAATATTAAGATGTGGCCCGTCACCACTGCCAGCCAACACCGCAAGAAAATGTAAATCATTGACCTAACTGGCAACGTGGAGTACCATCATCCCTTATCACTTTCAGGTAAACGCTACTATTAATTTGAAATGATTAAAAAATACATATAAATATACACATTTCAGTAGCATTTGAGAATTAAGCATTTAGCAGATTCAGCTTCAGTCACACAGCCTACACATACAGGTTCCTATTTTGGGAACAGCTAAACTCCTGACAGCAAAAATGCAGATTTCTATAGACAGGTCTCTTGATACTTTTTGGCTTTAAATATATAAAGATATAACAGAACGATAACACTAGTTACAGTACATACGTAACTGTGGCTCTGTGATCATCAGACACCCGCCTGGTGCTTTTGTTGTGCACGTGTGTGTGTGTGCGCATACATGCTGAAAACTTCCTAGTACAAAAGTCACAAAGTGACCATATGATGTAGTATTTTGCAATAAGTTATTTGTTCGATTAGTGCTGGATTAGTGCCAAACGGCAGGGAAAAACAGTTACATACCTAACTAGCGTTTTAGTTCCCCCCTCCTTAGTCTCAAGTCGTTACCCAGGTGACATTCACCACCCTCGGGGGTTACTGAGGGGTGACCAGAAAACTTTGCATATTCTTCACAATGGATTGGAAATATACAGTTGTTAAAGAGTGCCAAGTTTTGCCGGGGTGGGCACAACAACAACAACAACAAAAAAAAAAAAACAATTGTTTTTTTTTTTCGGTGCTAGTCCGAGGGGAAAAAAAACCCCCAAAACACACTAGCCAATACAGCTGTGCTCCCGAAATATTGTTTGATAGTCGTCCGGCCTGAATTACATTTCACCCTGGTTCCAGTAAGATGAAAAAATAACAAACATTAAGCATTGTGACTGGTCATAAAGTGCTTTGTGTGGCGGGACGTGGGGGTCACGTTTCACACTCACTACATAAATACACACCTAGGGGTTAGTATTGGTACACACTAAACCTCGTGGATAAACAACTACGTACTGACTACCAGGAAACCGTTAAATACGCAAATATAGTTTGACTATCAAGAACATCAAAGCTGTAAAATCATTCCCTAAGCATGATTGTCATGCTGCCAGGAACAGAAGTGCAGTGATTACGGTTACTGATTAGTCGCAGCCTTGGAGATGACGATGTGCTGAAAGGTCTGGGATGGCCCGCGCATCGGGGTCACACCGGCACAAGCGTCTCCGCGTACTCGTCTTGGCCCTCCCTCATGATCAACATGGGCTCTGCGTCCTCGGCATCAAGCTGTGAAAAAACACGTGTGTGATGAGGAAAGAAGCATACAAGCAGAATGAAATGAAAGCCCTGGTCACATCCAAAATGTTCATTCTCACTCAGGGTTTCGAAACGGAAAAACGTCACGCAAGTTGCGCATTCCCACCTGACTGGATATAACTGGACGCTACGGAGCACGAAGCTCCACAAGATACAGTGGACCCTCGGCTCGCGAACAAATCAACGGACGAACTAAATTCCTGAGCAGATTTTGTACCGACCAACGAACAAATCCTCGACTGATATACAGACAGCCAACCCACGCTTCACACCACAAACATATAGATCTGGTCAAGCACTCATGGTGTGAACGTGTTTCTGTACATTTGTGCTCTAGAAGCTTCATTATGGGTCCCAAGAAAGTGGAAATGGTAGTGAGAGTAAGAAGCCTAAGCGTATAACAGTT
>JAQMCW010000001.1:17026133-17036183 GCA_030068335.1 Chrysichthys cranchii
AACTTTTTTGGGACCTGTAGCAGGCATCAAATTTGAAATGTGCTCATTTAGTGGATAAAGGTGTACAATTTCCCAGTATGAACATTTCTATGTTCTTATCTATGTTCTGTCGTGAATAAAATATTGGCTCATGTAATTTGAAAGCCTTTTAGTTTTCATTTTATTCAATTTTAAAGAACGTCCCAACTTTTCTGGAACTCTGGAACTTGTAGAATACGGGGATTAAAATAAAAACTATAGTTAAAGCAAATTTTGTAACGATATACACAAAAAGCTGTAATGTATTAAAAAAAAACTCACATTAAGAGGGCAGCGGACTAATTCCTCTTTTGTACCAGCTTTTGATGCTTTGCGTGAAATTTCTTTGCTCCTTTAATATAGATAGACTTGGACAGCACTCAGACAGCCACACGTTGACTATGGCATAAATAATACTCTTGAAGTGAAGAACACAGGAATTAAACATAAACCGATGATGTAAGTGGAAGGCAAATGTTGGACTTAAGAGTTTTATCTACTATAATTAAACGGCACCTACAATACTAGATGGACCTGCTGTAAGCACTAACGCACTAATACTCATTCTGGTCACTACATGGTGCAGGAATAGAAGAGGACACATGGAAGATGAGGTCAAAATCAAATGAGGCTACAATCGTCACACAGTTATGAAAGCTGCCAGCGTACTACCAGGCCTCTTCCAGTTTTCAAGTCAAGACATAAGTGATATCGGATCTTAGAACTGATTATTAAAAAAAGACGAGACACTGTTTAGAAGAAGATCAGAGATTGTTTTCTTCATTTTAAGCATGGGGTCTGGTAATCTTGTGCTTTGCAGGCTCAGGAAGTAGACGGTACTCACTTTCTAGGCCGGTTCTGGGCGGATGAGGGTTGCACCGGGGGGGTGGTGGTGGGCCGTTTGCGGTTTGGGTCCAGTGTGGGGTTTGGCATCCCCGGCCGAATCGGGGGTGTTCCTCCATACGGAGGGCCGGGTGGACCCATTGGGGCGCCTTGATGGGGCATCCGGGCCCCTGAAGTCATACCTGGACGCTGTGGGGACAGAAACCGCAAATCACTGAGGGAGTGAGAGAACTATCGATGAACTATCAATGCATGGATGTATGTTATATGAATATTCAATTTGTTGTAGTATGATTTGAATATTCAGATCATACATGCCTGCTATAATAAAATACTGATGTGAACATAAGTGCCCACAACACACTGTACAGCTCTACAGGTTCACTGTAGATTCAGTGGTGCCCTTTGAGAGCTGTGGAGTGTAGTCATCTATTGCCTTTTCCCTAGCAAGCACTGATCTAGGCCACGGTCTCACATACACCTGCGCTTGTCAGTTCAGAAGTAACAGCTGCAGCAAGACTGAAGGAGGATCACACTGCAGCTTAAGCAAAGTCAGACTGGTGACACAAAGCGACTGAACAAGCACACCACTGTTGCACTGTCTGTTCAGCTCGGTGCATATTTGAAGTTTTTTTTTAAAGTCATGCATATATGCACAAATCTAGGACCCTATAATGATTCTTGCTGTTTTTAGGAGAGACCTTTAACATTTCTGTGTAAAAAAAAAAAAGCTCCCAACAGAACTGCTTAGCCTTATCCATGTAAGAAACTCTAGTATGTGAGAGACCTTCTCCTAGAGCATACATATATTGGATTCACAAGGTCAAAAGAAAACACTACGAAATACAGACAATAAAAACATTTAGAATCTGGGATTAAAGCTAATCCAATAATAATCCAATTAAAAAAAAAAAACAAAAAAAACCCAACATGCAGAAAATATTGTGTGCGTCATTTATTTTACGTAGCTATTGCAGCAATAAGCAGCAAGCATTCTTGACCAAAGCCAAATTTTTGTGCAAACTATGGTGTGAGGCAGGACGCAAGTGTGCAAACTCAATATAGTCTATTACGGCCAATCCATAAACTGTGGTCAGAATACGACACGGGTCGAGACAACAGCCAGTTTCATAGCATGGGAAAACATGAAACTAATAAACTAACACACACAGAATAGGTGACCTCAGTCGGGTAACACACCAACGACAGGACGGGGGCGGAGACAGAAACAAAACTGAGTTAGGAATTACGAACCCCTGAACAATCTGCCTTAATGAACCTATATGCCTATTAAAGTGGATGGTGAGTATAGATTAGCCAAATGCTATAATTCTAAGTAGAATAAATTGATCTTTAAAGCGTTATATGTGTCCCGTGCTGGCAAAATGAGTCGGAATGTGCATGGGCTAATTAAGAGCTAAGAGGCAAAACATGGTTTCGGTTGAAATGAGATTTTCTCAAAGATGAGTCCATAAAGCCCTCATTTATTGATCCCCATGATAAAACAGCAAGAAAACATCCAAAACTACTTTTATTTTAAGGTTTTGTTCATTATATTCATTCGTATGTCTTCATTAATTAGTCCTTTGTCGTAATGTTCCATGATAAATCTGTGTTTTTCACCGCACGCTCGCAGCAAGACGGGGGAATGCTTTTATGAACCAATGGAAAGCGAGTTTCCAGACCCCATTAGACAAACAAAAGTGGCTAGTTGGTTAGGCGGTCATATTTTTGTCCGATTTCAACAAACCATGCCTCATTTTGAAGGTCTTTAGATGGACAATGTGGAAGTAACAATAACTCACTTTTGAAAATTTCCTCATTCCGACTCATTATACCAGCACGGGTCACATATTAGTTGCATATAATCTTTTAAAAACGTATACGGTCATTTGTTTGGTCATATAATCATAATCTATATAGTATATATATAAAATTTTGTACATTTGCACAGTTGATAAAAACCTGTATATGAGTGCAATGCTGGAATTTCCCAGCTGGGATTAAAAAAGTGCGACATTATCTTTTCTAAAAATTTGACATTTTTTTTCTTTTTAGTTTTTTCCCTCATACATTCTTTCATCTTCAGTATGTGCTTCACTTTGCTACTAGTCATGGTTGTCTCAGAGGTTGTCACTCTGGAGTGGATGGAATGCCATTCTCTTAGCCAAAGTCCTTAAACATGCTTTAAAGTAATCCCCACTTATGAAGAAAGACGACTTTGGTTTGGATACCTTACATTCTTTCTCCAGTTAAAGAGCTTCCAGTCGAGTTTTTTATGGTGCTTTACAAAAAAGCCGACACTGGTCCCATTTTCTTTTCCTGAAACATGAAAAGTCACCTACACAATAACTGCTTCGAAACACTGAATGGCTGAATTAGTCACTTATGACTCATACAGCAGCTCAAAGTCACTGGAACTCACAGGACGTCAAGAGAAGCTGTGAAAATGTTTGGAACTGGAGCCAAACCTCACATCCCCTGTGATCTTCACTGTGCGCCTCTGCCAGACTTGGTGCAGTGACCCTCCTGTCCTGACCCGTTCACCTTTCCCAAAGTAGGCTGGACCCCAGGGTTTCCTGGGTCAGTCCAATCCCACTGCCTGTGGGAGGGCAAGGAGCAGTGGGATGTGAACATGTGGACACAGCATGAAGTGGCAACAACTCTCAAGGTCGCAGCGGAAGTTTGAGGCACAGAGGGAGGTTGGACCGGGCATCAGGAACAGCACCGGGCTGCCACTGAAGGCTCATTACAGAAATAGCACTAATGATGAAGCACCACTCACAGGTGCTCTTCTGCTTTTCAGGAACCGGAGACAAACTCAACCAGGAACTGGCCAATAATGGCAGCAAGATGATTCTAAGTTATTATCTCTTAACAAATAGAATGTGCATGTCCTGTGCTGCTGTAGTGATCTTCTGACCCTTTTAGGTTTTTTTCCCCCATAGTCTTGAACCCATTACATGATCCTTAAAGGGGCTGACTCACCCTTCCCACAATTCGATGCACTGTTTTTCTTTTCAAAGCATGTGACCAATACTCTGCTAGCTCACGCTGCAGAAAAACATCCACAAATTCACTTCTAGTGATATCTTTGAAACACATCTCCCACTTTTACTTCATTCACGTGTCATACATGGAAGCTTCGAACCAAATATGCCTTATCTTTAATTTCCTTAAGGATCAATATAGATACTTTGACAATATATCTTCAGTTTCATGTTACACTTCTAGATCTATGGCCTCGAATCTGGCTGGATTGTTTTTGGAATATCAACGGCATCGTAAATGGTGACTCGCGACTTTCTAGGAAAGGTGAGCCGGCCCCTTTAACTGGAACATATGAAAATATGAATTTGTTAGTTAATTCTAGAGTTGATATTTCCTAACATGACTTCACTAATCGGCTGTTTCAGAGTTACTTCCAGTCTATGGCACCATGACATACAGCTATAAGTGTGATGATATTAAATGTGTAGGAAATTTACTTAACAATAAATAAGAGAAACAAACTAAACATAAAAAACTGATACTTAAGATTTATGATTTTAAAGACGTCACTATCCCTTGGTATCTCAGAAGAGTGCGGTGACTTATAAATTATCATGGCAGCAATATTATAATCAATCAGAATGATTCTAATGATTGGGAGAATCAAAAAGTAAAGGCAAAATTGATTTAACGGCTTTAATAGAAATAACTGGGAGAACCTGAACATGTCACTTATCCACATAGTCCCAATGCAAGACGACATATTTGTTATATCGTTCATCTAGCTTCTGGATTCCTGCACAGAGGAAGTTTTTCGGCTGCTCCCGATGCCAGGTGAGCACCGCTTCCTTTACTTCGTCATCAGAGGTGAATCTACGACCGCGCAGCGCCTCCTTCAATGGACCGAGAATGTGTTAATCGCTCGGCACCAGATCCGGGCTGTAAGGAGGGCGTGGAAGACGTTCAAACTCGAATCTCTGTTGTCTCTGCTGTTGTATGAGGACGTGCATTGTCATGGTGCAGCAAGGCTGTTTTGGACAGCATTGCTCTTCTTTAACTGCGAATTGCAGGTTTAAGTTCATTTCGCAGCAATGCACAGTAACTTGCACTGTTCACTGTTTGCCAGTGTGCTTGGAAATGCACCAGAATAGGAACCTTCATGTCCCAGACGAACGTTAACATGATTTTCTCGGGGGAGGACTGACTTTTGAATTTCTTCTTTGCTGGAGACAGCGGATGTGTCTCCACTTCATAGTTTGTCTTTTGCTCTCCGGATTATCGTGTCATTTAAAAACTGCCTTTACTTTTTGATTCTCCTTCATGTACGTGTGCATGTATGTGTATATCGTTAGCCTCATAGCATAATTGCCCAAGTCATATTTCAATGAACAATGACTTATAGGCAATTATGCTATGAGGCTAACGATATGTAATGCTCTAGTAGGAGGATGTAGAAGACGGCTGAACCTGAGCCATTGCACTGTCTCTACAGGACGTACATTGTCATGGTGCAGCAAGACTGTTTTATACAGCATTCCTCTTCTTTTGATGCGAATTGCAGGTTTAAGTTCATTTTGCAGCAATGCACAGTAAGTTGTACTGTTCACTGTTTGCTCATATGCTTGGAAATGCACCAGAATAGGAACCTTCATGTCCCAAAAGAACGCTAATATGATTTTCTTTGGGGAGGTGCATGGTCAAACTATCCAACATTCAATATATGAGTAAATATGTTGCATTTCGTTAGTTTCTCTTTGTTCTGGTTATTTCATAATTAAAAATTGCCTTTAGCTCTTGATTCTCCATCGTATATCATCATATATTCAGCATATTACATCACCATTTCATTATATCATCAACCAGTCATCATCAATATTTTGAAAAGGTTTCCTCTCCCATTGTGCTTTAAAGTAAAGTGCCTTGACTGCCTAGGAGCTGACAACTCAAAATAAAGCGAAGCTGGAAGCGTAAGGCACTAGTCCAATTTAAACGCTTATTAGAAAATGCTCGTCATGTGCTTGCAATTGCAGCTTGCATACGAGTGCACATAATTTGTGAACAGGAATTTGCATTTGCATTTTCGTGCGTGCCGGCTCGCCAAACTGAAAATGGAAAATCAAGGTCTTAACACGTATGAATCCGGCATAGCAATGAGAGTAACAGCAATGCCTTCGTCTGTAAGTGTAAATCTGCTCATATTGAAAAGCTTTTGCAATCATGTCTTCAAGCGTAATTCTCGCTTGTCAACAAGGTACGTTGGTAAACCAGATGTTACGTGCGTGTGAGTGTGAGTTATTAATGCAGGGTGTATCTTTGGGAGGAAGTGTGCGATGTTATGAAAAAATGCATAACTTTAACCACCTATTAGAAATAGTCTTTACTGCCTGTGCTGTGTTTTTTTTTTTTTATATCATCCGCTTTGTGCAAGTTTGCAGAGACAGTGTAATATACCGGTGTCTCTGACAGTAATAAACATATCTAGCTGGCCAAGAATCACTTTTCAGGATCAATTTTCCTTCAGGTTTTTTTTTTTTTTTTGCTTTTTTTGCTTTTTTTTGTTTCCTTAAACAGGATACATTTAGCAAAATTGAGGGATTTTCTCTGTCTCTCACTAAAAGGTCTCATTTACAGCATTTGATTAATGGTCAGACCTTGATGGAGGCAAAATAATACATAAATAAATAAATAAATGCACAAGCAAATAAATAAATGAATAAATAAATTTGCAAAATGAAAACAGCATTACAAAAGACTGTGCTTATTGTTGGGCATAAAAATGCAAATAAGATTACATTTATAATATAATTTCAAATTATGCACACGGAAAATTCACAAGAAATACTAAATTAGCACTCCGATCTGAATAAACTTTGGATTGTGCTGCAACAAAAGTGCACAGTGATGCATTCAGCGCTGGCACAGGCAGCCTGAGTCGGCCGGGAAGTCTCAGTGGAAAAGTTTATGCTCAGAGCAGACTAAACAGAGGAGGTGCAGTCTGCCGGGCGAAACCAGAAACCTCCCTGTGAAGTGGTGCGAGGCCCGGCTCACTCTCTCCTAATATCGAGTCCTGTCTGAACTTTCACATGCAATGATTCACTGTTCTGATCATACACACTGTTTGACGGCTGCGAAATTATTCTAACGGCATTAGAAAATTCAAGCCGGGGACAAAAAGTGGAAAAAAAACCCAACCCCAAACCCAACCAAACTAAAACCCACAAACCCCGGCTCATGTGAAAATGCTGGAATTGTACAGCTGCCTTCACTTCACTGTAATAATGCAGTAATCACAGAAGAGTTTGTGACACACAACACAACACAAATGACAATACAATACAAAGCTCAAACCTCGAACACTTAACTGAATACTAAGCCTTCAGTTTAGATTAAAACGACATAAAACGACACACTGATCAACTACACAGACGTCCTCCAACAGTCTTTACTGACAATCAACTTACAAAGCATAAAACTGGAGTCTGTAACTGAATCAATTTCTGCCCATTTCTTCACAACGACCTGCACCAGTATCTGTCCCTCACTGCTCCGTCTCCTCGTCCTCCTCCTTTCTCCTGTTTCGATCCGTTTTAAAAAATAATTTCTAAATGAAACCTCTGCACCGCAATGCTCTCCATACTGAGCCTGTCTCCAGAATGCATTCATTCACATGCTTATGCAGCATGCTCTCTCTCTCTCTCTCTCACACACACACACACACACACACACACACACACACACACAAGAGCTAAGCTGGCTTGCTCACCACTCCATGGACGAGAAACTCGAACAATTTACTCTTGGTGGCTTTGCGAGCACCGCCAGTAGAATCCTCCGTGGCCATTGTGTGGAAGCCCCCTTTCCCTTCACCCCCCGGTTTTTCTTTTGTTGTCTGTATCACAAGCTTCTTCTCCCCGTCCGCCTCCCCTTCTATCCGCTCCACATTCCCTCTCCTCCTAAAGAGAGCGCTCCCGCCCTCCTTCTCTCTCCCTCTCTATCTCTCCTCTCCTAAACGTTCCCTCACTCTCCCTCTCTCTGTGGCTTTTAAAGCATGTGGCCAAAGTCCAGCCTCCTGTTCCACTCTATGTCTCTCTCTCTCTCTCTCTCCTTCCCTCTCACCCTGCCTTCTTTCCTCTTTTTAACATAGCTCCCTCTCACATTCTCAGGATAGAGAGAGACCAGGGGGGTCTGACAAGCGGGCTAATGCCAGCCAAAAGCACGAGACTACGTCAGTACTACTTAAATTAATTTAATACTTGATACTCAGAACAACGTTGACCATGAGAAATTTCCTTCCCGTTGTGATTCCTACGTTTGTTTTGGAATATATACAGTGTACAGATGATGGCAAAAGTGAATGCAAATCTGACTGTTTTTAGTAAGGTGTTGAACTCTGTTCTTTCTGATCAGGTGGTCTTGCCTTGCATGCCGTTTTGATGGTGGTGGAGAGCTGTTGCTCCAAAATCATCCACAAGTGTTAAAATGGGATAAAATCTGGTGACTGTGAAAGCCAAAGCATATGATTTGGATCATTTTCATCTTCATTCAGTTAGCCTTCATGTCCTGGGCCAAAAATAAGGCCATAACAGAGCCACTGGGATTTTATTTCATTTGTCAACCTGTCTGGCCGTATATGGTGAGGATAGCAGGACTCGTGCTGCGTTACGTTTGTACTCAGAAGTCAGGATATCCAAGTTCTGAATCAGAAACTTCAACTGGAACACCTCCTGAAGTCGGATTTTTGACTCAGAAAGACAGGAGCTCGTCACTGATCCCGAGTTAAAAATCCAAAATGGCGGCACCTTGCCTGAACAGCGATTGAAAACTGTAGTTTTTATATTGTTTATTAAACTTCTGTCTATTTTTGTCTCATTTAATCAGTCGTACACACGGAACTGTCCAAGTTTTATCTGTGTGATGTTTTGATACGCCAAATACCACGTAATGTGTTGCTTTTATTTTGGTATTGCTAATTAATGGCTAATGGCTAACCGGTAGTGAGCGAACCTGGCTTCCCCCACCCCGCGAAATTTAAAGAAAAGTAATAAAACGAAGTTAAAATTCCTGTTTAAAACTTGACCAACTATTTTTAAAAGGGTGAGATCAGGACATATTTTGAGTAGGTTCGTGGTGAAACGCCGACAAAAGAGCAAGCACAATATCGGTTTTCCTGAAGACAAAATTATCGTGCTTTTTTTCCGACTTGTACAAATGGAAGGCGGTTATGTCGGTCGTGCCGTCGTCCCCAGCTCCGAAATGCGACTTCTGAGGCAAATGGAACGTAGCATATCTATAACTGATAACACTACAGTGAGATATGACATAAAATAACAGGGTGCTAAAATAAAATAACTTGTGCTGCTTTCACCACGTTTAGTCTAAAAAGCTGCCAATTATGTGAACTTCCAGATAGGGCTGAATGATTCATCGAGCTCAAATCAAAATAACCATCTGAAACAAAGCGATTAGCAAACCACCAAGCCTATAATTTAGGATATATGGCATGCAGGGCATAAACTGTCTAATAAGCAAACTACAATTTCAGAGTTTTTTGTGACTGTTTTAAAAAAGGGCTCCCGAAGGCCCTGGAAATTTTTATTTGCTAGAAATTTCACATTGATTGCAGAAGGTGCAATATTTTGATCCGGCTCCCGGGCTATAAGGGAATGACCTACCTATTTCAATGTCAAAGACTGTTTTCAAAAAGTACAATGTCCTATTATTTTCTTAGTGGAATTGCTTTACTTTTTATTATCATTATTGCTTCATTTATTCATTTATTTAACTTAATACAGTCACAGGTTTTGCGATAAGTATGTTCAATGGTCCTATGACAAAAACGCATCACTGTCCAAATAATTGTGGACCAGGCTGCATCTCGTGTCATATATATTACGCACTCAACACTAAAGTGAAATTGACTTTTAAAACTTACCCCACAAATAAAAACACAATCGCAAAAAAAAAAAAGGGGGGGGGGGGGTAATTTAACTAAACATCTCCCCCAAATCGTTCACCCCTAGTACCGGAAAAAAAAATCGAAATAAGACGCAAGGCTGGACGCAAGCAGTCACATGTGACGAGATCCAGATCCATGCGTCTTCAAGACAGACAGAAACAGCGACGCAGGCTTGCTCATCAGGGATAGGCATATAACTATACATTTCTATATATTTAAACATATGCACTTATGGATATGTT
>JAQMCW010000001.1:17071909-17091341 GCA_030068335.1 Chrysichthys cranchii
TAATTGGTAGTAGGCTTTCGAGCCTATACAGCTTGGAGTAAGACAACATGCATAAAGAGGATGATGTGGACAAAATATTCATTTGCCTAATAATTCTGCACTCCCTGTAGGTTCAGGGCCTCAGTAGTTCAAACTAAAGGCAAACAATGTTCAGCTTTGTATGCTTTGCTATTATTAGTAAGTAAAGTGTATTATAAAAGGAGCATTTTCTTTCCAGGTTTTTTCTCACATTTGTACTCAATACTTCAGAGGGGCCCAAAAATAAAAAGCTGTATTGCTCAACTTATATAGACAATAAAATCTGTATTACTAGACTTTTATATAGACATCAAAGGGTAGAATGTCATCAAGCCCCTCTGTATGTCTCAATCTATAATGTTTTCTACTATAAGTGCCATCTTAGTGGGTGGCATGGTGTTATGGTCACCTCACAGCAAGAAGGTCCTAGATTTAATCCTTAGGGTCGACCTGGGCAACCTGTGTGGAGTTTGCATGTTTTCCCCGTGTCTGCATGGGTTTCCTCTGGGTACTCCGGTTTCCTCCCACAGTCCAAAAACATGCACAGAGGGGATTAGGGTAATTGGTTACTCTAAATTGCCCGTAGGTGTGAATGTGAGTGCAAATGGTTGTCCATCTGTGTGTGTTGGCCCTGCAGTGGATTGGTGACCTGCCCAAGGTGTACCCCGCCTCTCACCCGAAGTCAGCTGGGATTGGCTTCAGCTTCCCCCCCCGTGACCCTGAACAGGATTAAGTGGCAGAAGTTGAGTGAGTGAGTAAGTGATCAATAAACTCCTACAGAAAACATTTACTTCAACTTATTATCCGTGTGTGTTTAATTACCGTCTTGCCAAAGCCCACTGGGTGGTGGAGCATGTCTTTGGCATTCTCACCCAGTGCTGGAGAGTGCACCACTGAAGACTACAGGTCTGCCCTGAAGTTGCTGGAAGCATTGTGAAAGAAACCTATCCAACGTCCTCCACACAGCAGAGGAAAGCCAGCAGCCTGACAGTGACGAACCAGAGCGAGACTTGGAAAGCATTTTAGCCCCATCAGAAATCTGAGAGGCAAAAGAGCATCAGCAGAGGCACTGAGAGTGAGGCACAATACTGGCAATATTTCAACTCACCAGCTGGACAAGTGACCCAGCAGTATGTCCAAGTCAACTGTGGATTTTCAGAGTAATGTTTGGTGTATTCCACCAACACTGAATTCTTAATTAAATTTGGTGGAATAAATGAAACAAATCAAGGAAATATGTTCGTTTGGCATCTGTAAACTAACCTACACCCTGTAAAGTGCTTCATTATGACTACTTTCACTATTATTAACCTCACAAACACAGTGAAATTGTCCTTCCTGGAATCACATACGGTTCAGGCAAGGCATTACAATGGACACAGTGCTGATAGAATATGGGTGTGCTGATTGTACATTGTACCACATTAATCATGAAAGGGCTCCGGCATTTTAATTTTAACTCATAAGTAAAAGGCAGACATCATTCCCCCCCCGCGCTCCTTTCTCCATAAGTAGTCCTCAATGAGGCCTTCACTATTTCTCCTCGAGTGGATTTCAAATAACTGCAGCCATCCATTCCTGTCTCTGTATGGTCACTCTTTCCCTATGTCTACCTCTGCCTCCTCACCTGTCTCAAAGACATCGTGTCCATGTACTTTCACTATTTTTGCTCTTTCCATCTGCCTGACCACTTCTAATGTCACCCTCCTCTCTCGTCTTCATGATGGTGACCTTTAGATTCTTCCAGGTTTTTTTTTTTAGCTCCTCACCTACAACATACACACAGGGTTGAAACTCTTTACCTTTTTAAAATTCAAACACTTTCAATTTTCAAGGAATACACAGAAATGTTAGACAGACCCTTTAGTGCTCTATATGATACACCCACGATGGAGAAGTCAGCAGCACTGAAAGACCAATGTGGCTAGCTAGCTTGCCAAGACTGACAGCAAGCTTCACCACATCACAAGGTAAGCTAAGGACCATGGTCTCTACACCCAGCATTTTCACTTCTGAGCTCCTTGTCAAACAGCATTGGGTTTGGAGGCGCAAAACAAACGAGACTCCGACATACTCATAGCAGTGCAAAGATGCTCCCACAACCTACATCCTAATTGGTTGAATGCATTCCTTTTGCAGCAAAAAGTTCAGATAAAACATTCCTCTTTAATGTGAAAGTGCTCATTTATGGTATGGTGCTTTGGAAAAATTACATCGTCAGATGAAAGAATTGTAACAAATCATGATCACACATTTAAAGACCTGAAGCAGAAGCAACTAATGTATAGCACCAACAGTTATATTCAACAGGAACTATAATTGAGGGGGGGAACACTGCCCTTCGGACTCTTTTCCAACTACCTAGAGTGTTTGCAAAGGTGACACAATCAATAAACTCAAAGTCTAGCTGCTGTTTCCTGCCTTGGTTTATACAACTGCTTTGTTCATTTGGGTTGGTTTCAATGTCAGTGCAGCAAGTGCTGAAACACTGAGCCTGGCAGCTTTCTGATGTTCATTTAACATTAGGTTATACAGGAAGTCCCCTAGTTACAACGATCACAACTGCGATCTTAAGAACGTTTAAAATAATTACCCTAATTCAGACATACAACCGCTGACCTGATGTTACAAGGAATACGGCACTGGTGTGTGACGCAAGTGGGTACTACTTTTTGTTATTGTTCGGTGTGGCATAGGAATATAGCGTAAGCGCGCAATACACTTAGGCCAGTGTACGCTGTGAAACAGGTACGCTCAAGGTTGAGATGGAAAGATTATTGTTGATCTGGCTTGAAGACCAGAACCGTGTCATATTCCAGTGAGCCTTATGGTGATTCAGGAAAAGGCTAAAAGGATCTCCAAGGTGCTGAAAAGTGAAAAGGGGGAAGGGAGTGAAAGAGAACAGTTTATGGCGAGTAAAGGTTGGTTTGCCCGGTTTACAGAGTGCGCTAAGTAGACTTTGGAAGCGAAGAAGTATAAAACTGTCGTCTGGCCTTGTCTTTATTTCAAGAAGCAATCTCCAGCACCATCTAACCCTCCAGACACAATGAGCCCAGTACTTTCTCCTAACCCAGACTCCCCTGCACCTTCATCTCCAGTTCCCTCATCCCAATAAGCCTGTCTCTACACCAGTCAAAATGTCCCAACCACAGGATTAAAAGTACAGTAATGAATTCTTCTTGTTTTATTTTATAAATGTTTTAATAACAATAGTGTAATTATTACAGTAATATCGTTATTACATATGTATCTTTATATCATCTGTACATTATAGTGTAACGTTAAGACCTGACTTATAACGAAATCTGACTTACACCCGGCTTTAGGAACAGATCTCCGACGTAACTTGGTGACTTCCTGTATATGTAACCATGTTCTATCATGAAGTCAACTGCATAGTGATAGGGTTTTGTAATGTGCTATGGCATTTTCATTAAATGCATTTTTTGTGCAGGTGAAGTTATGCACCACATGCTTCATCACAGTCCAACTAATCACTAATGAAACTCATTGCCAACTATTATAGCAGTTTAATGATTACTTGGTTGCAGTGGGATGAGGGAGAAGCCACTTAACCAAGTAATGGTCAATAAAGAGGGGGGGAAAAAGGATATTTGAAGAATTTATTTTCTGGACATTTGGAACCAAAGGTTTTATAACAAGAAAATGAATCTTCTGAAAAAGTAATTTTTCAAAAACAAAAACCAACAAAAAAAAAAAAAAAAAAAAAAATTGCAACCTAATCCAAACTATAACTGATGGGGATGGGGGGGGAAACAGAACCAATACAAAAACATTTCCAGTCCTTCACAGTACACAACAGTGATTTAAAAAAAATTCCATGAGCGGCTGTTTGCGTCTGTCCCTGAACGGGATCTGTAATAATATTAATATCAACATCAATAAAAAATAATTACAGGTTAAAAAGTGAGGCCTGCACCACTGGGAATAGTGGTCAGCAGCTGTAATCTGTAAGTGTGTGAGAGAAACGAGAACAGGTCACTGAAGAAGGGGTTGGATTTTTTTTTTCCCAGTCTATGCCGAGAGATCGCTGTTGTCAAACCGCTCCTGATCGTAAACCTCAGCAATGACTTTTCGACCTCCAAACCAGCGGTTGTTAAGCGCCTGAATGGCCTTGTTCATCTCGGATGCCGCTGAAAACTCCACAAATATCTTCACGATGACCTCTGCATCCTCCTCTTCACCCTGCTTCTCCTGGTAAATAATCACTCTGTTGACAGCGCCAAACTTTCCACATTCTTCCGTTACCTCACCTTCCAGGTCGTCGTCTATGTCTTCAGGGCCGACCATGTTCCTGAGCACCATAACCGTTGACTGTGGGTAGAGAGGAGCAGTGTTTTAACAAACTCCTAGGACAACTGTGTGTCGTTTGTACTCACTAACACTATTCTTATCAACATTAACACTTTACAAGGAGTTGTTCTGAAAACATTTGCATAAGGTTCAAAATTCATTACTCGGTTCACCAAATTATATAAAAACGTTCTTCTCAGTTCAACTGGCTTATACAGATATAGACAGAGGACTAAAAAATTCTGGCAAACTTGACAGCAAAAGCAGCCAGTTCCAGACGCGTGAAGGGAAAGGCATTACTGCTTAAAGCAAACCATCGACTGCCTTAATGCAGGTGGTGAAACTCCAAGTTCAGGATGCGTTTTCCTCGAAGCATCCTGTAGACAAAGGTGCAAACACATTTCTCTGCACTCTTATCTAGGGTTATCGTCCTGTGTGTTATATGGTGTTACTATTCTCAAGTAAGAACATCTTAAAAACTAAACTAACCTTTCTCGTATGTACAGACTAGTATCATTGCTAATACAGATAAAATTAATAACTGATTTTGCATTAATCAATCAGCGGCATCATGTAAGAATTTATTTAGCTTTGTTTATGTCGTGCTGCGAATAACAGACTTCCAGTGTTGAGTTTTATGTTCAAGATGTTATGACGTATAAACAGTATACAATGAACCCCTGCAATATCTTGGTTCACCTATCAACGGGTTCAGTGCATTGCGGATTTTCAAATTTTGATCCGTGGAATTTTTTGGCTTTTGCGGGACTCTGGAAAATAAAATATAATTTAAAACACAAACAAAAAAAAAAAAACATTAAAAGAACATTTAAATCGAAATAAAACAGAATGCACTGTATTTCATCAGCGGATGAACACAGTGGCGGTGTACGCCACTTCCGCTTCAGCTAGTAAACAGGCTGTAAACAGGAAGTGACCTCACCGCCAGTAAGTACACATGTAGGATTGTATATGTTGTTAAAATTACATATGTTTAAGAGTGCAGAAAGTGTTTAAGAGCATAGGTCGTGTTTATAAGAGTGTGGGAAAGGCTTATAAAGCCTGAATATACATATATAAATATTAAGCACGGCGGCGAGGGGGCATAACCCCCGCGATAGGTGGGGGTTCACTGTATTTAATAGAGAACTGCTATGGCAGGCGTCCTGAGTAAACCAAGTCCGATCAGTGAGTGTGCTTTTTACAAATGGCAGGCACTGTGAATTGCATCCTGACTTGAAGCAAAGATCTTCAGTGTTCCTTAAGCCGTCTATGGTTTCTGATACAATAACTGATACCAGTACTGGTACTCACGTGTCCTTGTTAAAACACTGGAACGTTAACTAATTACTAGGGTCACAATGAAACTTCTGTAGAGTTTCAGGTTCCTCAGAGACGCTTGAGATTATGTGCATTGAAAGAATTTAAATCCATAACATCAGTTCAACCCCAGTGCCTCAGGCGTAACCTTATGCTCCGTTTATGAAATAGCAAATTAATAAAAAAATAAATCATTTGAAGCTTTATCTTCATTCATCCCCTCGCTGAAGGGAGGAAAGCAATCATTTTGAATGATTTTTTAACAGTATGTGATCGTGAACAACCATAGCAGCCTCTGAGGAACTCCGCCTCACCTCTTGCTTCCTCAGCAGTTTCTGCATGACCATGTGTCTGGCGCTGCTGCCCGAGATACTCATGTGCTCCTGTTCGCTGAGCATCTCCTGACCCGTCCCGTCCAGGGCTGCTTCCTCCTCTTCTTTGTCCTTCTTCTCCTTGGCCTCCTGCGCGGCAGCCACAGCAGCAGAGATCACCGGCGGAGAGGCCAGGACAGGGTTCACCAGGCCCACCTGGGGTATCACAGGCCGTGCTGGAGTCACGCCTGCAGAGAAGGGCCAGTCAGAACATTTCACGTGGACACCAAGTACAACACAAGAGCCCCAGGACACCTACAAAAGCCCTCTGAATGTTGTGCGTGTAAAAATGAGGGATTTTTAATTTTTTTTTTTTAAGCCCCGGGGGCTCCAAAACAAACCTAATCAGCAATCTGCCCTAAAAATATTTCCTTTACATCTTTACACTGATTTAGAAAATCATTACTGAATCAGTAAAATGAAAGGTCCTCAAAAAGACGGGCAGCTGGTGACTTACTTAGTGCCACCTATGTGCCTCTGAATACATTCGTTAACTAATACTAAGCAAGTAAAGTACTTAAAAATATATTGTGAACCAGGGACATCAGATGTAGATTTACAAATGAGGGGTGGAGCAAATGATGTGAGTCTTCCTCCTCATGGGCCGACGAACTCCACACATCCCTGTACCATTAAGAGTTCTTTCCCCCCTTCATGTCAGTCAGTTCAGATGAAATATAACCCAGATCAACTCCATAAAATATACAGCACTCACTGGCCAATGAGAATGAGAGATTTGATTATGAGGGGAGGGGCTAGAAACAATCCTCTTCACACTTGGTTGGTGGGGGGGAATAAGAGGCCACGGTCAGGGTGATTGTGGAGAGTAAAGACAGGGAAGGGAATATAGAGAGAGACAGAGAGAGAGAGAGAAAGAAAAAAGGAGAAAGAGAGAGAGAGAGAGAGAGAGAGAGAGAAGAGAAAATAAAACAGAATCTATTAGTGGACAGGTCCTATGACAGACCATATTCAACTATGTTACTGTGTAGAAAACTAAAGAAACCTGGGGAAGAGTGTGGTTTGAACACAAGCTAGCCTGGCATGTTTTAACAGGATATTAAAGGACTACAGAAGTAACAGTACAAAACAAGACCTGCTTGAAACTGAGTACCAACAGCTTCAATTCATGAGGTTACTGCACACCAATACTCTCATTATAATACACTTATTTACCACTGTAAAGGTAATTAATTAAAAAAATATGTTTCTGGAATGATGTGCAAGTCTGCATGAATGGCTCCTAAAATATGATTAGAAGTTATAATTAACAAGGGTGGGGTATCTTTTCAATTTTAGTGATTCTGGCACTTATCAAATATCCGTTTACGTTCTTTAAAACAAAGAAATAACTAAAAAAAAAAAAAAAAAAAAAAAGGCGTTAATTCAAGATTGAGGTAATAATTTTCTCTAGCTCCGATCTAAACAAATAATCACACTGCACTGATGGAGGACAGTCACATAATCAGGCCCAGGCAAATAGCTACGCCTGTCCTCACGAGCCTTTGTTTGTGATAGGGAGCCCGTAAGCAGAACTGAATTTATTTATCTATTTTTAAACATGCGCCCAGTACTTGAAATTTTAAATTTGGTTGTAATTTGGAAATGTGCTTCGGTCCCCAGCACTATAATTTACAAAGCAACATAACATTGCTTAAGATTTGTAACAGGCAGTACTTCATAAAAATCACTAGAGGCCATTCATGCAGATATTTCCAAAGGGTCCACAACATCTTACACACAATGTCAGGCACACACGATACAATTTCTTAGTCAGATTTTCTTGCCCGGCTTCAAAATCAGATTAATATTTCAGAGGAATCACTCGTTGTTTTAAAGATCGAACGTCCTTGGCTTTCTTGTTGGAAGAAGACATGAATTTGTCTCATGTCAGGACACAAAAATGCAAGCCGTCCTTCTTACTGATCGATTTCTCAGGACTTCAAGAATTTGTTTTTCATGCATTTGTACAACCCAACATCATACAGGCTCTGGCTGTACGATGAGCGCTTCAAACCTACGGTATGACTTGTCAGAAAAGGTCAGGAGCTTAAAAACTGTACCGTGTATGCCTGGGCATTGACAATGGTTTTGCAAAGAACTTAAACACCAATCTGATTTCTCACTTTGCAAGTGAATAACGCAGGACCCCATTTACAGACTCCCACACACGTGAGCACCATGCTGGGACTCCATGCACACAAGAGGCATGCTAGAGGTGAGACGCACTAGGTGACAATGCTAGAAGCGTGACTGCACTTCTATCATGTGTCTCAAGCCAGCAGAATCGTTAAATTCTAGCTTACCGGTGATGACCCCTGGGGCCTGGGCTGCCATGACGGCCTGGGGGATCTGAGGCAGGTTCACCGAGCCGGCTGTCATTGCCCCCAGGATGGACGCACCAGCCACCGCTTCCTGGAACAAGAGGGGGACATATAGGAACACCGCCCAGACAGCGCCCGTTAACCAGCACACACAGGGTACGGACAAGACAGGACGAGACAAGACAAGGACAGACAAAGACTCACATGGACAAGGCCTGGGCCTGCTGCATGTAAGACATCGTCAAAAAGTTTACTAGAACCTTTCTCTTCCAGATCTTTATACTCTTTAGGCAAGGTAATCAAAAGCCGCCGAGGTCTTGACACCCTGACTAAGACGCGTTAGAATATAGATACGTATATATTCACACATGCACACACACACAGTGTGGTCCGTAAGTCTGAGGCCACTAACAAAAATGTCTAACTTTTTGTCCAATTTAGCACAGCACCAACTTGAGGGAAAGTACACTCTCGGGTATATTTACATGAACGTCAGGCTCTTGTCCTCCTTTTAGATTTAATGACTATGTGGACTGGAGCTGGTATGGACTTGTGTGTTGTGTAAACTAACGATCTGTGTTAGGTCAAATCCATTGGCATATAGACCGAAAATGTCCACGTCAACGTAAGGGATAAGACTTCGAAACGAAACGACTTTGGAAAGAAAATCGGTCCTTTGGTATCAAAAACATGGTGAATATCACAAATGTACTGCGACACTAGAAATAGTGCAGAATCTTGAATATTAAATGCTCAAGATATTGAACACTATCTTTCATTGTTTTTCAGGCTGTCAAAATGTTTTTTTTTTTTTTAATTTACATAAAAAAAAAAATATAAGATTTTCATTGTGGTCTCAGGCTTTTAAACCCCACTGTATGCGTGTGTGTGTGAGATTATATAACGACAAGCTTCAATTGGAAACAGATGGTTAGGAGGTTACAATTTTAGTTATGTTTTACAGTTTGAAAAGTTTATTTTTGTAGACATTAAATAAACGCACCATTTTACTTAAGATTATAACTATCAAGGCAGAAGTCTTTTTTTAAATTTTTTTTTCACAGTTTGCTAAGAAGCCTACAGGACTGATGTACATTATGTATTGGAGAAATGTTTAGAAGTATTGCAATACATTTCGTCACCTCCCAGATCTACTGGCAAGGGACCCTGTATTACACACGATGCCTTTTACAAAGTCTCCAGCGGAACGGCACACAAACAAATCCTGCACACTTTTGTTTGTAACTACAAAGGCAGGTTTAGGGCTCTGTTTCTGAAGTTTTGGATCGAGATCCAGTTCCCACTACGGACAGTTCTGCTTGGACAAGTCCAACAGTGTGTTGAGGCTTTCGATTTGCCAAATTTTGATCTGGGAGAAGATAAGGAATACAATCTTATAACTACAATACTTTAGCTCTGTCTAGGAAGGAAAAGCAGGTTAAGGCTCCATTAAGGTCCGAAGTTAAGCTAAGAAGCCAGCATAACGTCCTGCAGCGAGCTGTCTGGCGTCACCACAGCAAAATATATTAAAATCCAACAGCTACAGCTTTTCAATCGGAAAGATGTTTAACCACAACCACCTGTATATTCAATGCAATCAGGCCCAAGCCAAGAGACACAGAACACCATCATGACAAGACAAAACCAGCTAAACTAATCATAAGGTTTAAAACTACTCATAAATTTTCAGTACTGTACAAGTACGTCACAGTTACTATTCTTATATTTAAATAGTTAATAGTTGTGTATGTGTGACAAGTATATGGTATGGCAACATGGGACAGATTAGAGGTTTTCGATAGCCAAGTGAAGTGTTTTAAAAAGATACGACTATAGGATCGATGATTTATGCCATAGCAGAGACTTATGGGAAGAGTACAGGTTATAAATATGGACTGACAATCCAGAGAAGGAAATGCAAAACAATTAACTTGTTAAAGCATAAAAAGGTCACACTCGGCATTAAAGGACTATTATTGAAAAGTACAGGTTGAGTGGATATCCTGATACATCCACTGAAAAATGTTAATTAGGCCTAAAACACATGCATATCTGTATTTGCCAAACTGAAATAAGAGATGCAGGTAATAACTCAAGGGCCAAGGCACCCAACTGGACAGAAGGCACAATGCTGCCTTTGTATTTTTGCAGTGTGGGTTACTTGGGACCTTGAGTTACTTGGAACTACAGCTGCCCAATCAACGTCCTGAATTTACGTGACTGTTCAATTTAACATTCGCTATCTAGCAAACATCTATGGCACAGTGATTACCAGCACTACTGGGAGGTCCTGAAGACAAATCTCTCCGCACACTTATAAATCTACACAAAACAAAAAAGCACCAGCGTGCTTGGAACAGAATTGCCTGAAGGATTTACCAGACAGTTGAGGAAGTCTTCTGTCCGATTCTCCGGAGTGGAAAGATTCCATGCCATCTGTTTTTGGAGTTTACACGCTATGTTATCTTTCTGCATGTAAAAAGCTCTGTCTCATATAAGTAAAGCTGTCTTCATGCCAGTCAAAAGCTAATCTGACTTACAGCAAGCCCTCACATACAGCACCATGTATCTCCTCTAGCCTTGCTAAGCCCATTACAAAAAGAAATAAAAATTTCACGCTGCCTTATTTTTTAAAATCAAGGAACCATTCTAGTGCCAACTGGAAGCAGCTGATAATCACACACGCACGCACTCACTCACTCTCCTGACTAACAATAGATGGTAGAAAAGCAAAAGGGGCTCACCTGGGCGGTGATTTTGGCAGTGGCAGCGGCAGCAGCCACGGCGGCAGCAGGGGGCAGACCCCCGGGTGCGGTGGGCGCCAGCATCGGGATGGGCGGGGTCACTGCCTTGCCCACGCGCAGATATTGACCACCCAAATCAAACAGGTTCATAGAGGACACTGCGTCCTGCGCCGACTGGGCCTTGTCATACTCTAGAGAAGAAGGGAATAACAACGTAAGACTCTAAAGGCCCGAGAGACAGGCTCAGCTTAAATCTTCTGGCAGAGCACTGTGTCATTTACTGTGTAATTACCAGAGGGCACTTATGGCAAATTGTCCGCAACTGAGCCTAAGGAAAATAACGACAACAACAAAAAAACAAAAACTTACTATGAAAGCATGTGAGGAACCTGCCCCCACCCCTCCTCTATCCCCTGCGAGACATATGTAGAGAACAGCATTCCGCTATGACTGACCGCTCTCGGCCGCATACACAGTATTTACAACCGAACACAGGCGGACGCCTAGTCCTCACCTATGAAGCCGTAGCCCTTGTGTTTCCCTGTCGTGGGCTCCCGTGCCAGCGTACAGGACTTGATTCTCCCGAAGGCCTCGAAGACGCTCTTGATGTCGTCATCCGACAGGTCAGGGTGCACAGACGCCACGTAGATTCGGTTAAAGGCGCGGGCTTCTTCGGCTAACTGGTCTATGATTGGCTGAGCTTGACCAATGTTGCTTGGTCGTCCCACCTGAGGGGAAACATGAAAAGTGAAAAACTTCTCCAAACATTTTTATTCTACTCCAATTGTATTATTTAGAATCTCAATAAATCGACATTAAAATAATCTGAGCAGTTCTACCAAGAAAAGTACCACTCACTTTAATGTTTCTCCCCCCTAACATGACCGAGTTCATCTGTTCTAAAGCCAGCTGTGCTGCCTCTGGTACCTCATACTCTACAAACGCAAAACCCTGTAGAAACAGAAAGAGAGAGAGAGAGAAAGAGACAAAGATAAACATCACCTGATCAGACTTTGGGGGGACAAAATAACATAACTCAATTTGTTAAACCTGTACAGTGAACACATCAGGTTTCATGCCTTGTGCTTAAGTGTAACTGAGTCCCAGGACATGTCGATGCTCTTGATCGGCCCAAAAGGAGCAAAGGCTTGTCTAATGGTATCCTCTCCGAGCTCATAGTAGATCGAGCCCACATAAACACGGCACATTATGGCGAGAGCCCGCTGCCGCTGAGCTGCAACCTGGAACAAACAAACAACAAAAAAAACCCACCTCAATCTCATACCTCAAAGTGCTCCCAAAGATCAAATATAATAAATTAACTTTAAAAAAATTATGTACTTTAAGATTGTTTCAGTGATTGAGGATAGAACCAGAATACTCTGAACATACTGGCACCGAAGACATAGCACTGACTCTGCTTTACCTCCTAACATTACACACATGAGTACTGAGCAACTGCATGTATGCCAAGAAACAGAGGGAGACCACGGACCGACCTTTTTAGTAGTAAAAATGTGTTTACAAACCTCTGAAATGTGTCAAATATTTACTCTTGCTTACCGACTGTAAGGGTGAAAGCGGGTCTCCAAAGCCGGCCATAGTCAGTGAGGCCATCTGTAAGGAATTGGGGATCTGGTTGAGGAAAAGTAGAGACAGAGAAAGAACAGCAATGATTAATCTAGCTTGACATTTCTGAACGCTTGTCTCAAATGGCTCAGCACTTTAACACACTTAACAAAGACTGATGCTGATAATTCCACATTCACAACCAACTTTACTGACACTTGCTGCAACTGTATGCACATACGGCAGTATATGAAGAACAGTAACGTTTCCCCAAAAGACATCCATGTTAGCTAGAGATACCTGGAGGTTGTTAATTGGTTGCTGCTGGGCGAGGCCCTGCTTGACCAGCACGCTCTTGATGCTCTGCTCCATGGCATACTTCTTTGCCTGTGAAAAAGCCAGGAAAGTTCAATACAAAAACAAACAAAGAAACAAAAACAACTGAAATCAATGTACAGTGGAACCTCTGGTAACGAACACCTCCGAACATACACAAATCGGTTCCTGAACCAAAAATTCGCCAAAAAGTTGCACCTGGTCACGACCACATAATCAAGTGCTGAACAAACACAACCCCGGCCATGTTACCCTTCGTACACGCAAATGTTTTCCCATTGTCTCTTTGCGTATTGCGTACCTACCAAAGACACACGTGTCCCTTTAATCGGTCTCGGTCAGACGTGTCTTCATTGGCTGTACAGTAACCTCCTCCCCGCACATCTTCCTCCTCACTTCCTTAACACCAGAAGTCGACTCATGCGAAGTTAGTTTTCTTGATTGTTTACAGTATTGTAAATGTGTACAAAATTAAGGATTGTTCAAACTTTGATTTTTTTCTGTGCTTAACTCATTTAAAAAATGTTCGCAACATTTTTTCTGTTGTGCTTCTACCCATTTTTGCTCTATAAGCTTCATTATGGGTCCCAAGAAAGTGGAAATGGTAATGAGAGTAAGAAGCCTAAGTGTATAACAGTTGAAATAAAGAAAGAAATAATTACAAAACATGAGAAGCGCCACCATATCCCTCCACCACCGTCCACCTACGCCAGCAACTACGTATCCACCGCAAAGGTAACATGCATTAAAATTATCTGTTTGTTTCATTTTATTTTTCTATAATGAAGGTTAATTTAATTTTATTCCATGTTTTATTACCACACATAAACCCATAATGCACTTTAAAAACATGCCTTCGAGGTCTGAAACACATTCACTGTATTTACATTCATTTCAATGGGAAAAACCGATTCGGGTCGCAAAAAAAAAAAAAAAAAAAATTAAAACATCAGCTCACGAACAGAGTCTCAGAACGAACGAATTAAGTTCATGACCAGAGGCTCCACTGTATGCGGATATGACTCATCTTGAACAAGGTGCACATTATTAATAACGGAGTATGTGCCAGTAGTAGAGAATAGCACTAGCAGACAAATCATACACTACTACTGTAGGCGTAACTCTGGCTGTTCTCTTCTCCATTTTACACACTCGACAAGCACAACAATTCAAACCAGCGGAGAACGAGCCCTTAATTATCACTAGCTCAATCAAGCTGACAGGATGATTGCTTTAAAGAGGAATGTTAGACCGTGAATGTTAGACTGTGAATTTTAATCTGCAGAGGTACAAGTATGAAGCAATGGTCACCTTCTGCAGGGCCTCCTGCTGTTCAGGGGTGAGAGGCGGCAGGCCAAGCTTCGAGGCCGTGCTCTGTCCATTCTCCATCGTCAGAGCCTTGCCTCCCTGTGGGGAACACACTTGTGAGACCCAAAACGTATGTGAT
The DNA here is from genome assembly GCA_030068335.1 of Chrysichthys cranchii. Lineage (NCBI taxonomy): Eukaryota > Metazoa > Chordata > Actinopteri > Siluriformes > Claroteidae > Chrysichthys > Chrysichthys cranchii. The sequence continues at coordinate 17,086,350 of JAQMCW010000001.1, forward strand.
GAAACCCTTAACTTATATATGATTTAGTTTCAGAGCAAACACAGCTTTAAATTTCAAAAAAAGTACATAAAAAAATATGTACTTCGGGTGAGGGTACGTTTTTATACTGGAATGTGAATCTAATGAACTGACTAACAAAGGTAAATATTACAAAAGGAAAAAAACAACAACATTGTACTTTTCCCCTTCAGCAAAAGAAGAGAAAAGCTCACAGGATACTGGCGTTCAGTGGAGGATGCCTACCACTTTTCCTTTAAAGTGGGAATGCTACGGTAAGTGTGATGAGGTGACCTGCCTGACTCAGAACTACACAGAAGAAAGCTGAAGTACCTTTGCTCAAATGAACTCCAGTGACGCAGAGCCCCCCATCCCCCTTAAGGAGGTTTGAACCCAATTTGTTCTGCCACTGGCTTTGGAATTATAGTACAGTCAAGAGATATGCTCTACAGCACAGACGACACAGAGAGAAACGACATAAAAAAGGAAAAGAAAACACAAACCTACTTAGAACAAGAGATACTTGATAGTGAGACAACAAACTGACAACACCGACATCAAAAATCAGGGAAAGCTCATCTCGTTCCAGGGTGATTCTCGTGAAATTAGACTGGTGAGGTGTCATGAAGCATTTTTATGATAAAAGTTAACGCTATCAAAATAATAAGGATAACATTATAAACATCTCTTCATTTACTATTTTGCTCATGATTTCAAATGACCGCCATAAATGCACATTTTGGGTTTTTTTTTTTCCCCCCACATCTCATTTCCGTAACGTGTCCATAACTGGATTTAGGCTCTATGAAATGGAAATATTAGTAATTAAAAAAGATAAAAAAAAAGAATAAACTTCAGTGTATGTTATACTATAAACAGTTACAGTGAAGAAACCTGAGTTATTTGGCGATCATTGGTAAAGGTAGTGAAAATAATAAGGGATAGAAATGTGTCCAAAACCAATTTCCTCATTGTCCGCAACAACTTTCAATCACTGTTTAAGTCCTCAAGAAACTAACATTTGCAAGGAATTCTGTTGGAGGGGACAGTACTGACTGTAACACTCAAGATGAATACCAGGCAAGCAGTTAATTTTTTATCTCTCCAGAAAACAGGTAAAAGCTTGTTCATTATAGTGCCTACATGACTTTTCAGTTCTCATTACCGAAAGGTGAAGTTTTAAAAACTGTTGCTGTTTTTATTTTTTAAAAAAAAGGAAAAAAGAAAGAAAGAAAAAGGAATCTCTCCAGAGTTATACATAGTTTTGAACATGAGTAATGAGAGTCTACTTTAACAATGGCCAAAATTACACATTTTTAGCCATATATTTAATGTAATGTTATGTTGAGGAAATGATATTTTTTATGGACTATATCTAAAAAAAAATTGAATAAACATATAGGAAAAGTTTAAAAAAATATTCTGAAAATATTGTTTATAGTTGGTTCAGACCACAATCTTATATGTACAAAAATAATATTTTCTTAAAGGGAATTTTAAAAATTCTGATATTGGACACCTTCTAAATCTGGATTTCATGAGAATCACCCACCATTGTGAGCATCAGGAAGTCCAGCGACATGTTTACTGAATGATTTATTGTTTTTAATCAAATATCTTAACTGCGATTGGTGTCAAGTAGATTGGTTTCTCTCATCTGAAGAACAGGGTTGAAAAAAACAAAACAAAACAAACAAAAAAATAAACCCCTTCATGACAGTGACGTGTGTACAGGGCAGATCTCTCTGTGAGCAGAGTTTCAGTGGGAAGACTCAGGACATCGACACAAAATGTACACTTCTAATGACAAGAGAAAAGGTGGACCACTTACTTAGCGCCTGCTTTCTTCTGAGGTGTCCTAATGCACGTTTCTCGTGAAGAAATAGCCAGGAAGAACTTCGTATTTATTTACCGTTCAGAATCTGGAGGGGGGGAGGGGGAAACTTCATACATCATTCTACAAAGAAACAACACATAAAAAAATGCTTCTTAAATTATGATTATTTTCTATCAATAAAAATTAAAAGCTTATCTTAAGGGGGTAAGATATTTAAACCAGTCAATTAATACAATTTTTCTTAAAAACCACACAAATAGTTTTCCTATAATGAGACAGGCTTGTGAGAGCACATCTAATACCCTATCTAGACAGGATTAAATTTACATGGGGCGCTGGGGTAGTTTCCCACTTTACAGGTGCTCCTCTGGGATTTTGTCCATCCGGAACAGCCGTGCGAGTGCTTTCTGTTCTCCTCTGAGAAAATCACAATCCAAATAACCACACAGGCTAGCAGTGACTCTACCCAAGGTACTAAACATTTTCCAAGTCACAAAACTAAAAACTGACGCTTCTTGTACACCTTGTCAATATTGTTTTATCATATTTGCAAATTGTTACGGTCAAGGTGGCTTGCCGCAAAGTTGAAATAGGCTCCCTCTTTGATCCCATGGTGTGAATGTGTCACATGGTCATATGACGGCACTCCAAACATCTAAATTTTTAGAAACTTCAACCCCATAGAACCCCACAGCTTTCTCACTGAAGAGACGTACAAATTTGCAGACATCACCCTGATAAACTAATCTCCTCCAACTAGGACTTAAGACAATAAAATAAAAGATCCTGAAACGATGATGCTCACACAAGTAAACAAGAGGAGGTAAAACTACCCTGTAATTGGTAGAGCCCAAGTCAAATCATATCATTTGATGGAGCAAAAAAATTGAGACAGTCAACACAAACAAATATCTGAATATCTGGCTGGACAGAACATTTCCTTTTAAAAGTCCAGCACGTTTTATTCCCCCACCTGAATGCCCCTTACTTTCCAAACATGTATTAGAACATGCGGTGGCCGTCTGGTGCTCACGGTGTACTTCCAAGTACTGACATTTACACTCCCTTGCTCTTTTCTATGATAAATAATAAATATGATCCTCCATTTTTCAAAACCTGGGTTCCCAAACTTGTTAGCCAGCATCAGGAAACTCCGATTCCTCTTATTTCTCCTTCCTTATGGCGCTTTCTTCTGTATTCATGCTAAGGCTTGGAAAAACATGCAACGCCGAAGGCGCTCTCTAGAGGTTTGCTGGGTCCGGGTTACTGTAGTCCCTATATAGATACAGAGAGCTCATCTGAAGCTTATGAAAACACGGTTTGCCATTACAGGCAATTATACACTCATGAAAACATACTTATGAACCCATGAGTACATTATGAAATACGTATACTCCATTTGTTCTAATTAATCCTCCATAGTGGACCTTGAATCCCATTGTTGGCATACTCAAACTCAACGATTACATCGAGTTTTTGTCCAAAAATAAGGCTCATTTTTCCTTCATCTGTGCTGATCCATACTCCTATTCCCCAAACCACACTCAGGTCGTGAGGTCTACAATAGTACATGCATTTTATTACCAATGGTAAATGTAGTTGGCTGGTGCTCAGCAGTCATCACTCTTAAACCCAGTTCTGTTAACACCAAATCATACAATACTAGGGGTCAAGACCTGATCACCTACTTTTGTTCATACAACCCCCGAATGTTAAATGTGGGAATATTATGATTCTGTTTATTGGCGCGATCTAAATCCGTCACTGAAACACAATTATCTAATATCATTAAATGACTTATCATAAGAGCTCACAATTTGTTTGTGGCCAACGTGTTAATCCTAGATATTAAATCAGTTACACGAAACTAGGTTTTTTTGTATTTTATATATATATACACACAAAATGATATATGAAATTAGCTACATACACATACATATATATACACACATATAGATAGACACACACACACACGTGTGTGTGTATATATACATATATATATATATATACATATATATATATATACATATATATATATATATATATAAAAAATGAATTTCAGCTATTATTCAACCAAAATTATGTCGATTTCTGGATTATGTAGACACGCCCAAAGGAAGAAAGGCAATTATCAATTTCATTTCAGCCTAAAACTGATGTTCACCCAGTAAAACAATGCGGTGCTGGGGCCTGTACCAGTGCATACACACTGCCTCATTCATTCACCATGAAAACGAGTAAGATGCACACTAAAGAAAAGGTACACAGCAACTCAACTATAATTAAGCACACTACTGACTAAATACAGCTCACGAGCTCAAATAATCATAAAAATTCACCTACAAAAGTTATCACAGCTAACTTAACTAGCAAAATATTTTCCCCACTCGTATTCCGACACACTTAGCCCCCTACATTCTGATTGGCTAGGCGACTCCCACCTCCTGCCCCAACATTGGTAAAGTGCTGACAAAGTTGACCGACGAGCCAATCACCGAGCAGGAGGCGGGATTTAACCGAATTGAAGTGTGTTTAAAAAAAGCAGACACGCTAGCATAAACCTAACAATATGAAGGCGCGTTAAATTAGCCAGCGAGATAAGTACCGGAGGTGTAGCTAGGTATAAAGAACTGAACCGAACTAAATAGCTTTATCATCATCAAAGACAAACATTAACTCCAAAACTAGTCTACACAGAAACGAGAAGAATTTCTGTAACATCAGCGACCTTTAGCTCGTTAAAAGCGAGTCCCTCTCGGCGGCAGCAACAGGCCCCGAGCAGAATCCCGCTCTCGGCGAGCTAGCAGGAGTTAGCTAGCAATGCGCGTGCTAAATTACACCTCAGCTCCTATATAAGAACGTATAAAAACACACTCATTTATGAATATACACAACATGCATCTCTGCACTGCGAAGCAACTAAATGTGCAGTGATTAATTAAAAATGATTAATTTACCGCAAAATCCGCTACCGCCATGAAGCACACCGTCCCACACAGCCGCCTATCGTGGCGATGAAGACTATGAAATATCGCGAGAATGTGATCTCACGCACCTACAAACGCGTGGGTAGTCTCGCGAGACTTCACCCATAAAAGCGATTTGCTGCTGCATCATGTTTCTAGACCATTCCCTCTGCTTCGTGAACGTGCTCATAG
>JAQMCW010000001.1:17147289-17159763 GCA_030068335.1 Chrysichthys cranchii
CTGATGGACTCATTTCTGATCCTATCCATTCTCGTCACTCCCAAAGAGAACCTCAGGATTTTCATCTCTGCCACCTCAAGCTCTTTCTCTGGACTTTTCCTCAGTGCCACGGTCTCTAGACCATACGACATTGCTGGTCTCACCACCATCTTGTACACCTTTCCTTTCATTCTTGCTGATTCTCTTTTATCACACAAAACCCCTGACATGTTTCTCCACCCGTTCCAACCTGCTTGCACACGCTCCTTCACTTCTTTTCCACACTCTCCATTGCTCTGGATTGTTGACCCTAAGTACTTAAAAATCCTCCAGCTTCATCTCTCCTCCCTATAAACTCACCATCACACTTGGGTCCCTCTCATTCACACACATGTAGTCTGTCTTCTATATTGTTAAAATAACATTTTAGTAATTAGAACGTGGACCCATAAAGACATAGGAGTAGTGGCATTAACTTGAATAGGGTTTCTGATTTTTCATTGTACCAGGTGCAGGCTGTATGGTTATGTAAGGATGACTTTGGCGGGGATCCAGGTTTTTGACGTGAGAGACGCCGTACTTGACTCGACAGAGAGGCAAGCAGGTGATGCCAGTGCTTCAAGCAGCAAGCACTGTTCATACCTTTATCACCTTCAGGCTTTCAAGACCAGGCAAAGCCTGTCAAATTCCAGATTTTATGAACGACTCGGTTAAAAATGATTTCTGATGAATCAGCAGATCTCAGCAAACACTGGAGGTAAAATTAAAATGGTTTCTGGACTCTTTTGGGGTGCTTTGAAGCAAGGATCTTATGTTGAGTACTTTGCAGATACAGCACCAATATACAGTTACAAAGTTATCTTTCTGGGGAAAACATTTACAATTTTCAGTGTACAATCAAAATATAGGATTCAGAGTATAACCCCTTTAGGAAGCTAAGAAAGCTTAACCGTTTATAAAAAAAATGCTTTTTTATTCTGAAGTGTACTGTGACTTTACCATTTTGGATGGCTGTCAAATACATGTGAGTAAAATTTCCATCATAAAGCAGATTCACAAAACACGACCGATAGTGTCTCTAGAATCAGTTTGATGGGAAAATTAAGTGTGCGTGACTAAGTTTAAGTCCATTAATCATCCAGTGCTTGAAAATGATAAAGCACTGACTCTTCCCTCAGGGGAAGCTTATAATTTCAAAGTCCATGGAATGTGGAGATGGCAGAAAGTCTTGGCACATGCTATAGATTAGTGCTCCTCCTCTGCCTCCCTATTCCCTACCCTTGCCTCCATATAAACCTGTGCAAGCTCTGTGCCTTCTCGCATTCTCCATTTTCTTTACATTGTGCTTGCTCCAGTGATTCACAGCCATCCAAGATGTCCTTGTCTTATTCATTGTCCTCTTCCAGAATGTCTGGTCTGTCAGCAGGTGGAGGTGGTGGAGCCAGATTAGGGCTTGGTGGTGCTGGAGCAGGCGTGGGGCTTGGTCTGGGTGTGGGCGCTGGTGCTGGGGCAGGACTGGGGGCAGGGGCTGGGCTTGGTTTCGGTCTGGGCTCAGGGCTTGGTCTGGGCTCTGGACTTGGTCTGGGCTCTGGGCTTGGTCTGGGCTCAGGGCTTGGTCTGGGCTCTGGGCTTGGTCTGGGCTCAGGGCTTGGTCTGGGCTTAGGTGCAGGTGGTGCAGGTTTGGCACTGGGCGGTGCTGGAGTGTTAGTTCCAAGCTCAGCATTTGCTATGGGTCGCACCATCGCAGCTGGTGGCCTGAGCGCAGGTGCTGCTCTAGCTGGTGGTCCTGCTCTGGGCCCAACCGTGGCTCCCATCCTATCTCGCGCAGCTGAGAAAACCACACTGTCCACCCTGAATGACCGCTTCTCTGTGTACATGGCCAAAGTGCGTTCACTACAGCAGGAGAATGCTGCACTGGAGGCTAAGCTGTCCCAGCTTACCGGTGGAACTGACATGTCCCCAGAATCGTCCAGCATCACTACGGTGGAATACGAGACCCAGCTGAATGAATATTGCATAACTCTGCAGAACCTCACTCTGGACACCATCAAACTGGAGATAGAGCTGGACAACGTGCGTGGCACAGCCCATGAGCTTAAGGCCAAGTATGTGTTTTACACTGCTTATAAAAACCCAATAAAATCTTAATACATTGCGTACGATTGATTTTTTTTTTTTGCACAGTATTATACTGAAATGAGATTTTCTCTCTTACTGTATTTTTCTCAAAAGCAGTATTATTGTATATATTTCCCAAAAGGCTCGACTTTGAACAAGGGGTCAGGTTCCAGCTAGAGTCTGATATCGCTGCCATGAAAAAGGTAAGTGGAAAAAATGTGATTCATTTTCATTTGTGTATACACAGTTATCTTTATTTAGCCTTGTTTCTGTTTTTAGGATATTGAAACAGCATCGGACCTAAAAATTGATTTGGATGCCAAGTTCTCCAGCCTTAAGAATGAACTGGACTTTGTCACCAAGACGCAGGAAGAGGTACTTCAAATTCTTTAATTACGACTGCTATTCTAAACCTTTTCTATGCTTCCTTTTTTTAATTTTAATAAAACTCTACTCACTGCGCAATCTCTCTTCAGGAGCTCTCTTCTCTACAGTCCAAACTGGGCACCACGACCATGGACACCTCTGTCTCCATGATTGAAGTGGACACTGGCAAGTCTTTTGACATCTCCACAGCGCTCAACAAGATGCGAACGGAGTATGAGAAATCTGTCCAGCAGCACCGAGACGAAGCCGAAGCCTACTACAAACTCAAGGTGAGAATAACAAATATCTTGGGCTTTCATCTTTAACTCTACTACTCTTCCTTTTCTGTTACTGCCAAAATTAGTTTGGTTATCAGTATTAAGTATTAGTTTGGGCCCTAGACACTAAGCAATATTCTGTCTCCCTTACTTAGATGGATGAAATACAGACTGCCAACGTTAAGAGCACGGAGGCCGTGTCATCAACCAAAGCTGAGATTACGGCAGCCAGGAAGGAGCTACAGGCGCTCGGGTTAGAGTTACAGGGTCTTGTCACACAAGTGAGTCTTCAATACATGTACATTCGCATAAAGAAAGAATGCCAACCACCACGCCAGGCTACACTTTACAAAAAAACAAAAAATCATTTTCATTTTATAAAAGAATTACAAGATCAAAATTGCATTAAAGTTATTATGGATTTAACTTCAGTTTAACCCAAGTTTTAACTTTTACATTTAAAAACTTTACTGAAAGCAGTTGCAGTGATAACGCACAACACATAAGGATCGTGTAAATTAGATGAATATTTAAGACTGTTCTGAGGGACGTGTTGTGTGTAGGTGTACCAACTGAGTTCTGAAATGCGTATTTTTAGGAAGTGAGGATATTTTGGCTGGTCCTCACTACTTTAAATACGTGGTTGAGGTTTAAGACTTGGTTTTAGCGTTCAGGTTAAAATTAGGTTTGGGTTAGGGGTTAGGACGTTTAAGGTTTGGGTAAGGTGCTAGGGAAAGCAATGTGTCAATGAGCACCCCTATCAGAATAGAAGTGTGTGTGTGTGTGTGTGTGTGTGTGTGCGCGCATGTGCATTTATTTACCCTTATGAAGACCAAATATCCTCAAATGGAGAGTAAGTGTTTGAGTGCTTTTTAAATTTTTAAACAAAAATGAGAACAAATAAAAGAGCCAAAAAGTTTCCTTTTCATTACTGAGGTTAAGGTTAGGGTACACCTAACAGCTATAACATTCAGGTATACTATCCTTGTATTATAGTACAACCAATGCGTGCATGTGTGTGTATGTGTGTGTGTATGTGTGTGTGTGTGTGTGTGTGCGTGTGTGTGTGTGTGTGTGCACGCATGTGTGTGTGTGGTAAAAGCTACAAAAATCTGTTTTTGAGTGGAATATTTAAATATAGATTTCATTTATCTCGATGCAAAGTATGTTTGAATAATAAGCCACACCTGATATACACCTGATGCACTCATGGTTGCTGGTGCAAGTTGAACTGCTTTGAGTATTTTAAAAACTGCTCATCTCCTGGGGTTTTCAGTCTCTAGAGTCGACCTAAAATGTGAAAAATACAAAACATCCAGTGGGCGTGAAACTGTGAAGAGTGAAAATCCCATGAGATCAGCAGTTTCTGAAATACTTAAAAACCAGTCCATCTGGCCCCAACAACAATTCCACAGTTAAAGTCAATGAGACCCAATTTGTCCCCCTTTTCACATTTGATGTGAACATTAACAAAGGTTTTTGACCTCTACATGCATGACATTATGAATTGCCCTGCTGTCACATGATCATCTGTTTCAGCAATTTCATTCATCTGTAAGCTGTTGTACAGGTGTTCCTAATAAAGTGACCAGCGAGTGCATCTGTCTAACATTGACAACACGTTTACAAATTAGATGTTACTGCTTCTTACTGATGCCTGTATAATGAATAGCTACAATTTACTTAAGAGAACCTTATCAAGGTGATGCGTTGTCCTTGAGCCGGACAGGGATGTCTGACATCACTTGTTACACTGGTGTCTTTGTCTTGCAGAGTTGGGTTGTGACTGTTGACTTGTAAAAGATAAGCTTGAATCAGAATCTTCTGAATCAGCAAGAAAATCCTTCGCTTGATTACCATGTACTGTTTGGTTATTCCCTGTAATATCACTTCCTCTGCTTCTGGGGGATTTTTACATTCTGGGGACTTTATTCAGAATGAAAGCATATCTGTAAACCAACAGACTCGGAAATAAATAAATGCTTGTTTGGCATGTTTGCATGCAGGCACTACAGACAGCCTAGCATAGTTCTCATCGATTAGCATATTTACCATAAATCACAGTTGACCGGTACAGGAAACAGAAGGCACGGGAAGTGGTTTCAAAGTCAGTACCACAAGACAAGTAGAGCTGTTTCTCACAGCGAACTGTCTCAAAGAAAGCACAAGCCTATCTCACGAACATTCTGAAATCACATACTCGACTATGCACCATGCAGAAATGTTCAGAAGTTAGGTACTTTTTGGCAGGTTAATGCACTCTATGTGAGGGGGATTTATACTGAATTACTTAGTACTCCATGGCTTGTATGTCTGACGTCATAACCACTAAATGCAGCATGGTATTCTCAAGACATCCCATCACACCATGGTGAACTAACAGTAAAACATCTTTAATGCTTTATCTTTGCTTTCCCAGAACATGGCCCTGGAGCAGGGCCTGGCAGAAGCTAATGCCCAGTCCAGTGTGGGTGTGGCTGAGTACCAGGCCCAGATCGCCAGCCTCACATCTGCCATTGAGGCAGCAAAAGCTGACCTTCACAAACAGATTCTGGCCTACCAAGAGCTGCTAGACGTCAAACTTGCTTTAGATGTGGAAATCGCCACCTACAGAAAACTCCTGGAGGGAGATGACTTCAAGTGAGCCTCATACCGTAATGGCAATAAATCCACTTTCATAATTTGACATCCTTTAAAGCACACTTTTTTTCTGGTTTATAGATTGCCAGAATTTACAGAGACATCCTACACTTTCTCAGGTAAGAGCAGTCCCCACAAAATCTCAAGTTAGCAAGAAAACACAGCAAGACGGCCTTATGTTGCATTAAAACGGCCTTTGTGGTCAAAATGGCCTCCAGCCATTGGAACATATTCTTACCCAGTACAGTCATATCTACTGGTCTGTTACTTGTCAGCAATGGAAATTAAGGGGGGAAAAACTACCTTTTTAAAATTGGCCAAGCAGGATCTTGGGTGTAACAGTCATATTACAAGCATGTAATCACCATCAGCAACAGGTTATCTGACAGCATCACTGATCGAGGTGAAAATCCATTAGGTTTTAGTGAGGCCTAAAGCTAATTTATTTTAATTTTGACTCATATTTACCTTAGCCAAGAGTTTTAAGAGAATGAATCCAGGACTCTTGGCTTCAGTTTGGTGCAGGTATCATCCCATTAACCTTTGAGCCCAAATAATATTCATACAGACGCTGATGTTGAGGACTAAGCTATCACATTTTCTATATACAATAGAAAAGAGAGAATCAAAAAGTAAAGGCAATTTTTACATTACGAGATTACCCAGAGAGCAAAAGACAAAGCATGGAGTGGAGACATCCGTCTTCTCCAATGAAGAAGAAATTCAAAAGTCAGCCCTCCCCCAAGAAAATCATGTTAACCTTCTTTTGGGACATGAAGGTTCCTAATCTGGCGCATTTCCAAGCACTTGGGCAAAGAGTGAACAGTGCAAATTACTGTGCATTGCTGCGAAATGAACTTAAACCTGCAATTCACAGTAAAAGAAGAGCAATGCTGTCCAAAACAGTCTTGCTGCACCATGACAATGCACGTCCTCATACAGCAGCAGCGACAGTAGAGACAGTGCAATGGTTCGGGTTCAAGTGTCTTTTACATCCTCCTTACAGCCCGGTGCTTCAGTCCACTGAAAGAGGCACTGTGGGATTGCAGATATTTTATATATATATATATATATATATATATACACACACACATATATATATATATACATATACACACACACAGTGATCCCTTGCCATATCGTGCCTCAAATTTTGTGCCTTCACTCTATCGTGGGTTTTCATTTAAACTGGTCTAATATTGTGGATTTTCTGCTGGTTCGCAGGCCTTTTATGGTAGAGTACATGCTTCCTTTTTTGCCATTGGCCGAAGGCTAATCAGAGCGTGCGGTTGATTACAGACACCTGGGCATTGATGAACTAAGTGAAGAGCGTAGTTCCAATTTGTGTTAGCCAGCATCACGCTCATTCCGCGTCATATTTTGCTGAGCTTTTTGTGGGTATTAAAGCCCTTCGTTATGTCCCAAAAGCTATCTGCCCCTTCTACTTCTTCCGAGGCCACGCCTAGGCACTGGCGGAAGATGCTGTGCCGCTGTAGGACGCCGTTACGGTATCAATGAGTCCACGGTTCGCTACATAAAGAAGGCTGAAGATAAGAGCTACGGCCGCAGTGTTTTATAACCAGGGCGCCAAATGAGTCGTAAGCATGCGGAATAAGGCTGTGGTCCGGATGGAATCTGCTTTAGGACTCTGAATTGAGGACTGCTGGAAGAAGAACATCTCTGTGGACAGCCACATAATCTGAGACAAGACCAAGCAGTTTCATAAAATGTTTGCGGATGGAGGGGCTGAGCTGGAGGACGACCCTCAACCTGGAACTTCTGTGGATTCCCCCAGCAAGAAAAGTGACGAGAAGAGAAAGAACAAGAGGAGGATCGAGCACACAAAGAAGAAGAAGAACAAGGCCTAACTCTCGAGCGCCTCGCCACCATTTTACAGTTAGGTAAAGTTGGTTGAAGAATGGGACCCACAAATGATTCGCTCTTTGCAGTTCAGAAATGCTCCTGATGGTGCCACAGAAGTTTATAAAAACCTCCTGACTCAAATGAAAAGACAGTGAAAAAGGCAACTGCCTATCACGATGTACTTTTCAAGGAAAAAATAAATGCTTTTAAAACAGATTCGCGCATTTTTTGTAATATCTAAGAGAATATAAAGGGTTTATGCTGTATAACTGTGCAAGTAATGGTTATAAGAGTGTGGGAGGGTTTATAAAGGCTTAAAATAAAAAAATTAAATAAATAACCATATCATTACATGGTCACTACTTCGCTGATTTTCAGTTTTCGCAGTGGGGTCTGGAACCTAACTCCCATAATATACAGTATATATAAGGGTTTGCCTTTGCATTATGTTTAAATGCACAACTTTGCACAAGTTTTATGCACCCTTGTAGTAGAGGGGACCAGGGTCCTGGGGCGTACGGTGGACGTGGTCCTCGCTTATATACACTTTTCCGTCTTATAGGGGGTGTCCCGCCCAAAACCAGCACGCCCCAGGACTCACCCCACGACTCCATGGAAATACACACTAGATACATCCGCAAAGGCAAGTCCTCTTCAACCCCTTGCCTGTAGTGTAGTCTTACCAAAATACGTACAAGTTTAGGATTGCATTTCAGTCTGTTTACTTGTACTATAGCAATATACACATATGCAGATATGTGACATTTCATGACTTTGGGTATGCTCAATTTAGGGATGCATCAACCTCATTCAAAAAAAAAAAAAAACCCTACTCAGTATTAAGCAATCAGGGGAGTCATGGAAAGTTTTATTTATCTAAGTGCACACCAGTATCTGTGATGGCACAAATGGAAAAATGAATGATGAATGCAAGTTTCAATGAACTACACCTTGATCAACCCTGGCAAGGACGTGTTTGTATCTCTGTGCTTAGCATTTGCAGAACTGAAGTCCTCTCAGTTGTGTCAGTTCCTCTATATGCTCACCTCACTGCTCCATGCTTGCAAATGCCTTACGATACCAGTGCGGTGCTTGTTTGCAGTGCTATTTCTTTCCTTGTTTCATAACTGTCATTGTTTACACGCATAGCATGAGGTAGCTTGCGAGTAAAGATCAGCTTGGTTAATTGAGTTAGATATTTCCAAGTAGTACACAATGCAGTTAGTCAGTCTTGTTTGTCCCACTTGCATTTTAAAAATATATATTTAAATTTATCTCCCTTTTTTCATTGCAGCTGGAGGAGGAGGAGGAGGAATTCGAGTCAAAGAGATAATCACAGGTACATATAACACACATCCACTTCACATGCTTTTGCCTTTACTGCTATGCTCTGCGTGATGAGCAACCCATTATATCTTGTCTCTCGCAAGGCAAATCTGACATCCCTTCATAATGACCTGTTTGACAAATCGACTTTTATATTACTCTGTCCAAAGACTCTCATCTTTCAGTATGGGACTCTTTTTTCTCTTCTTTATCTCTCCAACAGAGCACACAGAGACTTCGGTCATCAGTGACGCAGACACTGAGTCCTCTTGAATGCCGAGGGATTGTCCGAGAGTTTGTTTCATGGACAACAACCTCCCCTCAGTGTTATTCCAATAAAGCTGCATTCCAGATATATGGTCTCGTTTCTTCGTCCCATTGGATCCATACTAGGGATGTAACCAGATCCACATTACTTAGAATGTGCAGATAATGTGTTCTAAATGGATATTGATATAAATAGAAGAAGAAGCAGTACTTTTTAAAAGTTGCTTTAAAAGGGCATCTGAATGAGACTAGAGGTGTACATTGGGACTGCACATTATCAGGTACAGATGAGCAGACCGATATGAAGGGACAAGGGAAAACCACATGCATCATGCAGCATCCTTTGTAAGTGCCTGGTCAGCATCAGAGTGGATTAACTCTTTAATGGGTGAAGAACCATATCCATAAAATATCAGAAAAAAGATACAGCTATTTGAAGCACTACAGGTACAGATACAGACAGTGTCGTTGCATTTCATCCTTAGTTAATACTATATCAGTAACTACCAAAACAAAGCAGAATGTGCAATTTATGGGTGGAAATGCTGACTGTTTAAAAGATAGATGTCGAATCAGGACTTAAAAGTGAAGTGACCCACAGGACCCAGAGTTCAATTTGTAACTCCACATTTATCAACATGGTAGCACACTTTGTTAGAACAACAACTCATTCAGTGTTAGTCACATCCATCTGTCAGTGAACTTGCAGTTCATGTGTTAAATGTCTTTCATAGACTCACACATGTTAATAAAATAGAGCTCCAGCTGAGGTGGCACGGTGGTGGAGTGGGTAGCACTGACGCCTCATAGTAAGATGGTCCTCGGTTCGATCCCTGGGGTCGACTTGGGCGCCTTTCAGTGTGGAGTTTGCATGTTCTCCCCGTGTCCGTGTGGGTTTCCTCCGGGTACTCCGGTTTCCTCCGACAGTCCAAACACATGCACAGAGGGGATTAGGCTAATTGGCTACTCTAAATTGCCTGTAGGTGTGAATGGTTGCCTGTCTCTGTGTGTTGCCCTGTGGTGGATTGACTTCAGCTGGGATTGGCTCCAGCCTATTTAAGCTCTCTGGATAGCTAATCAAGATCATTTCTTCTGGGAAGGGACGGGGCTGCAAAAGTAGTGACTCCACCTCTCATCACTACTGCGCAAACTTGAGAAGGAGAAAGTTCCTACTCTGGGTGCAAGTTTGACAACATGGCAAAGATATATTAGCTATATTTCCATAGCCTGGGAATGGGAGAGAATGAGTGAATGGGAGCACACTGTCCATTTTTATACAATCAGTGGGTGTGAACTATATGTAGAATTTAACAATAATCATGCAATATGGGTCATTTGTTATTATCACTTTGATTTGTGTAGCTGTTCATGACAGTGTATTTTGAAGCAGGAATTTCAAAATCTGTGTCTGTGATGCCCATGTCTACCCCAGTCTGTCTAATTCACATTTCTTTCTTTCATATTTTTGTGGTATCCCTAGATCCATTCATATTTACTCTATACTAAACACCACAACATGCACTAAGCGCAAAATGGGGTTCCCTGTTCCAATACTCTACTGAGAGAAGACCTTACACATAAACCCGAGATGTTTTCACACCGAGATGTAGAGGAAGCTGCTCAGAAACACACTTGTTCTATTTTAATGTTGTTTTTTCCTCTCCTATCACTATATCACCCACTGCATGACTACAGACTATTGAGAAAACATTGTGTGATAGTTTGCAAACAGGTTGTCTATACGTGATCAGTGATAGGTGTTGTATTGCTACAGTGTTATTAACACATATTCAGTCTAGATTAGCTTTCCTTTAAATCCTGGTTTATTATTTTTCATCTATATTCAACAGAATATACAGCAATGAATTTTTCAGCAACAAGGCCTGCCTCGGTGTATCACTTCGTCCAGGGTGACCTCAGGTGACTTCCATCACGTCGCAGTAGCTCCAATAGCTTTTCTCCCAGTGTTATAGTAAATGTTTAAAGATGTGCTGAATAGAATTGCTTTGTTGCCACATGAACACGGTGGTTTATTTCACTGCTTGCATTTTGAACAGTCAATGACAGTGTAAAAGTTGGTGTGGTTTGATTTTGATTTGGACTTTGGACAAGACTTGGGCCTTGTGAACATCATCGAGATAAAATATGCCACAATGTCTTAAGGAACGACCCACCTTTACTGGACTGACTGGAAGGATGCACGGAGGTGACTGCCGCACTCATGGGGCAATGCTTACCTTGTAGATCCTGGAGAAGGTGCGCAGGCTGCCTTCAAGTAATGCCCCTGAGCAAGAGAAATGGCTCCTCAAAATGGCGTGTTATACTAAGAGCTGGGTGTCCATTTTAACTGTAAAGTGAAAAAAGTGATAATAGTGACTGTCACATGTGAAACACACCACAGCCCAACATGGCATGACACCATGAAATTACTTCTCTGCATTTAACCCATTCACCAGGTGAAGCAGGGGGCAGCCGAACAGCACAGCACCTGGGGAGCAGTGCTTGGGGACGGTACCTTGCTCAAGGTACCTCAGTGTACCTTGTTGGTCCTTGGCCTTGAACCCACAACCTTCCGATAGAAGGGCCAATGCCCTGACACCATGTAAGCTGAGGCAATGACTTCACCAATGTCTGTTTAGAGAGTTGACCATGCAGTGACAGATGAACAGTTATATTGCTGCCATTTAGTCCAAATAGTACCACAGGATAGGCTTATTAGCAAGGCAAGCCGTTTCTAGCCAAAAAGCATTCTTTAGAAAGACCCATTTCAGTTTGGTGTCTTGCATGGGCACATACAGTAAGGAGATGTTCTTTTTAAACTCTTACAAAGTACTAAGGGAAAAAGACATTTTGCCCTCTTCCAGAAAGGGAGTGACACTGTACAGTTTATGACTCCCTGGCAAGGCACCATCTGTGCTGCCATGACATGCCGCAATGGCTGCTACATGCACCTTGAGTGAAGTCAGGCCCCTCCTGCTGCGAACTGTCTAGGAGCATACTTGTCAAGTCTGACAGTTTACTTGTGAGACTCGTGTGTTTCATTTTGTTGCGGTCTCACATTTGAACATGAAAAGGTCATTTTCTTTTAGACTCAAAGCATAAAAAAGGAAAAAAAAAAAAGTTTGTTTAAAAAAATACCAGGGTGTTTCATTGTGTCAACACAGAAACACTAGGCTCAAGTAACCTATTAAATGAACTCTGGCGTAAATGTCCACTTCTGCCTGTTCAGCTAAATTTTCTCATTTCACACGCAGAATACATCTCCAACAATCAACCAGCAACTAAAAGGTAAAAAGAAAACTTCAGTTTGACAGGACAACCAGGAGAACACTATGCTTTTGGTAAAATCTGTAGGTGTTCGACATTTAAATACAACCCGAGTTCCAGAAAAGTTGAGACGTTCTTTAAAGTTGAATAAAATTAAAACTAAAAGACTTTCAAATTACATGAGCCAATATTTTATTCACAACGGAATATAGATAACATAACAAATGTTCAAACTGGGAAACTGTACACCTTTATCTACTAAATGAGCACATTTCAAATTTGATGCCAAAAAAGGCTGAAAAAGCAAGAAGGTTTAAAAAGATTCAGCTGGGAGAACATCTAGCAACTAATTAAGTTAATTGATATCAGG
>JAQMCW010000001.1:17166586-17180792 GCA_030068335.1 Chrysichthys cranchii
CTGTGTGTGTGTGTGTGTGTGTGTGTGTGTGTGTGTGTGTGTGTTTATATATATATATATATATATATGAACTTGATGCCAGCAACACGTTTCAAAAACAGTCAGGTCGGGGACATGTTTCCCACTGTACTGCATCCCCTCTTCTTTTAGCAACACTCTGTAAATGTTTGGGAACTGAGGAGACTCCAGTTGGCTGGAGTTTTGAAAGACCCATTCTCGCCTGATGTGGGCTTTCACCTGCACAACAATTCGGGGTCTCCTTTGTTGTATTTTTCGTTGCATGCATGTTTCCAGTGGTTGACAGGTTTGGACTGCAAGCGGGCTAGGTTAACACCTGGTCTCTCCTACAATGGGGGCATTCACTGGCATTATCCTGCTGAAATAAGCAAAGCCTTCCCGGAAAAAGACGTCTGGGTTGCGGCATATGTTGCTTCAAAATCTTTACAACATGAGATAGGTCATTTTTACACACTACGTGTTTCAGCACTCAGCAGCCCCTCATTAATCACAAACTGATTAATAGCAAAGGTGACATCCAGTGTTTATGCCATGTTTAAAGTCACCAAACTCTACTGTATTAACCGTTCTGCTGTCTATAAAGCTTGCATAGGATGTGTGGTTGGTTTTATGCACCTGGGAGCAATGGCCATGGCTAAAACACGTGAAATTCTATACTTACAAGGGGCGTCCACATACCTTTGGCTGTAGAGTGTAGAAAAAAGGGGGGCGGGGGACCCACGAACATTCTGAGGGCAAAACAGAAAGGACAAAAGGTGAATGGTTGCGTGAGCATGAACAAATCCTTTCCCTAACTCAGTTCCCTCTTTAATAAGTGTATTATGCAAAACCTAACCGCAAGACATTTCTTCAGGGTTTGTTTATTTCAAACCAACATTTGCCTTTTACCTTGAAGCTCCTCAGAAGTGAAGTTGGATGTCACATGCACATGAGTCATCATAACAAATAAAATAAGTAAGTAAGTAAATAAATAAAATCACACTCTGTCTCGTGTTGCATTATTTTGTTGCAGCTTATTTTGAGGCTGCTAAATTTATCAAGTAGTTTGGTTTGGCCTTCCACCATATTTGCCATATATACACATATCTACATGTGCATATTGCATATTACACGTGTATGTAGAACTTGTTGTTCGAACCATAGGATCAGTGTTTTTTAATAACAGGTTACAATATGAAGATTTTCAAAGTGGAGCTGAGGCTTCAAGCTCAGGATATGGCGTAAGAAAACACGACTCAAGTGAGATGAGTCTAGACTGCTACTCTATAGTGTATAGAAAAACAGGATGTCTCTAATGCAAATGAGTTCAAGATTTATAGAGGAACTAGGCTCTAGTGGCATTTATGATATATTAGATATATTTCATTTACTACCCGAGTCCTAAAAAAAATGATCTGGTGCTTAAGACTGTACCGTGATGTTTTCCTTGTTTGAGGACAGGAGATTAACTTTCCTATAAGTGGGAATACACAAAAGCAAATCTGTTGCCATAGGACATCACATGTGTGTGTGCGTGACTGACGACAAAACTCATAAACAAGAAAAGGAGAAGGTGATGAGACAGTGACGTAGTCATTATTTTTGGTAGTTCCATGTTCACCAAACCAACTGTGAAAACACGCAAGACACGGATAGATAAAAAATATTAGTGTCAGCAGGTCATAAAATCGCGCTTCTCTGCTAACAAAAAGATTCTTTGTTTGTTAAGTGTACTGCTACGGCTTACTTTATTCATATGGTACATTTGGATCGAAAACGGTTCGAAATAGGAAGCTAAATTAACCCTTTAAGGTTAACCCACTAACAGGCCCAGACTTGCATTCCTTCCTCGTTTAAATACATACGCTTTGTTTTATTTATTCCAAAACTAATGATAAATTATTATTCAGTAACAGCAGGCTTTAAGATGCATACATCAACAATAAGCCAAGGCTTTACAGGGACAAGGTTTCTAAATAATCAAATTTGGTATTTGGCAAGTATTTCAAACCACAAACCTGACAACAGGGACTACATCTATGCCTGGAGGATCGCTGACTGACAGTCAGGATTACTGATCGAAAATTCCTAATGCAATAAAACACAATCTTACATTATAAGAAATAAATCCCACATGATACAGATAATAATACTAATCATACTAAATTGCTCTAAAACCACTCATCAGTAAATTCTATTTGAATCTCGGGTCTTAACCTAGACCTTTGTTAATCCCCCACTTTGTGTCCATAATTATTCATTTCAGTACAGATACATCCCTGTGACTAAGTTCTGTACACATGTCTGCCCAAAATTCATACTACAGGAAAAGAGAAAAAACACAAGTGCGTCACACTGTGGTTAACCTGAGCCCTTAAAAGCTTCTTCTGCAAACAGATCCGGCATCAGACATCAACTCAGCGACACAGCCTCTCTTACTGTGAACTCTGGATCACTTGAAAACATGTAAGTAACATGTCACAAAGAAAATTCGTGTAGAAATCATAGAAAGGAAATCTTAATTTGACTGTTTGAAGATGTTTAAGTTAAGTCCACACCAGCTGATGTATTTCAAATCTGACAGAACTCTGGTATTTGGTGCCTGAACTAATATTAATGAAGTTATTAATGTTTATGCTTTCGTACTTTCTTTTTTTTTTAGATATTCAGAGAAACTTCAGGGCGCAAAAATGATAAATATGACCGACACTTTGGCTACCTACTTATCAACTGTCACCCCAACAGTAAGTAGCATCTGAAGGAAAATAAATTACTGCATGTTGGACATCAGCAGCTACACTGAAACGTCTGTCTGTCTCTATGTTGATTTACTCAGTATATGGAATTGATTTGTAACATTCTTCTCTTATCCACAGGATGATTATGATGGTGGCAGTGGCTCTGGTCTTGGAGATTATGACTTTGACAGCCCGTGTGATAAGAGCATGGTGCGGCGCTTTCGCATGTTCTACGAACCCCCTTTGTACCTGCTCATCGTCTTCTTGGGCTTCGTGGGGAACCTGCTGGTGCTCTGGATCTACAAGCACTTCAGGAATCGCCTGAAGACCATGACAGATGTGTACCTGCTGAACCTAGCCTTGGCTGACCTGCTCTTCTTGTGTACGCTTCCCTTGTGGGCGGTAGATGCCATGAGGGGCTGGCCATTTGGCACGGCCCTGTGCAAGGGCACATCGGCGCTGTACAAGGTCAACTTCTTCAGCAGCATGTTTCTGCTGACTTGCATCAGCGTGGACCGGTATGTCTCGATCGTGCAGAGCACCAAGGCACAGAACTCCAAAGAGCTGCGTCTGGCCTGCAGCAAAGTGGTGTGTATGTTTGTCTGGCTCCTGGCCACGATATTGTCCATTCCAGAGCTTCTCTTCGCCCAGACCAAAGTGGACTCCGAGGGCAATCATTTTTGCACCATGGTCTACTGGAACAACAAAAATAACCAAACAAAGATCCTGGTTTTGGCTCTCCAGATCTGCATGGGCTTTGGTATTCCTCTCATAGTCATGATCTACTGCTACTCGGTCATCATTAGAACCTTGCTCAAGGCCAAGAACTTTGAGAAGCACAAAGCGTTGCGTGTCATCCTGGCAGTTGTCACGGTGTTTATCCTTTCTCAGCTGCCGTACAATAGCTTGCTGGTGGTGGAGGCGACCCAGGCAGCAAACACCACCATCACGGACTGCAGTGAGGCCCAGGCCTTTGACATCGCCACCCAGGTCATGAAGAGCATCGCTTACATGCACAGCTGCCTCAACCCTTTCCTGTACGCCTTCATTGGGGTGCGTTTCCGAAAAGACCTGCAAAGGCTGTACAAAAAGTATGGATGCACATCCTCCATATCCATCAAACAAGGAGGTCCACTTCGTTCTTCTGTCATGTCTGATACAGACAGCACCGTGGCTTTCTCACTGTAAGCTCTGTATTACCGTACATTGCATGTAGTATTCATGCATTTATGTATCGTATGACTTCAGGAATGAGTTCTCGGACTATTGCTAGAAAGTTCATGGATCTGTGAACAGTGACGGAGATAGATTCCTTCTGAAAAAGTGTGACAAAAGCTGCTTCAACTGATTGAAGGATGCTTCTCTGTCTGCCAAACGCTGAGGCCAGTGAAAAGAGCTGTGAACCTGTAGAGGCCTGTGATTAACAAATAATTACACAAAGAATGTACATAGTGGTTATATTATTCTCTGCTCATCACATACTATATGGACTCTCCTTCCTTTAAAGCTAGTGAAAGAACATTTAAGTGATAAGTATGCTCGATGACTGTCATGTCTCACTTTCAGGACTCCAAGTGTCTCACTTTGTACATTTTTCATGTCACAGTATTATATAGGAAATCTCTATATGCAAACCTGAGCCAGTGTGTATGTGTGTGTATATACGTACATTATGTTGATGTGTTTTTTATGTATCAAGAGTGAATTAAATTCCAGTTTAAACAAAGTTTTTCAGTTTGGTTCTTGAAACAGAAACACATGCATATAAACTTCAAATGCTATACATAAACAAACCAAAGAAATCCCCCGGGTTGATTTTCTTCAGAAAGAGAACTACAGGACCATCTCTTAGTTACGCTTATTTGTTTACTTTGTTGAAAGTGTTTCGTGCAAAAACCTGGTCACACGGTGAGAGTAGTACACACTGTGGTTAGAAAACCGTTGTGAACGTGACGTATGACTTTTGAATGCAGGAGACAATGTGGGACTTGTGGCCAAGGAGTCACATCAGACAGTTCAAACAGAAAACATTAACGTTTGACTCAGACTAATCATTTTAACTCTCATTTGAATGGTAGTTTTCAGTTTCTGTAGACAAAATTATAAAAAAAAAAAAAAAAGTACCATCATTTTTTCCCCCCCATTTGGACCACACCTTCCTTATTTTTTCCCCCCCATTTGTTCAAAATGTCTCTCAGAACTTCCATAATGTAAATTTAAAATAACCCACAAGTGAGACCTTTGCTAGTTGAAATGTCAAAATTTGATGCCTCGTAACTCAAAACAGCTCACCTAGAAGATATCAAACCGGTTCACGAAGTTAGAACCTTATAAGGTCTTATATATTATATCGAAACGTGACACCTAGTCGGTCTTGTGTTTACAGTTCAGTCTGGCAGTAGTGATGTAGGTGTAATGGTGTGGGGAAAGTACTCTTGGCACACACTGTACCCCTTAATACCAAATCAACCATCTTTAAGTGGCTCTGCCTATCTGACCACATGCAATCTTTATCTATCTTAGAAGGGCTCCTCCCAGCATGAAAAATAACAACGTGCCATGTCAAACTAGCTCAGTGGCCTCTTCGGTCACCAGGTTGGCATCCAGTTTGGAACTGAGGCAGTTCTCAGAGCAAAGGGGAATCGTACCCAGTAGTACAGCGTCTAATAAAGTGGTCAATAGGTGTGCATATGCTATCCACCCGACCAAAAAACAAAGCAAAAAACAAACAAAACACTGATGGAGTTTTCTTCAGCGCTGGAGAAATACACTCATATACTCAGTGACGGTGGCGTATAAAAGTACAGTGGACCCTTGGCTCGCGAACACGTTGGATGGCGAACAAATCAACGTCCAGTGGACCCTCGACTTTCATAAGCCGAAGGTCCAACTGTATAAATGCAGATGTAGGGCACCATTTTGACCAGGTCCTTTCTTTAACCAGACAAGGTGTATTTCAATGTTGTCATTTTTAAAAAAATTTTTATTCAGATTCAGCCACTTCCAGGACTCCTGCAGTAATTCTGCCATAGAGATGTCCGTTACATACTCTTACCTATATACAAGCTTTTTCACTAATATAATGTTTGCCGCCTATGCACTGAAAAACAAAATGTTCTGCTTAGCTAGAGGTAAGCAGTTGACACCACAGACTGAGATTGGATCATAAAACCACATACACACACACACATACACACACGTACATTTCACCCAGCCATGCTCGCACGACAGGAAGTAACGGTGGTTGGGGGGGGACAGGTTGAATCACACGCATGCAACTGAAGTGACAGTTCAGTTATAAGCACTTGCAACGAAGCTACTCTGCCCTGAATTTCCCACGCAGTAAACTTGCTCGTATGTCTGAACCCGGGGGGATAAGCAAAAACACAGCCGATGGGATCTCAAAAGTGCTGAAAGTTCGAACTGCTTTTTGAAAAGATGTACCAGGGTATCCTGTGTACTGAGACATGCTTCACCGCTGACTGAAATCTCAACCGAGGCAATAATGTTACATTTCCACACAGCACACCAAAAGAGACTACAAGAGACGAATTTATTTGTACGTGTGTTAAGAAGGGCAAACGCACAACATTTTATCATCTGAAATGTCCCAAACCTACAGTGTCTCAAGTGGATCGAAAAATGAAATGTTTTCCTCCTGGTGAGCTGAATGCCTTATGTAACCGCAGGTCTAGGCAATACTTTTTTGTTTTTTGCAAAGCTTTTTTTGCACAGTTTTTGAGATTAGTTACCTAGAGATGCCACAAGACAATAAGACGACATCTCGGCGCAGAGTTTGTTCACCTGATTGAACCAGTCATGAGCATTTCTGTTTCTTAGAAAACCCAAGATGAACCACAGAGAGATAAGAATCTCATAAATATCCCATGGTTTCTGTAGTGATTTGTTTGTTTGGTTGTGTTATTTTTTTTTTTGGTAACCAAGCAACTCTGTCATACTTTTAACCGCTCAGCGTTATTGGAGTCAGACAGTCTGTCAGATTTTGCATGGAAAGAGATTTCTGCTGCACTTTGAACCACAAATGAAAGAACCTGTATGGCAGTTACACTGTGGAAGCTGCCTCTACCATGTGGTTACATTTCATTAGTTGGTCCTAAGCACCCTTACTTATAACTGAGCAGGAGCATTGGCCAGAATCTTCACTGTGACTATTTTTCTACTTTTTAAGACAATCTAAAGTGCATTAGGGTGTAAATAAGTAAATACAGCAATGGTATTAATGGTCATACTTCAGACGTAACTTCACGCCTAACTCACAGCGGTCTTTAAAGAACTGTTTTTCCGACGAACGTTTGTCAAGCCTAACGAAATGCAACAGCGACGCCGCTACTGTGCAGAGCCCCAACCGTTCCCCAGTTTCCTCCTCGCTCCACCTCGTAACAATGCTACAGCTTCATTTTGCTCCTGAGTACGCTGCTGTCTGCTTCTAAGTCGTTATAAATAAATAAATAAGTATATTAACCTAACATACATGAGGTTTGTCTTTTATCCTAGTCTTGCCTTGGAGTGTTATGTGCTTTCTTTCTAAAGCTGACACGTGTGAATCGTCCTACAACAATGAAACAGGATGTGCAGTATGATGAACGGTGTAATCTGCCTGGGTCTTCGCCCAAATCCCATCCTTTTCTAATCATCCTTGTCCTTGGCACCGTGCTTTAAGATGCGCGTGAATGCCACGTAATTGAAGTTGCCCTTCTTGTCAATGGGAGCTTCTCGGAAGAGCTCATCCACCTCTTCGTCTGTGAACCGGTCACCCATGGTGGTCAAGAGCTCCCGCAGGTATTCCTCTTGGATAAAACCTGTGGAGGAAAAAAAAAAAGTGTTGAGGAACAATTCTTACCGCACATATTGTTGGTGTATTAAATACTCATCACCCCACCTTTGGACATTTGGGTGAATCTGATTAATCCATTTACATTTACAACAGTGTTCGCTGTACCCACGAGTGTCTGAGGCCACGAGTAACTTGAGTCGTTATCTCTATATGCATAAACAATGGGGAACAAGGGAAACACGCGGGTCAGCGGCGGTCAGTCCCTCGCAGCATCTTGTGTTGTTAGCGTCTCGTTGAGACCACGTGAACTATTTTTGTGCTTTTGATTTCTTCAGCCGGCTCATTCTAACAGCTGTTTTGTGTTGCCTCAACATGCCCCCAGAGCGGCGCTATGATACGCATGTTTACATCCACTCTTGCAAATGCATGAATGTTTTTATTTATATATATATATGAAATGCTTCCTAAAGGTAAAACTACGCTTAGCCTATGCCGAGCAGCCGAGCCTACGGGACTTGGTCTCTTTCGTGTACGGCCATAGCGCAGTTTTTTAATGCATTTTAGATGAAAGCGTGTCCAATATGCCGAAAAATACGATATTCTCAATCAGTACTACTTATATTGTCACTAAAAGCTCAATTATTGTGCCTATAAATGTTTTGTATGGGGGTATTTTGGGCCGAAAAACCAATTAATCCCTTTCCCATTATTCCTTATGGGAAAACTCGTTTGTACCCACGAGCTGTGTCTTCAAACCAATTACGCTCGTGGGTACAGGCATCACTGTATTTAGATCGTTAATGAGAAACGCACAGGAGACAGGGTCAAGGGGAAAACTCCCTGAGACAACATTAGGAAGAAATCTCGAGAGACTCCAAAAGGAATCCATTCTTCACTGGTTGACATCGGGATTATGAATCATTGGATCTTAAAGGTGGAGATGTTAAACAGTGCTATGTGTGTGTGTATACATTGTAAATAAGTGTCCTGGGATGAGCACAAGACTGTCTTTATGATTACTGTAGCAGTTACTTTGTGCAAACCTGCAGTATTAAGATGAGCTTATGCACTGGAGCTAAAGTGAGACTTTTTCAGAAGTGCAAATAATTAGGTAAGTGAACACTGATGTAACTGATTACCTGAACGAAATCCAAGGGGTGTGTGTGTGTGTGTGTGTGTGTGTGTGCGCACTCATGCAAGGCACATAGTACACGGTAAAGCTATCTGTCTCATATTGCAGATAACTTCGGAAATGATTTGCTGCTCGTCGGCAGTTCTACTACACAGTGCAGAAGAAGAACTGCATGAGATTATAACCACAAGCCTTTGTCTTATTGCCTACAAAACATCTAAAATGCCCTGGACCCTTTGAGAACATTTACGCTGGTGACACCTGGAAATCCTAATGTGCTATAGATCTCTATAAAAGACTTGGTGAACCTCAAAACGCACCGGGGTCACCGTATTGCTCTGTGTGTTTACCGTCATTTTAAAGAAATTACCCGTTCCTTCCTCGTCGAAGCAAGCAAAAGCATTCCTGATGACGTCCTCGGGGTCTGTGCCGTTCAGCTTCTCTCCAAACATTGTGAGGAACATGGTGAAGTTGATGGGACCTGGTGCTTCATTCATCATGGCCTCAAGGTACTCATCTGTGGGGTTCTTACCTTAAGGAAAAAAAACAAAAACAAAACAGGTTCTTATCATCATCATCAACATCAAGGCTAGTTTATGTTTTTCTTTTCTGATTTAGACCGTTGCTAATTTGCATTATCTCCATCTCGCCTTATCACATCAGCTACTAACCGTGCAAATATGTGCTTCCTCTGAGATGCATAACTGCTGCTTGTGCAAAGCCATAAGGCGGAATGTACTTTGCAGACTGCCCTTTTCTGGCACCTGCGTCTAGTATCAGCAAGGATTATTTATTTATGCTCCCTGAGACCTTGTGTCCAGTATCAGAGGTGTTTTTTTTTTTTTGTCCCCCTTTGGACAATTATTAAATCTATACTTAGAATAGCAGCAATGCAACATGGTCTCTTACTTGTAAATTACTGCATGAATAAATTGTGTTGTGTTACAGTAAACTAGCCAACTCATTCTTATAAACATTCTGAAATTACGATTAAATATGTAACAAAACGAGAGCATTCCGGGACTTAATAAAAGAGTTTGAGTTAGGGCAGTTGCGCGTCGGGCCACAATGTCAGGTCTGTAGCAGCCCCATATAACCTTGCAGGTTATTTTAGTTATTCGTAGTTAAGGTTTGGATGTGTTCCCTACATTTAATTCATTCTACAATGTTTTTCCCCTTCGAGTGGTCGGTGATGTGTATACTGTACAAGGACTGTGAGTGGGATTACAGTAGTGTGGTGCATTAAGCAGGGAAATAATGAATCGATAGAAAAAAAAATTTCTGCATCGTGATATATATATATATATATATATAAATAAATAAACAACACACGCATCAAAGTCAGGTCGTTTACTCATTTTTACACCTCACTCACTCACCTTCTGATGCTTAATCCTGTTCAGGGTCATGGGGGGAAGCTGGAGCCAATCCCAGCTGACTTCGGGTGAGAGGTGGGGTACACCCTGGGCAGGTCACCAATCCACCGCAGGGCAACACACAGATTCAGTCAACCGTTCACTTTGGACGGTGGGAGGAAACTGGAATACCCGAAGGAAACCCACACAGGCACGGGGAGAACATGCAAACTCCACACAGAAAGAGCCCAGGTCGACCCCGGGGATTGAACCCAGGACTTTCTTGCTGTGAGGTGACAGTGCTACACCATCGCACCCACTACACCACCCTCCTGCCCTCATTGTTACAGCTGATCTCTGTTTATTGCAAAGTATGTAATAAGAATAGCTGAGAACCATCCTGAAAGAACTCATTCATCCTGTGCAGGGCTGTGTTCCAATACCAATACTTTCATGAGTACACTTACACGTAGTACACAGTCCGCACTTACTAAGTGAACAGATTGTTCTAAATTGCCTACTCCATGGTGCACTTATCGGAAATTACGATCACGACTGCCGCAGTGGCTCGTCATCCTGCCAAAAATCATCCCCGACTTTGAACAGCAAACAGATTTTAACCCTTCACAGATTTCTAGCTTGCAAAATGACTCCGCTAACACAGGCTGAGTAGAAAATCCGTTCCGGCAGCCATTTTTCTTTTATTTTTCGACCCGAGTTGGGTCCGCCTCTTCCGCTACGTAGCTAAGATGGCGGCCGTTCAGTGCGAAAAGTGTACATTGTTCCACACTCCAAGATTTGACCGTTATGAGGGCACCATCCGGGTCCTTTCAGTACACTTATTTTCGCCGCAATCATAATGGGAACACCCTACGTACTCAAACTAAGCATAGTAAGTACAGAAAGTATGGATATTGGAACACAGCACAGGTGATTCATCCTGTGTCAGGGTTACCGTGGATCTGTAATAGATCCTTCCCTGGGAAAACCGAGCATGAGGTGAAAAACACCTCAGTCAGGGCAGGAAAACAAAAAAGAAACACTCATTCACAGTTAGGGGCAATTTATAGCAGCCCTGTAAAGCTGCTGGGGTGTTTTTGGGAGTTGGGAGGAAACGGGAAAACCCCCAAAGAAACCCACACAGATAGAGGGACCACATGTACAACCTCAGACAGACAGATGGTATTCTTAGCTCAGGATCAACCCAGGGAGCTAGGGCTGTGAGGTGGCGATGATACCTGTGAGAAATCTTTTATGAAAGCTGTGCAGTTTTAGCACAGATTTCCTAAACGTACTACAGGTAGTCCTCAACTTATGATGGAGATATGTTTCGCCATACCCATCGTAGGTGGAAAATATCATCTGTTGCATGTCGTAGCCCACTGCTTGGCCTAGCTTAGCGTAGCTTGGGTATCTTAGCCTAGCCTACCCAGGAGTCTTTTCCTGTCGGCGACATGCTGGGGCGTTTAGAAGACATGCTTTTGAATTAAAACTAGCTCTTGAAGCACACAAAAAACACTCAGTAATGCACTGTACAGTACACCGATACACAAGGTAACTCCGTGAGCTGTGGGAGAGATTGAGGCATCACGCAAGGCGAGTGACACGTACATCCGGGTGTCATCCGAACACATCGTACATCATACGCTGTAACGCTGGCCTGCCTGCGAATTTTAAATAGTTTCTAAATATTTTCTAAATATTTTGCCATTTTTAGCTAGGGGAGCACACGGTACGACGCTCCCTTACGATAACTCCCACTGCTGGGGGTCTCATCTTCACCCTGATTACCTAATGAAGCCAACATGTCATGCAGGTCCTCTTTATCTATGAAGCCATCACGGTTCTGGTCGATCATATTGAAGGCCTCCTTGAACTCCTGGATCTGCGACTGGTCGAACATGGCAAACACGTTGGAAGTGGCCCTCTGAGGACGCTTTTTGCTGGTCTTCACCTTCGCCCTTTTGCTGGACATTTTGGGCAGTTTTGTCTTGAACCACCAAGGAGGAAGGGCTGAAGTCAAAGAAAAATAACACCACAGACAGAGAAAAAAAAAGAGA
Organism: Chrysichthys cranchii; assembly: GCA_030068335.1. NCBI lineage: Eukaryota > Metazoa > Chordata > Actinopteri > Siluriformes > Claroteidae > Chrysichthys > Chrysichthys cranchii. The sequence continues at coordinate 17,178,664 of JAQMCW010000001.1, forward strand.
GAGAGAGAGAGAGAGAGAGAAAGAGGATATTTAAAACTTCCCCAGTAACACCAACAGTTTCAGTAGAGTATAATAATAGGTATGTGTGTATTACGCTAATCGCCAGCCGCTTATCTGTGCCCCGACGTTATTTTTGGACTTTACAGCTTGCGCACTGGTATCCCCCATAAAATCGCTTCAGATTGGCTGGATTAGTGTCATCTCCAGTATTCCCGTTGATGACGTTATCAGGGACAACCAAGAATATTACCTCGTTCTCAAATCTTCCAAATCGGTTTTCCCAAAGCGTTACAGTCACATGTTGAATATTTTGCTCATAAAATAGGCCATGATTTTGCCGAAGGAGAGTACAGACTCTAACAGACTGTTACAATATACATCTGAGAACAAGTATACCAAATATTAAGTAATCTGAATGACTCACACATATTATTATCCGCAGAGTTTGGTGTCAGGTAACTACATCGGGCTCGGTGTAAACTGTAATGGCTGCCAGCCGGTGACTTGGAATTTCACATCATCGATCTCGCTAAATTAACAGCCTTAAGTCGCCTGAAGGCCGAATCATTGAATGCAATTGTTTTTGCCGACATTGTTTAGAAATTAGACGACATAATTAAGTTAATAAACTTAATCAAGGTAATGATGTTTTCCTTTGCTGAAGCTTAGTGAAGTTTGTTTTGTTTTTCTTCCACATTTCTGGCATTGTCATAAAGGGAAATCTCACCATGCTGATGTCATTATCAAATGCATTATTTATTGGAACAAAACCCTGTAGAACAGAGGATGAAAATGATGAGGATGATGCCCCAGAATGAGATGTCTCGCTACCAATTAGCTGTCGACTTTCTACTTGGCGATTTGTCACTTCGTAATCCATGCTAATAAATGCATTTTATGAGAGAACTGATTGAAGGACTCTACAAGTAGGTACGTGTGCATTTATGCTAATTGGGATGGATAATCTGCACCCCGACGCTCTGTCGGACTTTACTGATTGCGCACCCGCACCCCCAGTAAAACCGCTTCAGATCGGCTGGATCAGTGGGTTTTTTCGGTATTCACGTTGATGACATTATCAGGGACAACCAATGCTATTACCTCGTTCTCGAATTTTCCAAGTCGGTTTTCCCCAAAGTGTTACAGGCACGTATTGAAAATGTGGCTTTTAAAAATAGGACATAATTTGGCCGAAGGAGAGTATAGACTTTATCTAAACTCTAATAGACTGTTACGATATACATCTGAGAACAAGTATACCAAATATTAAGTCATTTGAATGACTCACACATGTTTTTATCTCCCCAAAATTAGACCGGGCTCTGTGTAAACTGCGTATTGGCCGCCAGCCGGGGATGTGCAATTTCACATCATCAAAAAACAAAAAAGAGATGAAAATGTCAGAAAGAAGTCAGAGACCAAATTAAAGAAGGGAACACTGGATTATAGTATTGGTTTTCCTGAGGTGGACGAGAACCGTAGACTTGTCGTGGAGGAGATTCTGGGTGACGAGATAGTGGGCAGACGGATTTGTCCTTTGTGGTTGAATGAAGATCAAACTGAGATTCTCGATCTGGGACAGACTGAGAAATACGTAAAAAAAAAATAAAAAAAAAGACTGACTAGGAGACGTCTCGGTACCAATTAGCTGTTGACTTTCTACTTGGTGATTTGTCCCTTTCATAATCCATGCTAATAAATGCATTTTATGAACTGGTTGAAGGACTCTACAAGAAATATTGCCTGGATATTTCATGGAAAAATCTTAATTTTTACAGAGTTATGATGAAAAATGTGAATAAAATCACATATTTAGGTCACAACTTTTTTTTTTTCAGTTTCAGTGGAAAAGGTGGTGAAAAATGGCCTCCATTCTCAGACATCAAATAAGCACATCTTCCTCAATCTTCAACCTATGAACATCATTTTGGTATGATTTTAAAGCTTTTTTCTAGCTCCTTCCAACAGTACCCTTTATTTTCTCACATTCATTTTGAAAATTTTAGTCACATACCTAAAATAGTATTTAACAGTATAATAATATACTGTTATTGTAATATATTATACTATTATTGTAATATTATATACTATTCTGTTATTGTTATATATATATATATATATATATATAT
>JAQMCW010000001.1:17217919-17229413 GCA_030068335.1 Chrysichthys cranchii
TAGGCTTATTGTACTCTGCAAAAGAGAAAATTAAACCTGCCTCCAAATTGATTACACTTTCATGGAAATCCAATTTAGGAAGTATCGGTATCGGCGAGTACACAAATAAAAATACTCGTATCGGTTTGGGAAAAAGTGGTATCGGTGTAAGCCTAATACAGAGTGCTGAGTGCAAGCAAGAACTCCGGCAAGACTAGTAATGACCGCATAACTAAAAGCGATTGAATGAATGTTGGAAACTAATCTTTCCTTTTTGACATTGCTGGTTTGAATGTGAACATAAATGCAAAGTAGAAGAAGACCAGCCAGATCGTTTACATGGTGAAGATGTGAGAACTTTGCTTGTTGTGCTTTGCATGCTTTCACATATGTGGTTGTGTTCATTTAGAGAAATACTGGCGTGGATCGAAGCAACCGGTCGTTATCCTTTTAGGCTGGGCCGGCTGTCGGGACAAGCATCTCTCAAAGTACAGCTCAATTTATAACGCACAAGTAAGCTCCGAGCTTTGACTACACCTCAGTTAGGTCTGTTACACTGTTATATATGCAAATTGTAATTTATATCTTGCGTTTCCTTTTCAGGGATGTGTGACAGTGTGCTACACAGCCCCCTTGAAGACGGTGTTCATCTCCGAATCGTTCGGCTACAAGGAACTCTGCAGCACGGCACACAGACTGCTCGAAATCCTGTATGACTACGAGGTTGAGAACAATCCAATCTTCTTCCATGTGTTCAGCAACGGCGGCTTCATGCTCTACCGCTACATGGTGGAGCTCCTGCAAAGCCACAAGCAGTTTGGCTCGCTGTACGTGGTGGGCTCGGTGATGGACAGCGCGCCAGGGAACCAGAACGTCATCGGCGCCCTACGAGCTCTCCAAACCACTCTGGGCACAAAGGTCAACGTTGCGCTGCGCTGGCTTCTCTTAGCTGTGTTCGCCGTGACCGTGTTCCTGCTCAGAGTCGTCTTATACCCCGTAACCAAGCACTTCCACAAGAACCACTACGACGCCATGATGGAGCGTCCGGCTCCGTGGCCTCAGATGTACCTCTACTCCAGAGCAGACCGGGTGATCAGGTATCAAGACGTGGAGAAGATGGTCAGATCGCTGCAGGAGAAAGGGGTGCGTGTTGAGAGCTTCGACTTCATCACGCCGGCTCACGTGAGTCTGTTCCGAGACTGTCCCGAAGATTATTCGAACAGGTGCCAGACTTTCCTGAAGAGCTGCATGAGTAACTCGGAGGAGACGTCGACGAAGAAACGCCTGTGAACGTGTAACACCGATTATATATATGAAAGGGTCGGGCGATATGGTGGAAAACAACATATCATGATAACAATACTTCAATATGTTGCCCTGATGCATAATATGCATCACAGTAGTTATAACATAATAACAATGCAGTTTAAAAAACTGATTTCAGTGACAGCCCAAATTCTAGAAAGGACATATGAATGCAACATTGATTAACAAAACAAATGAGGACATCCTGTTAGCTACTGATTGCTGTTATTAACAATGGAGCTAGTGAGTGTTATGAAACATATTAGCAAAACGGTGTTTTTCCTATAATTTACGACGCTGTTGATATCGTCGTTCTGCCCAGACCTACCATATTGTGTACTTACTTAAATATTTTAAGTGATCTGAAACTACTGGAAAGTGTATAAATAACCCCTCCTTTGTATAAATAATACTGATTAATTGACCTTGTAATCTTATAATTTATATAAGGTTTGACTGCCTGAAGTGTTCGATTTGGTATTTGTCTGGTCATGTGAATTGAATGCTTTTAATTTATGAATAATTTAAATCTACTTCTGGATCTGTTTATAACTTATGTGCCTTCCTGAAATAAAGACTCATTTCATTGGAGTAACCGTTTGGTAGTTGGGTCACGAGTGGTGTTTGGGAGCCGGACAACATAATTATATCTCACACGCTCGAAGACATGAGGAAATACGTACCAGTATACCGTACCAGAGAATTTTCCACAACACCAGCAATGGTATTTATCCATCATTACATGCCGGTGGTGGTAATATTCAAAGCATGCTATATATTTAACTCCTTCACTTTCAGTAACCACTTTATTGCAGTCAGGGGGAAGCAGAGCCACAGCCTGTCCTGGGAACTCGACACGAGGCAAGAATACATCCTGGAAGGGATGTCCGTATTTTTGTCTCGAACTTCAACCTGGTTATAAATCCCCTTGCCTTTTTTTGGGGGGGGGGGTTTACAGACTGTAAAGAACTCCATTCATGCTTCCAAGAGAGACATTTCACCTCTAGGCAGGTCAAATCCGTCTGTGCCTGCAATCGTATGAGCAGCAGAGCTTCAAATTGATCACGCAGGTCTTCCCATCAGATGTCTTGAGCTGTCATGTTTGACATTTCTAGAGTGAACCATTGGCATTTGTCTTTCCAGAAAGCTCACCCTGTTACTTCATGTATCATTTAAAGGTACTGGAAGGGCAAAGAGTTTATAGATACAATTAGACAGATGAACATCGCTTATTGGAGTGCACAGGGACCGGTTTTTCCTGTCTGGGAGGATGGGTAGCTCCTGCAGCTTAAGTAACTCAGATTTGATCTTTGGAGAGTAGACAGTCTGCGTCCTGACGTCAACCCAGACAGGTCACGTGATGGGTTTATATCTTATCTCTGAAGAGGCTTTACAAGGAAAAGCTGTAAAGAAGTGCAGCTATTGTTTTTTTTTCTTCTTTCCATGCAAATATCGTATATGTAACTTCATCTGTACTGCCTTGACTGGATCCTTTTCAGAAGGGGGCGGCATTTCTCTTTTTATTTCACGTCCACGAACCATCCTGCACGTTACAGTATTTCCACAGGAGCATGTCAATAGCAGGTAAAATGCAGACTCCACAAAGAAGCTTACTATTTGTATTTTGTTCAGGTAATTTTCAGTTTTTATTTAGCAAAAAAAAGTATATTAAAAAAACAACAACAAAACGAAAGCTTTGGAAGAGTTCTTCGTCATTTCCTGTCAAGCTCCTGACACACAAAAGAAGAATGACGCCATTAAATTTATCGCTGAAGTTAAAAGCTGGTCCTCTGGCCTTCATGCTAAACACCTTGTTATTGAATTGCATTTATGTAGCAAGGCTGTGTAATATACAGCGCTCCATGATGGTAATGCCTCAAAAAAGTGCCAAAATTGCCCTCAGAGTTAATGAAGTCTCACAATGTGATGTGGGGAAATTGTGGTGGAAAAGGGTCACCAGGCCTCTTCAGCCTCCTCGGCCGTGCAAAATGGCTCCTGTCAAGCTCCGATCATTAGCGAATGCTCGCACGGCAAGCTGGCCATGAGAAAAAAAACATTTTAAGAAGTGGCTTTTGACACATACCGAGCTGAGAGGGGAAAAACATTCCTAAGCAGTTGTGTTCTACAGTACACTCACTGAAAACTTATTAGAAACACTATACTAACACTGGGTAGGGCCTCCCTTTGCTCTCAAAACAGCCGCAGTTCTTCATGGTATGGATTCCACGAGATGTTGGAAACATTCCTTGAGATCCTGTTCCATGTCGAAATGATTGCATCACACACAGATTCTCATGCTGCGAATCTCCCGTTCTACCACATCCCACAGGTGCTCTATTGGATTCCTATTCGGTGACTGGGAAGGCCACTGAAGAACACAGAACTCATTATCATGTTCATGAAACCAGTTTGAGATGACTGTGAAATGGTGCACTATCATGCTGGAAGTGACTGTTAGAAGACGGTAAATTCTGGTCATGAAGGGTGCACATGGTCAGCAGCAATCCTGAAATATGCTGTGGCATTCAAGACATGCTAGATTGTTATTCCCAGGCCCAAAGTACTAAAAAAATTAAAAAATTAAACAAATGAAATTCCCCGCATCATTACACCACCTCCACCAGCCGGGACTGTTGACACAAGGCAGGTTGAGTTGATGGATTCATGCTGTTGGTGTCAAATTCTGACCCTCCCATCTGTGTGTCTCATCAGGTTTGTTTCTGTCATCATCTGTCCAGTTTTGGGGAGCCTGTGCCCACTGTAGCCATAGCTTTCTGCTGACAAGAGTGGAACCTGACGTGATCTTCTGCTCGTGTCTTAAGATTCTGAGATGCTTTTCTGCTCACCACTATTATACAGAGTGGTTATCCTACTTACTGTAGGCTTTCTGTCAGCTCAAACCAGTCTGGATATTTTTCTTTACTGTGCCATTTGGAGTAAAATCTAGAGACTGTTGTGTGTGAAAATCCCAGGAGATCAGCACCTATAGAAATTCTCAAATCAGTCCATCTGGCATCAGCCATCATGACATGGTCAAAATCTCACTGAGATCACATTTGGCTCTAGCTTGATGGTTGAAGTAAACGTTACCTGAAGCTGCTGACCTGTATCTGCTTAACCCTGGAGCACCCCTGGGGTCATATTTGACCCTAACTTTTATTTCATTCTTATATTCAACCCACTCACTTGTTGATGGACATTAGTGGACATTCCAGGAGGTCTCATAAGGATAATTTCATAACATGTAGTTAATAAAAAAAAACCTGTTTTTGGGTTCACAGAGTCTGTATCATCATTGTAGCCAATGGAGATATTTTTCCTATTATGAGAAGGTGGTCTGAGTTTTCCAGGGTTAATTTCATGCATAGCTCTGGTGCCACATGATTGGCTGATAAGATAAATGCACGACTGGGTAGGTGTACAGGTGTTCCTGTGTAGTTATAGGGTGGTATACGTAGATCTCAAACGAGTTAAAGAAATGGATGCCACTGAAAACTACGTTTTCATTTGCTATTAAAGCCTCACTGTCCTTCATTTGCTTCGCAAGAACTCCAACATTGGTATACTCTTTCAAACGTCAGAACAATATTATTAATTTATGCCCAAAAGCTATTTCTTTGACATGTTATCCAGCAGTGAAAATATTGGATAACTAATGAATTATTATTATGGAAAATGAATATGAATTGCCCAGCATGATGTGCAGACAGCAATAATAATTTGTCATTTGACAAAATCATTTGATGAGTAAAGTTAGGGGGCGATAGTTTATAGTTCTGCAGAGCAATAGACTGAAGTAAATAGGCAGCATGGCTAACAAAAAGATATAAGATAGGGTTATCTAGGGTTCACCCCCTTAGGATGGTACCCACTCCTAAATAACATTAAGCTAGCGTGTACATGATCATTTTGGAGTATCAGTGCCAGTAACAATTTTAAATGTTTTACAAAAATCACATTAGCATTATATCCGAGTGTTCTAATTTTAAGTAAAACATGACCGGTTGTAGTGGCACAGGAAAATAATCAGTGATGAGGTGCTGTGGTGTGGCATATGATATGAAGGATGATATATGACAGAAGCAGAGAACATAGAAACCCTTAAAATATAAATATATGAAAAAAAATCTTAGCTACTGCATGATAAATATTTGAAAACTATGAAAGATTTTGAAACAAACTTTTGAAATTAGGAAAGAAATTGGAACTGTGGAAGTACTGGTTGTCTTTGCAACATGTTTTTTCATATGGCGTGTTTGGGTGGAGTGAGAGTATGAGCCCGGACCCTACTGCACGAGTGTTCGTAATGCAACATTTAAAAAAAATATATTTTAGCTTTTTAGGAATAGCACATTTAAACATTGGGAATATACCATTAAGAACAAGCTAATAAAATATATATGAGGGAGAATCAAAAAGTAAAGGCTATTTTAAAATGACATGATAACCCAGAGAGCAAAAGACAAAGCATGGAGTGGAAACATCTGTCTCCTCCAGTGAAGAAGACATTCAAAAGTCAGTGCTCCCCCAAGAAAATCATGTTAAGGTTCTTTTGGGACATGTAGCTTCCTAGTCTGGTGCATTTTCAAGCACATGGGCAAACAGTGAACAGTGCAAATTACTGTGCGTTGCTGCGAAATGAACTCAAACCTGCAATTCACAGCAAAACCAGAGGAATGCTGTCGAAAGCAGTCTTCCTGCACCATGACAATGCACATCCTCATACAGCAGCAGATACAGCAGAGACAGTGCAACCAAAGTCCAGATGTCTTCTACATCCTCCTTAGAGCCCGGATCTGGTGCCGAGCGATAATCACATCTTTGGTCCGCCTCTGATGATGAAGTAAAGGAAGTGGTGCTCACCTTGCTTTGGAAGCAGGCAAAAAAAATCTTCTCTGCGGGAATCCAGAAGCTAGTCGAACGACACAACAAATGCGTCGTCTTGCGTGGGGACTATGTGGAAAAGTGATACATACGTTCAATTTCTCACAGTTACTTCTATTAAATGTATTTGCCTTTATACCATTTTCTAAGACAATTTTGCAATAAGCATATCCAAACATAAGCATTTACTGAGTAACACATAAATACATATTGAAAACATTTTTAAAAGTCTTTGACGCTAATGTATTCATTTGGCAAATCTCAAAAAACATGATCTAGGGATCCATCTTAAAATCTCATGATTTAAAATATCACCTATTTCCCTACAAGTGGAAGAACGAAAACACCTCGGCGTCTCAAGACCTCACATCCTACATCCAAATGTGAACCAGAGATCAAATTTGCAATTGTAATGCGTTAAACCACGAGCTACTTATGATTATAAATAGCTAAGCTACATCCAAACTAGCCTTTATGTAAAACAGATAGCTACACTGCAAGCTACTCAGGAAAAGTAGCTAAATACACTGAAGCTCCTTTGTCAGACTGAGAAAAAGCACGAGATGTTTTATTTTTTTGTGCAGGTAATTTATCACACAAGACCAAATTGTACAATTTGTGCAATAATATCCCATAACCAAAAGATTGTGCATTATTATTTGTAACCCTCTTTTATTAGGAAGCATTTAACATCACTAGCTAGCTAGTTTTGTTTTGCTAATGACTATGTGGTGAAAAATTAGCTTGCTGCTGGAAAACCTATTATACTGCAAAGAGCTCTTAAATGCAGGTAAGCTGGTGCACTATCACCACCCAAACACTGATGAAAACATTGCTAATACACATACACTAAATAGGCTACATCCAAAAAACACATACACAGGTTCCCAAAATCATGAGACATTCACATGGAATACAAAAATAAACAGGATGATTTTCTGTGTATTTCCTCCCCCAGTCACACATTTCTAGAATCCGAGCCTGATCATTTATTCTGCAAGTCTTTAATCATACGGTGCTTCCCGGTGTGTGATGAGCTTGTGGGATTCTGCGATCTTCATCAATAGATGGCACTGTCAGCTAGTTGTACTGTGGGTTCTCAACAATGAGCTCCATTATGGAAGAAGCTAAAAGGACGTACGTAGACATACTGATATGGCTACAGAGAGCAGCAGGGGGACGAACAATACTCCAGAAATAGAGACTCCCCCCCCCAAAAAAACCCCAAAAGTGAAAGACTAATTGGTTTTCTTTTCACTTCTATGCTGGAGCCTGGTCCAGATTGGTGAAAATGTCCACTCCATCTGGCGTGATCTTCAGGAGAAATAATGAACGTCGGAGAATTTTGGCAGTGGGCATGAAAACAGTCTTAATACTAATTCATTAAATACTACCAGCTATCGAAACTATCAATGTAGTGCATGCGGTAATGATTTCGAGCTTATCACCATGTAACGAGATCAAGGTTAAGGTATTTTAAAATGTAAACATTTACAGGGGGTCATCTGTGAAATATATGCATGCATTGTTTTTTTGTTTTTTTTTAATATAAATTCGATCTATTTCTATTTATTTATTTATTTATTTATTTATTTCTGATGAATTTATCTGTATGTGTGCCACATTTCTGGATGACCTAATGGAGGAAAAATGCGCTGTAGAGATCTGCTGCCTCACAGCGCAACAGTGCCTTCAGTTCAAATCCTGCTCCGGTTTTCAAAACCCATCTGATATGATATCGATGTCCTTTATCCCAAAGGAAATCTGGAATGACTGCAAGTTATCTCCAAAGCCCAGGTATATCACTTATCTCTGATATATATCGTGGGCGATCTTTTGAAGCCCTCTTAAAAACACAGAGGTGTTATTCAGATCTCCTGTATTTTGGTGGGGAAATAACACGAGTGGTTTTCTGTTGGATTAATTAATTTAGTACTTGATTTCATTTTGATTAAACCCAAGTTCCCTTCTGTTTTTATGTCGCAGCGTAGCTGTGGGATTAAGATCCAGAAATATCTATACCATCGATAGTCACGTACAAATAGGTTTCATGATAGTTTTTTTTATAATAATCCTATTATCTTATATTATCTAGATAAGGTAGCAATAAAGGCTAAAAATGCGTAACTGTTTTTAAGGTCGTGATCTCGCCTTCCTAAACCAGGTCGTGTCGCCCCAGCATATTTTAAGGAATGTTCCGGGTTTAAAGGTCAGAGATGATTTCCTCTTCCGGCCTCTCTCGGCATCGGTGTCATCTTTTGTTTTCTAGCCTTGAGCGTCTGGTGTCAGGAAACAGACGCCACACGCTGGCCCTTGTTTGTCCTCCTGCACTGACCACTCGATGCTCTCAGTAAGCCGGCGGGGGGGCTGCTGTAACACCGCCGGCTCTTTTTCCTCCACACCTGTTTTCTGCAGAGCTGCGACGTAATGGAGCTTCAAGTCGCTCTTTCTTCCTCTAATGAGCAAAGCATCCCACCGAAGCAGCCCAAGGCCGGCAGCCCCCCTCCGAATTCGTAATGAAAGAGGGTGAGAGGGACAGGGTCATCTCTGTCATCTCTGCTTTGACGAACTTCAAGCGCACTGCTGATTGAAGAATCGAACACTCCGGAGGAGAGCGAGAGAGAGAGAGAGAGAGAGAGAGAGAAAGAAGGGGAGAGAGCAAGTTTTTTTCTTTTCTTTTCAGGACAGTCGTCCTGCCTTTTTTTTTTTTTTTTATCTATACCCCCTCCCATCACCTACACTCCACTTCCAATCCGATGAGGAAACAAGAGAGAGGCCCTGGGTACGAGCAGTGTGGGGTGAGCGCGGCCCTGTTCAAAGTGACTGTGCTTCACAGAGTGGCTTCAAGCCAGCACCTCTGGCTCCTTACAGGCATCCAACCTGGCAAGCGCCGAGGCCCCAGCTAATGCTCTGTCAAATTAGACTTACAAAACAAAGCCAGTGCCTTCACACATGCAGGCACACATGTGCTCACACACACACATACACACACACGCACATGCACAAACACTGCTGATACCGGGACGGTGCCTTGGACCACGAGTGTAGGCTACATGCATGACAAAGCGATGCATGTGCTGTGGGGAATGAAAGCATGCATGCTACCGGCACATGTATGTGAGGATGGTATGACAGTTCATGCACACACAAATAGTAGTTTGGCATGAGGCTTACTGTGCGTGGGATCATATGTGTGTGTGTGTGTGTGTGTGTGTGTGTATGTGTGTGTATGTGTATATGTGTGTGTATGTGTATATGTGTGTCTGTGTGTATGCTTAATTTGACAGCGGGGCGTGAGGCGCATATAGGGTGCAGGAAGCGAACGCCTGTCTAATGAAGGGGAGAAGAGTAGTCTTGTATGACAGGCCTCCGGAGAGAAGGACTCACAAAAGAGACGCAGACGAAAGCAGCGGGGCTTTTGATTCCGCCGTGCGCCTTGACATTCCCACTTCCCTTATTCTCCTGCCGAAAGCAAATCCCTTTGTTATCTGTTCTGTACAACATGGTCAATTGTTCTAATGAAAAAAATAAATAAATAAAATGAATAAAAATAAATAAATAAAAAACCCCAACATGGGGAATATTACAGGTTCGAGAAACTGAATTAGATTTGAGTTGAGCTTTGATATAATAGGACGCTTGGGGCTTTTTTTAATATGATCACTTTCCAATGCTGTACATCATCTTATTATCACATGACAGAAAACGAGCTCTGATGGTCACTGAGTCAGCTTTCTCTGAGCACCTGGTGATCGGAGTCAACGTGACAGAGCGAAACATTTCAACGCCATTCTCATTGACTTGGCATCCTTAGAAACGACTAGGATCTTTCGACGAGCTATTCTGTATTCTGCGTGGTTCGTTATTCAGCTAAGGGACGTCGGAAAGACATACATCATGTTTTGAGAAAAGCCGTCATCCGTGGGTGCTGTAAATAAAAGTAACCTTTGCTTCAATACATCTGTAATCCTGACATTATAATAATCTTCTTTGTGTCCTTAAGAGGATAGGAGTGTGTTTAACTTTGGTCCCATTAGTAAAAATCTTATGATTTATGCAGTGGTCGCTAGACTAATATCTTTAGAATTTTGCCTGCGAAGCCGATTCATCTTTAAGACTGATGAGAGGAGGTTGCTCTCTATGCAAAACGCATTAGGCCCAAATGAGGAGTCTATTACTCAAATGTGCCTGATAATTCGTTAGTCAGAGCTCACTAACTAAGCAGATTTAGATGTCACTGTGATGATGATGATGATGATGACGACGATGATGATGAGGGGCCCCGCTTCTCTCTAGCGTTGCCTGATTGTGACTTTGGAGAGCCCCCAGATACACATCGTTTATCTGCATATCGCCTTACTGCCTCACCACACACACCCACACACACACACACACACACACACACACACACACACACACACACACACACACACACACACACACACACACACAGCACAGGAAATACACTGGGGACTCATAGCAGAACTGTTTGCAGGAGCACGGCCTATTCATCATAGGTTAATTAACACATAAGGCTTTTATCTTTCTCACTGTGCAAGCTGCTTTTGTGTCCCCCTCATGCAACAGGGACTAAATATGGACTGACATAAGGCAAAATAAGAAGCGACTTTTATGAGGCAGGAAGGCTTGAGGGAAAATAATTTCAGTAGGGAGGGAAAAAGTGCTGCATAACGATGCAGAAGTGTTTGGAACAGGGATGACTGTGTATATTTTGTCTACTACTATGGGGGGTGTATACTGCTCAACTAAGCTAAAATTGACAAAGTATTTGTAGCACTGAGGGCAAGCAAGCTGTAGAAATCAACAAAGGATTATTAAAGACTAAAGAAAATATCAAAAGTTAAAATGCAGGAACTAAAAAAACCCCCAGATGTATAGCGAGTGTACAGGAACACGATGTTATAGGAAAATAATTAATGACTCAGTGGTGTGGTTTGGCCCTAAGGGGAAAAAAGGAGTTACTGTGTGCTCCCTGAAGCTGATTATTTTTCAATAAGTACACATTGCATAGTGTTTTATTCCTTTTACTACACAAAAGTACAATTTGGTCATTTGCGGAGCCTGTCAGGTTATGGAGGAACGCCAAAGCTCTTTGTTTCTCACCTATATCCGAAAGTGTACAGCTTTACCTCTGATTGGAGTCTGCTTACAAAAATGTGACATATACTTCTTCTTACAGGAAGCTTTCACACATTGTTTTTCTAAATCTCTTCCTGTTGCGCATCTACCTTAACCTCCTAAGGCCCCACTGTCCTCATATAAGGACATCACATTTTCTCCCAACTATATTGTGCATATCTCCTTG
>JAQMCW010000001.1:17271602-17290929 GCA_030068335.1 Chrysichthys cranchii
AGAGATGTGAGGGCAGTGTGGAGAGATGTGAGGGCAGTGTGGAGAGACGTGAGGGCAGTGTGGAGAGTGTGGAGAGATGTGAGGGCAGTGTGGAGAGATGTGAGGGCAGTGTGGAGAGACGTGAGGGCAGTGTGGAGAGTGTGGAGAGATGTGAGGGCAGTGTGGAGAGATGTGAGGGCAGTGTGGAGAGACGTGAGGGCAGTGTGGAGAGTGTGGAGAGACGTGAGGGCAGTGTGGAGAGACGTGAGGGCAGTGTGGAGAGTGTGGAGAGATGTGCGGGCAGTGTGTAGAGTTCAGTATTTGTGTAGCGGGGTGTCGCGGCTGGACGGAGCTCAGATACACAGTGCTGCTGCCTCCACCAGCTGTGAACGTCTCTGACAAACTCTCTCTTTTGACAGAAAAGTGATTTAAATGAAGTCTTCAATGACTGTGTGTGGTCCACAGGGTAGGCTAGGCTAAGAGGTTCAACACAGTGGTTCAACATATGATATCTTCCACTTATGATGTGTGTGGCGCAACGCATCTCCATCGTAAGTTGAAGACTACCTGTATTTATATATATATATAAAGTGTGTGTGTGTGTGTGTGTGTGTGTAGAGAGAGAAAGAGATATTATGGTTAGATTACATTCAGGCTGGGTTATGATGATGTTGATTTAAAAAAAAAAATACACATAAAGCACCTGAATAATACTGCTGTGCTAAAAGTTTGAATAATAACAGTAGGGTATTTCACACCGTCATTACATTGGAGAAACTCCACAACCGATCAGGCGGACAGGACAGTTTTCTGTCCAAAAACATTAACGTGAAATGCTGTATGCTTTCAGACTCACAACAGCTTAACAGATATCCCCTTCTTTGATTAGCCCCAGTCTAAAGATGGATTAGAGTTCTGACAGTAACATGACTGGCATAACGAAACCTTCATGAGGACTAAACCCTGTGTGTGGGGCAGTTATCAGCAGCACGGCGGGGTGATCGAGCCGAGTCACGGCTACCATCCTGAACGAAGCGGACTCTTTTCCAACAGCAGCACGTCCCATCCGGAAGGGCTTTATTCCTCCTACACCACTTCCTCTTATTTATTAAAGAACGAGCCATCACATCCACACACATACTTATCCTTTTACAGCTGTGGAACATCTGTGAAACAAGTCCTCAGTTACCTTACAGCAGCTATAAACACTCATACCCTCACCAGCCTCTCTCTCTCTCTCTCTCTCTCTCTCTCTCTCTTTCTAAAAAAAACAAACGCATGTTGTCATGTTCCCATAAACTGGAAATGTCAGCAGGACGTGTTCGTCTCTCCTGAAGGTGTTGGAAAAGTTACAGCTTCACCTCTGACTGAAACAAAGCACTGACACTGGAGACTCCTTCACTGAAGGTCATGTTAATGCACATCTCTTTAAGGATGAATGATCACACGTGTTTATTATTAATGAAGCGTCCGCTGTACATGTCCCACTGAAGAGCGTATCATAATGAGCGCATGAATATGAATAAACTCTGCACTATTGTAGGAGCTGCTGGTGGAGAGAACTAATCAACACCTTCTGACCAATCAGAATCCAGAATTCCACAGTGCTGTGCTGAACCTATTGTAATGTATGGTATGGTATACAGGGAGTCCTCAAGTTACGATGGAGATGCGTTCCCCCACACGCATCAGAAGTCGAAAATATCGTATGTGGAACCACTGTGTTGAACCACTTAGCCTAGCTGAGGTATCTCAGCCTAGCTTAGCCTAGCTTACCCAGGAATCTTTTCCTGTAGAAGACATGCTTTTAAATTAAAATTAGCTCTTTAAGCAGGCAGTAATGCACTGTACAGGACACCGATACACAAGGGAACTCCGTGAGTTGCAGGTGAGAGTGAGGCATCACGTGAGGCGAGAGAGCTGGGTGTCGTCCACATACTTCTGGGCGTCGTCTGAACATCCGCGTACGTCATATACTGTTACATTGGCCTGCCAGTGCTGCCTGCCTGCAAAATTTAAATATTTTCTAAATATTTTACGATTTTTAGCGCATTGCTCGTCATGGTAACTTTGAAAAATCATAAGTCGGGCCATCGTAACTAGGGGAGCACCTGTCTTTATGATTTTGATTTGAACTGCTAACAGTGTCAAAGCTAAAGGTGTGAAATGACTCGTTTTTCCGTCGGTAGTGCACGTGCATGTCACAGGTTCATCTAGGAAACGCTTACAGGATCTCAGAGTTCATGTTAGAACAAGAAACAGATGAGAACCAGTCCAGAGTGTGTGCTGTGTGGGGTGCGGGTTGTGGCCGTGTTACTGTACCGTGCACTGAGACGTGCTGATTTCACACCCCGGAGACCCACAGCCTCCTGAATAACAGATTGTTAATGTGATTGCGCGAGTGAAGCGCCGCTGTTTAAGCTCATAATTACATGAGCTGCGCGTGGCCACGCTATCCGCTACACAGATAGGGTTTAACCGAGAGGAACTTTATATGAAGCAGAGGCCTAGTTTTAGTCGGAAAGCAAATAGAGGCCCTCGTGTGATATTTAATTACAAAACACCGAGCGATACGTCAGAGCGTTTACTGTAACAGGGGAATGAAATGCAAGTCAAACTGGCCTACTGGGCTAATTATCGGGGTTCTGTGTGTGTGTGTGTGCGTGTGTATTCAAAATGTCTTGAATATAGGATTATAAGATCACACCAAACCAAATATCTGATTATTGAATCGATTTCTAAACACTTTTACTGATTTCAAGATTCAGATGCTTTTGTTCTATCGGCTAATTTTTTTAAACTTTTATTTTTTTCAACAAAGCAAGGACATCTGCCGAGAGAATAAGAACATTTAGTGCTTGAAATAAGTCAAAATGTCTGGAAAAATATTAACTAAGCGAATATTAGGTTTATGGCAATCACAGGCCCGTATTAAGACAATGTGGTGCCCCTGGGCACTATACCTCACTGGTGCCCCAACCTTTTTCACCCAGGTGGCGACGGCAAAATGTTGCGATGGAAGGGAGGGGCAATTAATTTACCAATTTCAAGTGAATAACATAAAAATTTACGAAAAATATTTTTAAAGCTTGTGTCATGTGGTGCCCCCCCACTGGTTGGTGCCCCTGGGCACCGGCCCACCGGCCCATATGGATAATCCGTCCCTGGGTAATCATATAACTATCATCACATGAGACAATCAGGATATTTTCATTTCTGAAGTTATTTTACTTTTTTTTTTTTTTAATTTACGTGTGTGTTAATGTGTTTTCTTAAACTCACTATGTAACCTCTGTGCACAACTGTCCAGTCTTTCATTATAATTATTAAACATCACAAAGGTATTAAAAAAAAACATGGCCTCCATTTAGTAGTGCCGGTGTAGTCGGACACATTATTATTATTATTATTATTATTATTATTATTATTATTATTATTATTAGTAGTAGTAGTAGGAGTAGTAGTAGTAGTAGTAGTAGTAGTAGTAGTAGTAGTAGTAGTAGTAAATGCCAACAAGAATGTGACCATTTTTATTTAAAAAAAAAAATTAGTTCTGGGTCCAATAAATAGCCAACATTTATATAATATGCCTAAAAAACTTTGCAAAAGAAATCTGTGATATTATTTTTCGTTTCGGTTAAAGGGATTACTGAGTGCTATCGGTTTAAGAATGCCTGGCCTAGAGGTGTTCATGTTTTATAAAATCCCACTTCCATCCACTCCTGAAACTGGAATTCTGTCTAATCCCGCTCCCTAACAACTTCTGACACTCCTCCCAGACTTCTGTCCGCTCCCAAACTAATTCCCACTAGTTCCCAAAGGAATTCAGACCACTCCATCTCACTTCCAGAAGAATTCCGAATTTCCCGCTTGCACTTCAAGGAACTTCCAACCAATACTGCCCATTTCCAATGAAAGTCCAGCCATTCCCTGACCATTCTCACCTGATCCTGAAGGAATTTTTGCCAAACCCACCGCCTCCCAAAGTAAATTCCAAAGGGCCTCTCCTGCCTACGCCTGAAGATATTCTTACTACTTACTTACTATGCTCCCCGTAGGATTTCTTACCAATCCTGAACACACCTCACGGAATTCTGACCAATCTCACTCGCTCCTGAAGGAATTCGGACCATTCCTGACCACTCGTAAAGGAATTCGGACCACTTCTGCATGCTCCCCATAGGACTTCTTAGCAATCCATCGGAATCTGGCCGTTCCGGACCACTCCCAAAGGATTTCTGACTACTCTTGCAGATTCCCAGAGGATTTCTCACCACTTTGACGTATTCCCAAAGGATTTCTGCCCACTCCCAGCCATTCCTGAATCCATTCCGACCAATCCTATCAATTTCTGCAAAACGTTTGATCAATCGCACCAATCTGCTTCTTGTTTGTTCTTCTCCGTCATGTTTCCTAAGGACACTAGTTGGTTAAGTTTCCTAAAATATAACCAAAATTATTTAGACCCAGTACGTTCCCCTGCTAAGGAACGTGGTGAGCTTCAAATCTGACCATCCACGTTCGTTCCTACGACCTTTTTGTTGTCGCACAGGATTCCAGTCCCCGCGCTCACCCCTAATGTGGCAAGGCAAGCAATAATGCACTGCTCCCCCCCCCCCCCCCAAAGGTCCCAAAGAGATCTAGATCACCTTCATTTGTGGAGTGATGAGAGCAGTAATTACCTCTGCACCTCAGCTCAGCCTTTCTTACCCTTACACTGCAAGTCAGCTCAAAGAGAAATCTACAAGGAAAGGTTTATTTAGACCTTTTTAAGTTGCATGTATAGTCATATGTGTTCCTGAATACATCGGTGTTGATGAGATGTCAATAAAGATCACGCCGAGAAGTCGAATTTCAAGATCGCTAAACGTGGTTCACGTAGAAAAAGTAAAAAGTAGAGAAAAAAAAGAAAAAGAAAAAGAATGATAAATTCAGTAAGTTCCCGTGCACGCATGCCTAAACTCCATTTTCCCCAGTTCGAGGATGTTTCTAACACTTCCTTTCCATCTGCTAAGCATCAAACCCTCTAATGAATAAATCAACTCCAGCTTTATGAACCTCAAGGGATTCACCTGCAAATCCTTAAATTAGACACAACTGGCTGAGTCTCAAAAAGGATAAACAAAGATCAGCACAAGAGGATTACTTTTACAGTTCAGCTTTAATAGTGAAGCAAAGAGTATGCTGCAAAATAAATTAGATATAAAACATAACAAGCACATTTTGTACAACAATGCATCGTGTCACCTCATCTTAGAGAGCTATACATTTAAAGGAAAAAGAAAAAAAAAGGAAAAAAAAAAAAAAAAAAAGAAAAAAGCCCTGATTGCTAATACGCTTCAGCCGGAGCCATTTTAATCTGTGACAGTGCAGGGATCTGGTGAAAACCATTATCACGTACTCAGTGTCTACGATAAGAGGCCTCTAATCTGTTTGCTGGAGGTATTGAACAAATGCATTTGAGGAGCCAAGAGGCACAGAGGTGAGGGTGGGAGACGTTTGGTGTGTATGTGTGTGTTTGTGGTGGTTTGATGAGAATTGGAAGGCGAGTGTGGTGAAAATGTTATGCTTGGGTATTTCCTTTGGGAGAACGGGTGAGGAGGAAATAAAAAATCATAAAAATAAAACACTCCTAAATGTCACACTTGTAAATGGAGAGTACAGTCGTCCCCCGCAGTACCGCGGTTCACCTCTCGCGGGTTCGGTGCATCGCGGTTTTTCTCGTTTTGAATCGTGGATTTTTTCCGATTTCGCTGGACTCTGGAATATAAAAAGTATCAAAAAATGTTCATTCAAACATATTAAAAGAATATTAGATCGAAATAAATTAAAGTATGTATTTCATCAGCGGACGAATACGCAATGAAAACGCAGTGTACGCCACTTCCGCTTGTCAGGCAGACCAGTCAGGTGACCGCGAGGGAGCGCTAGGATTGGCTAGGATGGCTATAAACAGGAAGTCAACTCACCAGCATTCGCACTACTGCTTATCAGGCGGACCAGTCAAGTGACAATGAGGGAGCGCTAGGATTGGCTAGGACGGCTATAAACAGGAAGTCAACTCACCCGTGTATAGTACCGATGTAGAATTTTATATGTTGTCAAAATGACATAGGTTTAAGAGTGCAGAAAGTGTTTTAGAGCATAGGACGTGTTTATAAGAGTGTGGGAAAGGTTAATAAGAGAGGGGAAATGGTTTATAAAGCCTTAATATATATATAAATAATAAAATAAATATAAGGTCGCTACTTCGCGGATTTGACCTATCGCGGGGGGTGGTGATGCCAGAACGTAACCTATTTTATTACATAAAATTTGAATCTTTTTCTAATACCTTTATAAGTTAAACTTCATGATGTTGTTGACGGCGTTTCTAATGCTGTTGGAGGAATTCTATGGTGAAGATCGCATGGGAATTCCAAAAAGAAAGTGTTTCCCATTTGAAGTTAACTCGGAGCATTTTCTTTTCATTTGCTTCCTTGGTGATTGGTGATACGGTATGATCGTGGTGTGTAAATGGCTGCAATAATACCATTCCCAAGATGGAAAATGGTAGAAAGGTTAACCATGGGGCAAGATTTTTAGGTTTCTCAGGCGGAAAAAGGCCATCAGCAGCAGGTATGTGAGATAACAAAGAGGCGAGGCTGGCTGCAGTGGTAAGACGCAAAACCATCACCTTCACCAAGATATCTCCAATCATGTATGGTTGCTCTCGACATTTTTATAAAGGTAAGCATGAAACTTTTCTTGTTTATGTGACGACAGTAAGGTGCTGGTTTTCTGTCCTCTAAAGTAGCTAAACCATCGTTTTGGATTAGCCATGCTAGTAAACATCAGACACCCTCTTGGGGCGGCAGAAATTCGTTAATCGATTGTAACAATAGATTGTAAAATGGCGTGCAAGCTTGTATAGCTAAGCTGAAGCGTTCTTGATTACGGTCAATTTAGCTTTACTCTCATGACTGTGTTGTTGCAGCCCATTGGTTGAAATGTATCAAATCCTGCACCACCGATTGGTGAAATGATCATGGGCTTCAAGGGGTTTACAGTTTCAGGACTGTTCACAGGTATACACACTTATACCATACACAAGATGGTTGTTATGGGTTGTGAAAGCAGCCAGCAGAAGCTGTGGTCAGGTTGTATGGATCAGTGACATTAATAGATGACATTTTATCCAAATAACGGTCCACTGTCACGGTATGGTATCCTCTCACGTTGCTTGTGCTTCTCCAGTTTTGCTGCTTTCTCTGTTACCAGGAAGAAACAGTTCACTCACTGAAATTGGTGCTGTACCAATCCATGGCCCAGTGTTTATGGGTTCATGCAAGAAACGGAAAAGCATCCATCTTAAACAACCCAGGAACATACTGAGAAATATCTCCTATGTGATACCTCGTGATACAATACAGTGTTTAAACAGATTCTGGTTTCCCAAAGGCATCACAGCATAAGGGTCTTTGGGAAATAGTTGAACAAGCATCACATTGAATACTCGCTACAGTATATAGTTGATATAGCTGATCTTTATTTTATCAGACTTCTGGAAACCTGCGCTTCACAAATGCAGTTTGTTTTGTCTTTCTATCTACGTGTGTATGTGTGTGTGTGTGTGTCTATGTGTGTGAGCCTGGCTAGATTCTTTCTGCTTCTGGCTACTACGACCAGCTTTTGACCTTTAACCCTAAGCACGGGTCACGGGATCAAGCCATTACAACAAGATTTATCCTTATATTCCCTCCCCAACACACACACACACCCCAGTCCATTTCACCCTCCAGTCCCTGGTAAAACACCCCCCCCCCCCCCCCACCCTGATGCCAACCCCACTGTTCCGACTCCACCCCCACCTTTCCAATTGACCGTCCTATTTGTCAGCGGTAGAATTCTCGCAGCCCCTGGCTACTAGTTAACCTGCACTCAGAGACCCTTCTGTGAAATGCGAACGGATTGCGGAACTGTAAAAGAGGGCCAGCGTGATGTGCAATATGTCAAACAGAAGGACATTTTCACTCTTTCTCTCGCCGCACTGCTGGTGCACGACTGAGGCCCAAGGGCATCATCCACCTCTGCTTGCTAACCCTTGTATAAGTTTCCAATTCCAGCCAGCCGCGGGATTATGAAGCTTTTTTTTTTATTATTTATTTTATTTTATCGTCATATTATTGCAATGCTGATAAGATGGAGATGATGAGGTCCTGGTATGTTGGACCTTGACCTCTCTTTTGGTAATGGAGCTGTCTCTGTTACGCTGAAGAACACACACACACACACACACACACACACACACACACACACACACACACACTGACTTAGGTGTAATTGTTAATGGTATGCATCTACTAGGCAGAAATGCTAATTTCAACATTATAGGTGTTCACATAAAGTAAGAAAGAGGTTTTACTCTGAGTCCAATTCCCATACACACACAATAGAGTACACACACACACACACACACACACACACACACACACACTCGCACACACCCCAAGGGTGAGCGCTAGTGCTCATAGAGATGGAGATTGGTTTATAGTTAAATGTCAGTGGGGGTGAAAGGATAGCCCAGGGCCAGCGTTCTCTCTGCTGCCTGTCACGCTCCCTAGTGCACTGTCAATATGGGGCTGGGGTCAGTATGAGGGGCCCTAATAAGTCTCGTTTGTGTGTGTGTGTGTGTGTGTGTGTGTAGTGATGGCCAGAGTAATGGGACCTCACTGATATCTGTTAATCACCAGGAATAGGACGTCTTACTGTCCTACTTCACGACACCTCCATACCATACTTCTCATCTTAAAGGCTGGAGCAGCGATCCGTCAAGCACTGGAATGACAGCCCCGCTGATGATGAGGTGAGGATGAGGACTTCTGGAAAGCAGAGATTTATTGGGGCCTTTGACTTTTGGCTTTATCCAGCCTGGACTTCTGTGTGCTTAAACAGGTTTGTTTTTATCGATTCGTATGGTACGATTGCTTAGTTATAGATCGATATTTTAGGTGACTCTCAAAGGAAGACGTCATCGAGACTGCAAACTAACACCTGGGACCATAACCGGTCTTGTACATTCACTAACGTTCAGTGCTCAGACTGGTAGGAAGGCTGTGGTGATTCGAACAACCACTCTTTATGACCATGGTGAGCAGAAAAACACTTCAGAACATATAATAATGGGTTAAACTGTGGCCAAAGGACCATGACAGAAGAAGACAACATGGGGTTCAAATCCTGTCAGGGAAGAACGGGAATCTGGGTGCTCTTTGGGGATTTTTTAATGTGCAAAATTCAATTCCTCCCTTTTAAATATGTATTTTTAAATAATACGTTTTACGTGAGTAAAAATACACATGTATTGACAAATGAAATTGGTCGTCTGTTGGACAGAGTTCAGCCTGTAGCCATCTAGAGATCTATTTCAGCCTCCAGCTCTAAGCAATCCTGGCCATAGCTAAAGCAAGCACTGCCCATGGGTACAAATGGTTGGCATTCTGAAAGTCTGCTCTAGTGTCTTCATGGATGAATCAGTGTGAACGCCATCATGACTTATTGTGCATGAGTGATGCCCGTCCTCGGTCTCAAAGCTGTCAATCAGCCTGGGGTGAGTGTTTCACCGGCTGGTATTGCACGGCTGACTAATTTAGCTATCCTGACAGACCTGCCCGCTCCTCAAACAGCGTGTGGCATGTGCCATTAGACTAAGGGCTGGACTGCTGGACAGAGGAAAGGTCATCGTTTTTGTCAGCCAAAAGAATGCGGCGGATTTACACAGATGATTTGCAGTGACAAAACAGACGTTTTACTTCTTGTCCCCAAAACATCCTAAAATTTCAGAATCTTTAACTTATAGTGTCTGTAGCACTGTGAAACCGCCTCCAAATGTTCACAATGTTCATTTGAATGTCACGTTAAGGCACTTATAAAAATAGCTTTTTGTCAATTCTGGAACATTGTCCGGCTTTGATGCTTACTTAGTTTGAGAGATATTGAAACTCTAGTTCATGATTTCATAACCTCAAGCTTAAACATGCACTAGGTAGGGTTTAGACAGCTCTACTGGCAGAAAAGTGTACGATACGAGATACGATGAGAGATTTTTGGAAATGGAAATGGAATAGAATATGTATAAGTATGTTTTCATTCGCGTATAATACCTGTATCTACTAATCGTTTTGTTTTCATGAGCTGAGAATGAGCCCTTTAGATGTACATGAAGAGCCAGGCCTGTTTTACGGAGCCGCCATGTTGAGCTGGTGCAGTAACCCAGAATGGACAAACCGGTATCTGGAAGGAAGCCCCAGATGGACAATAAAGAATAAGAAGAAAAGAAGACAAGGAAGAAGAAAGAAGGGGAATCAGTACTTGCTGGCACTCAAGTTTGAGAACCCAATTGGCTTTATTAAACTGAAAAAAAATCACATTGAAATTTTTAACCTCAATAATAGATTGCAGCTGAAGATATGCTAAAAGACTACCTAGGGCTAATGATGCATTCCATTTGGATTGGAAGTCGTATTTCGGGTCATGACCAACACAATCTTGCTGCATTTGTACGGATTGGGATTGGGAAGATTCCCAGGAAGTCGGAATACCAATATGGATACCTCAAGGAAAACTGCTTGATCTTTTGTCTTTTTCCAGAGTTTTACTAATCAAAATATGTCCCAAGTTAGCTGATCTCACCCTATTAATAATAACGGTCAATTTCCTTTTATTACTTTTCTTTAAATTTCATGGAGTGGGTGAAGCCAGGTTTGCTCACTATCGATTAGCCATTAATTAGCAATACCACCTGAAAACAGCACATGACACAGCATTTATCGCATCAAAACCCCACTTCAACATGAGCACAGAAAAAACGTGGATAAAATGTCTATACGACTGATTAGATGTGACTAAAATAGACAGAAGTTTAATAAACAGTATAAAAACTACAGCTTTCGCTTAGTGTTCGGTCCATTTTGGATTTTCAGCTCGGGATTGGTGAGGATATCCCGACTTTCCCACTTTCCATTCCAATTGACTTTTCTGATTCAGAACTTGGATACCCTAACTTCTGAGTACGAATGTAATGCGGCATATGTAAAACAATAATAGTTACATAATTGCATTGCTTCATCAGGAGGGATTTCTAATGGAAATGGCTAGGAGAAGCAAGAATCAGAGGTTATTATATATTACTGAACTGGACTCTAGAACTGTGACAGAGATCATGCGTCATGTTCATAGATGAGTCAACTCGCAGTCACTGTCCGTAATCAGTCTCCGTCAACGTTAAGAGTATGGAGTGGCTTGGGTGTCTATGAATCATCAACTGTCATGTCCTTCCTTCACACCATGCATACCAACATTCACAAGTGGTGAGAGCAGCAGGTTTATAAGCCCTGTTTAACACATGCGCACACACACACACACACACACACACACACACACACACACACACACACACACACACACACACACACACACACAAGTATATGCAGACACACACTTTACAGGCTCAGTGCTCCAACTATCGCCACATGGCAGTGAACTTTGGGGGAGATAAATGAATATCCCCATACACATAAACAACATCACATAGGGCCCTTCTCGACTCTTCCCCACTAATTCCTATTCATTTAAACGCCACATGGGCAGGCCACGCAGCCAGAGACACATTCATTATTTAGCTGCTTTTGTTTATGAATAGCTTACTGGTGCAGGCCTGAGCCTGCATGCAACGGGCCTCGTAAATCACAGGCATCGAGTCGTTTTTTTTAGTGGGCTCACTAAGTCTGTGTGTGTGTGTGTGGGTGTGTGTGTGTGTGCATGTGTGCATGTTCAGCTTGAGGATGGCTTGTCGTCAATTTACCTTTGTGCTCCTCTTCCTTCTGTTTAATTAGTAATGAGGACAAATATTTGTTTGTTCCAGGGGCTACAGAGAGAGAGAAAGAGAGAGAGAGAGAGAGAGAGAGAGAGAGAGAGAGAGAGAGAGCAAAAGGGAGAGAGATAGAGTAAAGGAGATTGAGGGGAGAGAAAGATGCTTGATCCCCCTCTGGACAAAATTAAAGTCAGTGCTCTCTGTCAGCCTGGGCTGTTTCCCAACAAGCCTCCCTCTGCAGGGTTGAACAGGAGCTGGGGAGGGGTGGGAGGCCTGCTGGAGTGACGGAACAGCCTGAGGTCGAGGGTAAACACGAACAAGCATCAACAAAAGCACCAGTGCTCTACCACCACCACCACCACCACCACCGGCAGCAACTTACCCTGTCTTTATTTATCACTGGAAGATTTACCCCCTGTCGTTTTTTTTTTTTTTTTTTTAACTGCAGTGAGAGTACACAGAACAAGCCCAGGCTGTTTAACATAGTCTTGCCTATAAATAATCTTGCCCTGTGTCATTTGTCAACGTGACATTTGCGCCCTTATTGAGTTCCACTTGGGGGGATCCAGCCAGCTTCTTTTCCCCTGCTTGCTCATTGAAGTGTCTTGGACCACAACAGAGTAGTGATGGAATGGCACTGGCATATCCCTCAGACTGTGCTCATACACAGAGATTACCGAAATGAACTTCGGAAAAGTGTCCTCTTCGGTGTGTTTTACTGCTTTTAATAACTCCTGCTTTGATGCTTTGGCCCAGACTTCAAAGCAGATTTGCTTACAGGTGGCCTGATGCATGTGAGGAGAAATCTACTGTAAGTGAAGTGGTAAAAGCTCATTGAGGGTTTAATGTGGCTGAGAGCTCAAGGACTCTCTGGTACAGAAGTTGAAGCCACTCTTTGATATTGATCTGCAGGACTTTATTTTCCTACTGAAACTGCAGTGTTGCCAATTAGAGAAACAGGATGAGCATGAAAGGGTTACTGTATCTACACCAGAAGCTGCTTGAGGATGAGGTTGCCTGAGATGCTGTCCATGGTGCTGAAACGAGCAGGCTTTCGCTGTTTTCGGTAAAGCCATCTGAACTTTACTTTATTCACTGAAAGGAAACTAATATTGGACAGCACCGGAGACAGCAGGTTAGTGTAATTTCTTCTTCGAGTGTCACTTTGAGATCCAGAGATTTGAGGTGCGCTCCATTCTGAAGGCAGGTGCTTTGGTAGTCAAAGGCTTCACTGAGCAGCATTTTAGCTGGAAATGCTTCATATGAACATATGCTATCACTTCTCGTAGATTAAAAACACAGATAGAGTATGTTCGGTCTTCAGTCAGTTATGTTCAGAGGTTAAATTTAGACTTATATAATGGTAACTGGGAAACAACATAGTGAATCCAGGTAGTCCTCAAGTTACGATGGAGATGCGTTCCTCCACACCCATCGTAAAATGAAAATATCGTAAGTCGAAGCACTGTGTTGAACCATTTAGCCTAGCTGAGGTATCTCAGCCTAGCTTAGCCTAGCCTACCCAAGAGTCTTTTCCTGTAGAAGACCACACACACTCACTGAAGACTTCATTAAATCACATTTCTGTCAAATGAGAAAGTTTGTCAGAGAGGGCCGCACCTGGTAGAGGCAGCAGCACTGGGTCTCTGAGCTCTATCCAGCCACGACACCCCACTACACAAATACTGAGCTTTGGATACAGACAGACGCCGCTGAAGCTGTTCCGTTAATAATGAAAAAAAAACCCTGCGGTAATGCACTGTACAATACACCGATACACAAGGTACCTCTGTAAGTTGTGGGAGAGAGTGAGACATCATGCGGGGCATCAGCCGTGTACTTCCGGGTGTTGGCCATGTACTTCCGGGTGTTGGCAGCGTGCTTCCGGATGTCATTTGCGTCCTTCCGTGCGTCGTCTGAATGTCCACATGCGTCATATGCTGTTATGCTGGGCTGCCTGCAATGCCTGCCAATGAATTTTAAATATTTTCTAAATATTTCACAATTTTTAGCAGATCACAATCGTCATCGTAACTTTGAAAAATCATAAGTCGGGCCATCGTAACTCAGGGAGCACCTGTATATGCTATGTGTGGAATTTACTCCACTGTTGGAGTGAATGTTTGGTTTGCAATATTTTCAGAATTTTCCAAGAACCCTAATGTGAATTTGACCAAAAATGGCAAACACAGAGCCTTTATTTTAGGAGTGTGTAAGTGCTTACAAAAATGCCAACTACTTTCAAACATGCATCAAAAGCATGCTGTTAAAAGATCTTGTCTCGGCACAATCATTCAGTTTGCAATCTATTTGTGAAATGGAGTCTACTTCAACTTCCCAGCACTACTACAGGATAACAGGGCCTTTTGTAAAGAACCACTTAAATAATGCTTACCCAGCATGCCTTGCTGCTGCATGTTTTCTTCCAACTTTAATCATCCCTTGCCGCATGTACGATTATGCATAACCTGGACGGCATGATGCACAACCCCACACCTAAGAACCTGACATGGAGCAGAATATGAAACCAACAACTTACACCCTGCTCTTATTCCCTTCGATTTGTCTTGCTTAAAAAACAAACAGGCCGTGAGTAGATGAATAAATAAAGGCATGCAGAATGGATGGTGTGGAGTAGGGGATGACATTGCAGAGGTACATGTGGACCTTTGGGAACACAGGCCTGTGGAGGAGGCTTCTCACCCAGGCGCAGCACTGGCTCCGGGCGCAGCGTTCATCATTGTGTCCGACCCAGAAAAGGGACCATCCATCAGGCCGCATGCATCAGTGATCACTGATGTAGAGAGGAGTCACTAGTTTGCAGGATGGGTGGGGTGCTGGTATTTGGGGTACATTATCATGCATTTCCCCCCCCCCAGAAACCTTTTTTGGGACTTCACTCTGGAAAGTTGGTGTGATCCAGTGGAGTCCATACCCTAAAGACACATCTCCCTGGTTAAAGACAGTTGATTTTACAGCCATTTTCAAGTTCCAAGCCAAGTTAGGGTCTTCTTGATGTAGATTTATCCTACAACTACTGCACCAATGTTGACCATCGCTCAGTAAAACAAAGCAGAGGATAAAGATGATGGATGTGATTTTGCTGCCAGCTTTCAGACACGCAGTCTCGTGTTATGTATCTGCGTGCTTACTATTATGGACCTTATTGTGAGCACAAATTTGCATCACCAGAAAGAAGCTTTATTGAGGTATAAATTTTACTACTGCATGGGTCACAGATTAGAATTTTTACTTAGAAAGACGATCGGCTGTCACGTGTGAACCGTATTTGCGCAAGTAAGAGGTGAATCATCTCAGGGAGTGATAAAAGATTTCGAAAAGATGCAGTGGATGAATAGGAGAGAGATTTACAACAGATAGTCTACATTTACTTCATATAATTCCTCTGTTATTGAGGGCTCTCATTTATCCTTCCTGCTCGAGGCAAACACATCAGTGTGAATAAATGCACAATGCCACATAATCAGGAGCTCTGAATGAGGAGACAGAGAGCAGCGGTTTATTATGAGAATCTATTCATCTGTGCATCCACATACTCCATTTATTTGCCCTCTCTCTCTTTCTCTCTCTCTCTCTCTCTCTCTCTCTCGCTGTCTTTAACCCATCTTCCTTCTCTTTTTGCTTGAGTTAGGATGCCTTCCTCGTCATAACGCTCACATGTAAAAATGAGCCGCTGACTCAGGAGCTACTAGCGCTCGATTCCCGATCGATAGCCACTGTGCAAATGAGAGGTGGCACTGTAAAGCATGCTGGACATGACTAACTTCTGACCTGGGAATGCAAGCTGGTGTTCAAAGAGCAGTAGAGCAAGGATCGTCAGTCCCAGCAGCTTAAAGCATGCACACGCACTTCCCTGATGACCATTGATCAGTGGCTCCTTCACTGGACTACAGTGCAGGGACCCAGGAGAGCCTTCTTTGCTCTGGATTAAAGAGTAGTGGACAGCACATGGTCGCCTGGAGCCAGCCCAATAAAGAGCGCATGCTTTATGACAGGCTGAACGGGCTACTGGCTCAATTTAACCGCTCGATAGCTCATCTCACACAAATTGCACCGTGTTGACCGTGCTGCGGGGGGCCGTCATCGGCTCTGGACACAAAGATTACTATTAAAAAAAAGTGTTAGAAGAAGAGAAAATGACTTCTTTACAGTTAGGGTGACCATATGTCCTCTTTTTCCCAGACACGTCCTCTTTTTTCGAGTAGTCAAAAATGGGTCCGAGGCGGGATTTTTTTTAATCACCAAAAATGCCTGGGATTTGACTTTTGCTTTTTTACATTCATCATTCATTATCCATGTCGCCATCCTGCCCCCGGTGTCCTCTTTTTTGAGGACAAAATATGGGTACCCTATTTCAGTGTGATTTTAAAACTGTATACAAATGCACATGCAGATTGATAAAGAAGAAATGTACGTTTACAGGCCAAAAATTTGTTCAAATAAAAATGTACTTTTTTTAATGTTTTTCGAAATATGGTTTTAGGTTAGTGAAATATGTAGTGACGACATGAGCCACCGTATCCCTCCGCCACCGTCCACCTACACCAGCGACTATGTCTCCACCGCAAAGGTAACGTGCATTAAAATCATCTGTTTTTTTCATTTAGGTTTATTTTTCTATAATTAAGGTGATTTTAATGTTATTCTATGTTTTATTGCCACACATAAACCCATAATACACTTTAAAAACATGTTTTTGAGGCCAGAAACACATTCATTGTATTTACTTTCATTTCAATGGGAAAAAGTGATTCGGGTCACGGACAGAGTCTCGGAACGAATTAAGTTCATGAGCTGAGGTCCCGCTGTAAATAAACAAATAGAATAAAAACAAATAAAAACACAACACATGAGGGTGTTTTTTTTTTTGTCCTTGGATGTGTTGACACCTGAAGCATACATAGGCATCACACACATCACACAAGTCAAAAGAATCCTGTCACGCCTGCCTCGAACTCCACTTCCCAGGAACACCTGCACCAAGAGAACATGGCCAACCATCTCACACCCTCTGAGTCACCTGACTACTGATAGGGTGCAGGTGCGACCAGTCAACTTTCCTAGAACTCTGTATATACTCTTTCTGTTTAGAGCTCAAGTGCGAAGCATTAGTTACTCTGTGTCCCAATGCCAAGCCTGTTATCTCTTGCTACTGATGTTTCCATGCATGACCTTGTTTTGTCCCTGTTTTCTATTCGTTTCAAATTAGTTTTTGACCCTCTGTTTGCTCGTTGTGACCTGACCTCGCCTGTTTTTTTTCAGATTGCACTTTTGGTATTTCTCCGACACACTGTTTGCCCGATCGATTGACCTGTTTCGGTTTTGACCACACGCTTGCCTCCTGATTTTTCACTTTTGTTATTAAACTGATCTGTGAATGAATGCATCCTGCCTCACCTGGGGTTCCTGACAAATCCCTGTTGGCTAGAAATGTCATTGGTACTTCTTGCTCTGATGTTAACTTCTATGGATTTATTTTTCTTTTCTCTGCTTGTGACTATTACTCTCTGGCTAACACTGTCTAAAAGTAACTAGCTAGGATGACGTTATTGTTGGGGATTAAGTGCAAGCTTGTACTAGAGAGGAGACTAATTATACATATCAGCACAAAAGAATGCATGGGTTGACTCAGTAAGAGTAGAAAAACAATCCTATTCAGAGTCCAGTGTACTCTCTGTACATGACGACAGTCGATGGAGTCAACATCAACAAAAGTGGATTGTATAAACTAGTGCTCTAATCTGAATATTTACCTTTTGCAAATGTTGGAACTGCTTCTATCTAAGCTTAACGCTCCATGGAAGTGCACTTTCTGACATTTAT
The DNA here is from genome assembly GCA_030068335.1 of Chrysichthys cranchii. NCBI lineage: Eukaryota > Metazoa > Chordata > Actinopteri > Siluriformes > Claroteidae > Chrysichthys > Chrysichthys cranchii. Next base: position 17,289,277 of record JAQMCW010000001.1, read on the forward strand.
GCAGGTACTAAATGGTTTAGTTTGGGGTGTCTGAGGTGTCAGGGTGGGGTAGTACCCTTGACGGGGAGGACATGTCGTGCTACTATGGAGTAGTTCGTCTGTCTCTGGTCCCCACCTGGCACCCAGCTCTCATCAGTGGCTCTCAGTAGTTGTTTGCATGCAACAGTGGCCACACCCCAGGCAATGGCTTCAACAGGCTGGCGAAACCTGGTGAGGGTACCCGACGGGTCTCAAACCCTCGGTGAATTGAGGATTGCCTACCTATGCATGCGAAGACTTCTCACCGGCAGACTGCGCAGATGAAGCTACCAGTTTGGCTCAACGGGCAGGAAGGCGGATACACAAAGTGTTGTGGAGCGCAATTATGGCACAGTGAGGCACAAAGGACATTGTTGGCCATCCACTGCATCCTGACTCTTCCCCAGTTGTCCTGACTTTGTGTTGCCACTGGATATTGATGGGCTGGGACAAGAGAGTGTGGCTGACGATCTGCGCAACTCTCCCTCACTATAATCCAATTCACGCGCAAGTCATTACTTCATGTACTATCACATACTATCACCTTCTTCAAGTCCTGTGGCGAGGGAGAAGTGGCGAAGCGGTAGGTGTGGATACACTGGCAGTCGTAGTCACGTCTTCACACACAGGTGGCTCAGGCTAAAGGGTCGCTTTTCAGTGATGAAGCAGCGCTGGAACTCGGCACCCACCTGAGCGTTGGAGCTGCTTCAGACATCTTCAGTTATCTCAGTAAATGTACTCTTTATACTGTGATGTAAGCAGCAGGACTGGCCACATACTTGTCTGACAACAGGAAAAGTCCTTTTTATTTTTGAACGTAACTCCAGTAGCCATAGGGGAGCATGGGGGTAGCTCAGGGGGTTAAGACATTGGCCTACTGATCGGAAGGTTGGGAGTTCAAATCCAAGCACCGCCAAGCTGCCATTGCTGGGCCCTTGAGCAAGGCCCGTAACCTGCAACTGCTGAGTTGTATGAACAAGATAAATGTAAGTCTCTGGATAAGAGTGTCTGCCAAATGACTGTAATATAATATAATAATATGTATAATATATGAGGAAAATATCCACCATACACAACAAAGGTGAAAAAAGGACCGTTTTAACTTAAAAACTAAAGAAATTACAGTGGTACCTTGATATACGAGTTTAAATCATTCCGTGACGGAGTTCGTAATTCAAATTACTCGTATATCAAATCAATTTTCTCCATTGAAATGAATTGAAATCCCATTAATCCGTTCCAGTCCGCCCCAAAACACCGTAATTTTTTTGTTACATGTTTTTAAATAAGAAGAATGTACTTATTAATAACGAATATTGCATAAAAACACAATACAATAGAATGTACTGCGAAAAACTGGTTTTATTAAGTGTAATGTACAGCACTGTCAGGATGGCAGGTAACCGCCTCTCCGCCTCAGCTCAGAGTACTAACCGGTTTTTCAGTCTCACACACCTCCACATTCATTCATGCTTACACCTGTGATCAGTTAGGTCTAACCTTTATATACGCCAGTCGCCCTTAGTCCCATGTCTGGCCACCATTTGCTACAATAGCATAAAACGCGGTAGTTATACGTTTGTGTTTCGTGACTTTCTTCTTTTCAGACTCTTGGTCGTTAAGCTAACAACGGCC
>JAQMCW010000001.1:17388945-17393945 GCA_030068335.1 Chrysichthys cranchii
CACTGTGTATTCATCCGCTGATGAAATACAGCGCATACTGTTTTATTTTGATTTAAATGTTCTTTTAATGTTTGAATGAACTTTTTTTAAAAATTATATTTTATATTTTATATTCCAGAGTCCCGCGAAAGCCAAAAAATTCCGTAAATGAAAATTTGAAAATCTGCGATGCACCGAACCCGCGATGGGTGAACCGCGATATTGTGGGGGTTCCCTATATCTGTTTTTTCTATCTGTTACGCTATCACAGCCCAGCGTTCGACCAGCCTGAAAGCCTCTCATACATTCGGGACCTCATCTTGTTTCACCCGTCAGCGCATTCGAGCCTTTGGATCATAGCATGAAGCTGCATAACTAGCACCACCCGTGTTCTACACTTAGCCTATTGACTATACACATTAGATTAGTGCAGGCGAAACCGTGAAGCATCCGCACAACCTGAGCTCTGACAAACAACTCGTTGGCCAAATGATTTAAAAGGGTGGCCTTCTGCCACCTGGTAATTTGGTGAAATTAAAGCTTAATCAAGCATAGTGGAGGACAACTCGTGAATAATTTAGCAGGGCGGAGAGGCAGAGAGCTCGAGGGACACCAGGGAAAGAGAGACAGATCCAGTGAGTTGAAACTGTGAAGAGATCACGCCTGGCCTGATGGGTCCTTTTTTCCTGCCTTTGGAATCGATGGCTCTGACATCTCGTCACGAGCACTAGTGGAATTAATACTCAGATTCAGAGTGAATGAAACAAGGCCACTAAGTGGCTCGTTTTTCCAGCACTACAGCCGAGGATGGCCAAGACCCACGCATTTCCTGCATGCAAGGAACAGACCTTATCCAATACAGCTTCAAAAATGTACTCCTAGCGGTGCTTTAGAGATCATAAAGGTAAACACAGGGCGGAACAGGAGTGACCGTCAGGAGCGCAGGATTTGATTTGCGCTGCGGAATAACTGCGCCGATTTCCTGGCGGTTTTCAGGTGCGCCCACTTTGCCCGTATAACTTTTAATATCTTGTTTCAATTTCCCCTCCAGCTTTGATTTATTCCTCGTCTCTGCAAAGTGTTTCATTAACACAAAAGCCATTAGTCATTTGTAATGAAACACATATTTGCACTTTTTTCTTTTCGTCTCTTTTTTTCCTACAAATTGAATTTTTAATCGCGCGATGATGGGATGGGTAAAGTAAACACTGTCCGTCTTTGAGCTCTTTGCAGAGGTGAGATAGCCCCCAGGTCAGAATTAATGCCCCGTGGGTAGGAAAAGATGAATTATTTGGTCTTGCAGAAGTGCGACAAGGACGAGACGCCAGAATGACGTCACTCTTTGCTCAAGATGGACTTGACGACGCTCTCTATAAGTTCGAATCAAGGATATCTTCTCTGTATGTGCAACATGGTTGTTTTTTTCCCCCTCTTCATGGACCCATCTCTCTCTCTCTCTCTCCACCTCCCTCCCCTCTCTCTCGATGTCTCACCTTGGCTGTGTGTGCGACCCCGTACTTGGGCAAAAGTGCGAGAATGAACTGCAGGCTCTGGGCGAGAGTGTGAGAGCTGGGAGGCCTCTAATGGAAATGAACGCTGCGCCGCGTCGTGCCTTTTGTGGCGGCCCGCAGACTCAGATTTTATTAAGTACTCTTTAGAGAGAGAGGGAAACACAAGAGGGGAAAAGTCACTGCACCGCATGTTAATTAGGGACGCTGGAGGAGCTGGCGAAGAGAGAAGAGTTTGTTAGAGGAGAAAAGGGGGAAAAGGGAGGGGGGGGGGTGAGCTTTGTCCACTGCGCTTTTAAGACGAGGGGAAGACTTTTTGCGTGCAAACAAAAAACAGATTTGCTCGACTGGGCTTTCAGAGGAAGAGAGACGGAGAGAAAGAGCTGTTTCACCCTGTGCTTACCTCACTGGCCCCTAAGACACTTTGTCTCTCAGTGCACACACATCCTGCTTACATCACTGCACATTTAAATAGTGGGACTTGATGTCCATTCAGTGCACTACAGATGCCAGAATGTGACATACCATTACGTGGTATTAAAGCCCTTGCAGGGAATTGCTCACTTGCCAAATTTGGCACCTCAAATGGAGCTCAAATCAATCGGTTTTTGGAGCTGCTCTGGGTAAAGAAGTTGCCGAGTGTATTGTGTGTGTGTGTGTGTGTGTGTGTGTGTGTGTGTGTGTGTGTGTGTGTGTATGCGTGTGAGGTGTTTTGGGGGTCGGGGCGAGCTGGTGGGTGAGCATCAGGGAGGATGGAGGGGGTGGCTGTAGACTGAAGAGCTGAAAGGGAGTGTGATGGCTGCTCAATGGCACCACCCAGCCTGCCGTGAAATCAGAGAGCTCGGCCAACAAGCCAGCCCCTGCCACAGCTCTGCTCAGTGTGTGTGTGTGTGTGTGTGTGTTTATGTCTCACAGGGGGTCGAAAGGGAGAAAGCAGTCATGCAGCATGCTCCCAGTTTCTCCCCCTCCACGTTCTCCCCCTCTCCATGGCCTTTCCCCGTTTCCTCCTTCACGCCAAACCCGCTGATTGCGTCCTGTAAAACTACAGCGAGCGGCCTTGCCGAGCAGTTTAAAAGTAGTTAAGGGGTAGATTGTGGACATGCTTTACTGATCAGGCCACAAGGTGCTTTAATCTGGTAATGGCTACCGTTCAGGGTGCTTTTAAAACCTCCCTCGCACTCATCCATTAGAAGCTGCTTTGTTTACCTCGTTCTCGCTCTCGTCCTTCCCTCTCTCTGGCTCTCTCTCCATTCACCTTGTTGCCAGCTGTTCATAATGAAGTTTACTGTTTATAACAGCAGTTCTTTGGGGTGGGACACACATAAAGTTCTTACCGTTTGTATCAGTCAGCGTCTGCTCCCCCCCCCCCCCCACACACACACACACACACACATACACTCCGTAGCCCATTCCACTGACTTTACAACTCTCTACTCATAATCAGCATGGGGCTCTTGGATGTTTGAGTTTATAGGAGCCTCTGTCTGAAGAGCGAGTGCTAATTTTCCACCAGGAAGCAAAGGAAAGTGAGAAGGAGAAGCAGAGTGCGTGGCGGTGGGGGGTCCTGTCAGGTCGGGTTAACTCAGGCCGGGATGAAGATCCTGGGAGGTCAAGAGACTAGCAGCGACACCCTTACTCACTCTCCCCTTCCCCCTGTCCCAGGCCATCCTCCTTTCTCACCCGTTAACTGTATTGTTCAGCCTGAGAGATTTAGTGCTGGGCAAACGCTCTCGCTCTGTGAGGCACCTTGGTTTCTTCCCCAAATGCTCACTTCATCACGCAGCTCATTGCAGAAGTGGAAAATGGAGTACTGCGCCATTAACGTGGAGCTAATGTCATCCCTTTATTTGGAGGGGGGTGCGGTTAACAACTCTTGGGAAACAATTCCTCTGCCTAGGACTTTGGTTATAGGTTAGATTAACTAAGCACACATGTTGGGCTTCGTACCATACTCCTAATATGGGCAGTGAGAGAATTCTTGGTTTATGTGCGTGTCCATATAAGACACTGCGGAGAGAAATATAGCACACATTTTGCCTGACATTTTGATTCCAAAAAAGTGCAATAAGTGGTTGCAAATGATATGTTCCCTGTTTTAAGGATTAGCGTTGCGTCCCTGAACCCGGGGTCCAAAGATAGATGGTTCGAAAAGTAAGTCCTGCAATCAAATGTGATAGATAAATCTGGTCTATGCACATAATAAAAAAGTTCCATCTTGTTTCAGGTGCGGTCATTTTGTCCTCCGGCTGCTTTGATTGAACGTCTCGCTCCAAGCTCTTAACGCCAGCATTAGTTCCTCGAATTTAGCTTCACACTATAAAACACAGTGCGAAGTGTGTGTCCGCCCCACTTCCACTCGTTAACCTTGGGCGATACCTGCTCGAATTGGACCATAAAGTTGTAGTTTTAATGGACACAAATCAACGCCTCGCAGCGAGTTCATTTAATTAAACTGTTCGGCTTCTGTCCAGTAGTGGAGCTGATATTTCACATTGATTTTCTTTTACGCTCGCAAAGAGTCATTAATCGTTGTGTTTTTAAAATATTTGTCAGCGTGGGTAATAAATGAGGTTTGCAAAGTTCATCGTTAGAGCTGACAAACTGGTTTATAAAAAGTTGTTCTATTATGAGTGTGCCTTTTGTAAAAAAAAAAAAAAAACTGGTTTGGAATAATAATAATAATAATAATAATAATAATAATAATAATAATAACAGAAATGGCACCGATGTGATACCGAGGCTGATACAAGCATAAGATTTTGGCTCAGGTATTGGGGATGGGGGAGAAAAATTGAATAATTTGATGTAATCCTGTAACAAAGGGACAAATTTGTAATTATGCCTGAAAAAGATTTATTCTAAATGCAAAGCAACTTGATTTTATGTGGGGGTTTTTTTGTCATTTGGGATTGATTTTTTTTTAATTATATTGATTCTTCAGTACTTTGATATATTTGTAATTTGCGTGTGTAAAAGCTACAATTTTGTGTAAGTAGTTTTGTCATTTTTCATGGATTTGTGCTTTAGTAAAAAAAAATCATTGGGGATTGTTTGAAAATAATTTGAAAAGTTTTTTTTACAGAAAGGAATATTGGGCGGTTAACAATATTAGCTGATGATGATGATGATGATGATGATGATAATAATAATAATAATAGAAATAATAATAACAATAACAACAACAATAATAATAATAATAGAAATAATAACAATAACAATGATAATAATAATAATAATAATAATAATAATAATAATAATAGTAGTAGTAGTAGTAGTAGTAGTAGAAATAATAATAATAACAATGATAACAATAATATTAATTATCATTATTATTATTATTATTATTATTATTATTATCGTATCATTATTATTATTATAGTAGTAGCAGTAGTAGTGTAAAAACAGTGCTGGTGGTGGTGCCTCTGCTCCTCCTTGAGCAGTCCTGTGTGTGGATCTTCTGCAGTATGTCTCTGTTTCGTCTCAGTAGAGGACAAAAAGCTCCCTTATTAACAT
>JAQMCW010000001.1:17398945-17401050 GCA_030068335.1 Chrysichthys cranchii
AAATATACTTTTAATGTCACTTGCTAAATAATTGCAGGTTTCTATGGTCGAATTTTCTGCCACAGTAGTTTCTCAGCCACAAAAAGTCATTACTCTGGATCACAAACGAAAATGTTCCTGGAACTACTTTCCTCGGCTTCCTGCTCACTCTGGTGGAAACCTACCTTAAGTTCCTGACCTCCTTAAAATACTTCCTGGATTCCTAAGAAGGTTGCTGAGGTGAACATTACACTGTTAGCCTTGGCTGTTGAACTCTATTCTCCAGTCGGCAAACCTGAGGAGATGCAAGAAAGTAAACCTGTGCTTCCAAATGATGTCATGATCTTTTCTGTCCTTCACTGACCATCCACGCAAGCTGCTTTTCTCAGCCTTCCCACCCTATCGTAAACCTCCCTAACACTGTTTCCTGCACACTGCTCGCATCAGTGCTCCCCGAATCCTCCCCTGACCATATCTACACCCTCCTCCAGCCAGGAGTTCTGCCAGGGGTGGACGCTACCTGTTGCTGTCTTCCATAAAATACATGCACTTTCCAAGATAAAGTTACACATTTTAGTATAATGGCATTCAACCCACAAATTCCAGGCTGGTTCTCTCCTTTCTTCTCATGATAAAATAATAATAAAGGTATTTTTAACAGGTGTTGCCTACTTCTATTCCCATTTTTAGCTCAAGGTATAACCTGTGTTCAGACTCGGTGTTGTTTCCGAGGTCAGAAATTCAATTATAATCTTTAGCTATATATGAATCCAAGACTGAGACAGATGGACGAGGACAGTGATCTCATGCTGGCCTCGGGATACCTAAACACTGATTTGGAAAGGAGTAATATATTACATTACATTACATTACATTTGTGTCATTTGGCAGACACTCTTATCCAGAGCGACTTACATCTATCTCATTTATACAACTAAGCAGTTGAGGTTAAGGGCCTCGCTCAAGGGCCCAACAGAGGCGGCGTGGCAGTGCTTGGGTTTGAACTCCTGACCGTAGGATCAGTAGTCCAACGTCTTAAACCCCTGAGCTACCCCCTGCCCCACCACATACACTGGAGTCACTGAAAACTGAAAAAATAAAGTACATCTTGCAGACAGACCTTGGCAGCACAGACCCAATGAGAAGAAGACATTAACCCACCTGCATTTATCTAATAGAAATCACTAAAGCCTGCCTGATATCAAAGGAAGTGCAGTACAACCAACAAGGCATGAGGGTTCTGTGACCCCCCCCCCCACCCCCCACCCCTTTTTTCTCTCTACAAATTGGCAAGTGAAAAACATCACAAGAGTGTATTTTGTACACACTTCTAGTTGCACGCTACTTATGGCAAATAAACCTTGAAGCATGAAATTGCATCACCTCCGAGTCGGAGCTGTCGCACAGTTTGTGTCACGACTGTTAATTTCCATAATTGTCATGGTTCCTGCACTGTGATTTGGGAACTGTGTATGCAGTTCTCGTTTAGGATTGTTCCAGAGCTTATTAGTTCCTCAGAAGGTTTGTTACAGTGGAGCTTCATCTGTACATGCAACTGCAATTACATACAGTGGTTCAGAGGTGTATTCATTCAGCCAGAATTGATACAGCTATACATAGAGGGAAGTAGGTATGGTGAGAGGGAGGTAAGGATAATCCTGCATGTATCCGGTCCAGGTTAACTACTGTAGTCACTGTAGGACACACACATACACTGAGTGTGCGTGTGTGTGTGTGTGTGTGTGTGTGTGTGTATATATTATATTTATATATATCTATGTGTGTGTGTGTGTGTGTGTGTGTGTGTGTGTGTGTGTAGACACACACACTATTTATATAGATAACAGTGGTTATATTTGCCCATTTATTAAAGCAAGATGGCGCACCACCACACTACTACCAAGATGTAAGAGCCCATCGCCATGACATTCTACCCTTCGATGTCTATATAAGTCTAGTAATATGGCAGATATTTTTCACGTTGAAGTGTGTATAATTTTTTTTTGGTATATACAGTGGTGCTTAAAAGTATGTGAACCCTTTAGAATCGTCTACATTTCTGCTTAAATATGACCTGAAACATCGTCACATTTTCACACAAGTCCTCAAAGTAGATAAAGAGAACC
>JAQMCW010000001.1:17401150-17411150 GCA_030068335.1 Chrysichthys cranchii
GTGATGATGTTTCAGGTCATATTTAAGCAGAAATGCAGACAATTCTAAAGGGTTCACAAACTTTCAAGCACCACTGTGTATGTATGTATGTATGTATATATATATGTATATATATATACACACACACACACACACACACACACACACCATACTTTCATGGACACTTCCTTTTCGATTCAACACACAATGTGAACATCACTGAGGACCACAAACGCCTGTCAGGGTCTTTAAAGGGCCAAGGAGCGGATGGGTTTGAAGAGTGATGGGGGCCCGGGTTCTCTCTTCTCTACTAATGTCTGAAGACCGAACAGAGCGAGAGCGAGAGGGGCGTCAAGCTTTAACAATCCTTGTGCTTCAACCTGGCCCTGATGGAGCAAAAGTGGGCGTAGATTATAGGGCTGGGAGAAGGGGCGTGCTGCGAGAGAGCGACAGCCACTGACATGATGGAAGCCTAATGGCAATAATTGGCGGCAGTTTTGACAGGGCTTGTATGATAGCACACAATAAACACCCTGTGTTTTTCCCAGCCAAATTTGAGTCAAATTGCGGCGGCAGCCGCTGAAACCGGCTGTTTCCCTGCCCCCGTTCTCTCTGGCCTGCCACGCTCTCTGATTTACTCAGTCAAAAGCCAACATTTTTTTTTTTAAATCCATGATAACCAGAGAAGGACTGAAGCATCTCAGAGCTTGACAGGTGTAAAAAAAAAAGAAGGAAAGAAAGAAAGAAAGCTAGTTAAACAGGATTTTTTTCCCTGGCTTTTTTCATGTCACTCCTCACTTTATTCATTACACATTAAAAAAAAAAAAAAAAAAAAAAAATTTGCCAGGCAGGATTAATTTGTCACCTTAAATCACTTGAGCATGAACGACAACAAAAAAGATGCACATTCCATCTGAGTCTCTGAAACCAAAAGACATGTCTTTATTTGTTATTTCAGCTTGCTGAATATCTATGGAATCCTCAGCACCGTAACTCTCTTTGGCTGAGCATTTACGACGCCACTACTCAAGCCATCGACTTTTATTTCATAGCTTCCTGATAAGTTAGAGTCCCCTCTGATGAGGAAAGGGGGAAAAGACATCTTTCCCATTCTAGTTTAAATCTCTTGAAAGTGGCCCCGCTCATGTTTTCCTATGTGCTGGTTGGGGATTCAAAGTGACCCCCCCCCCCCCACCCCCCATTCTGCAATTCGGACCCTCTGGTCTCATGTTCCCAAACTGTCCTCCCTTTGGTCTCTTTGTCCGAGTAATTGCGTGGCCCTGGGTGAAAGAAATCCAAGTGGACTGTAATGGTTTGGAAGGGTGTGGGGGTGCAGGAGGATGAGGAAGGTGCAGGGAGGGGAGCAGAGGGGACAAGAAGTCAAGGCAGAAGGGAGGCTGCATTATTAAAACAACAGACCACTCGAAAGGAGACGGGCCCTGCACCTGATCGACCGGCGCAGTGTGTGCCAAAACGCTTCCCTCTGATCTCGGTTCAAAGACGGCAGGGAAGAGACTCAAAGCATTTGGCTTGGGGATGGAGGAGGGGACTCGTGCTTGCTGGCTTTCTGCAGAAAGGAACATCCTTGCTCCCTGGAGTCCACAAATCATACGAGCAAATAGCAAGCAGGGAGCCATGAAGGGTTAAAGCAGCCCTCAAATACAGAGATGACCTGCTATGGAGATCTGGACACAGCATGGCCTTTTCGTCCGTTCCTAACACTGAGCATATGTTGCTATTCTTTTTACTGTTCTTTTGCCAAAGCAGTACGTCCCTGTCTGTGTGTGTGTGTGTGTGTGTGTGTGTGTGTGCGCGTGCATGTGTGTGTGTCTTTGTGCACTGCCTTCATGAGCACATCTGTCAATGTGAGCTGATGTCAGAAGACCGCCACTCTTGATTGAAGCTCCAGCGTGGGAGTGCACGCTTAAGCATGTTGCCTCTGTGTGTGTGTGTGTGTGTGTGTGTGTGTGTGTGTGTGTGTGTGTGTGTGTGTGTGTGTGTGTCTAAGCACGCAAATGCGCATATGAGCCAAGGTGCCGGTGGCCTGTCCTTGGGCTGCGTGTTTTCAATATAGGAAACATACTTTAAGGCCATTGAACACAGCCTACAGGCTGATTACCTTACCAGTAAAACTAATAGTTGAGCTGCCCTAGGCTGCTCTTGCGCTCTGTTAAGGAAATAAGCTGTGTTTAAAGTCTCAAATTCTATCCCGATTCCCAAAAGGACGAGTGTCACTCAGCCAAAGGAAATTCTCAGCTCAGCGTTGAAAAGTTCAAAAGCTTAAAATACTGCGCTGATCTAGATAATGGACTTTAGGCAGCTACAGACTAAAATCATAAATATGTTATTTTTCCCGTCCTCCTTGGCAGCTTGGTTCTGGATGCTTTGGGAGTGTTCGGAGGGAAAAAGGAAACATTTATATAAATGAATGTCCCGGTTTGGCAGGAGACAGAGAAAGAGAATGTTTTATGGCTACGTCTCAGACACGGGAATGCACTTTCACGCTGTTTCCATAATTCCCCTGTGATGTGGCCGCAGTGTAATCGTAGTCTTGCTGTGACACCATCACCGCAACATTACTGAATCCCTCCAAAGCGTGTTTGTAGGAGGACCGATTAAAGGATACTTTCCGCTGAACTCCGTTGGCCGAAGCCAAGACAAAGGCTGAGGTCACCTCTCAGAGTCCGGCCCAGAACGTTTTACGGGAAATGCATTTTGCTGCACTACTTTTCCATGTAAGCAAGCCACATTCCTTACTCTGATTTACAAGGTTCCGGAGAAATCGGCTAAAGGTGTCGACAGTGATTAAGCTTGTAAATACACACTTAGCATCATAGCACCTGTATTCCCACTTACACACCCTAATGTATTTTCTCTGCTTGGGAAAGGGATGAGGAGGAGGTGTGGTGTGTTTAGGACGTTCTCGCTTACCCCAGAGGAACACCTTCCTGTTTGACCCGTCCCATCTGGGAACGTTTTGACCCTTTCTTCCTCTGTGGCCCTTTGCGCTTGTCCAGCCTAATGAGTCGTGGTGCCGCAGTGAAGGGTCACGTCCTGTGACCCTTATGGTTCGACTCAACCTGCAGATACAAACTCATCTTAAGAGTTAAGTGCGTACTACTGGCCTCCTCAAGCTCACGCGCTTTCATAAACCTGCCTTCCTTTTGACCTTCCTCTCTTTCCACCTTCCTCTTGAACCATCCACCTTTTTTTTTTTTTTATTCCATTTCCAGTCTGTGTTTATGAAGAGGGATTTATTGGTCTGAGTGGGACTGTTAGGTGATGGTGGGCTTTGCTGCTCAAGTGTTCTGGGACTCAAGGCCTGACCATGTGTGTGTGTGTGTGTGGGTTGAAGTAGTAGGGCATATCCCAGGGAGCAGAGGCTTCCATCAACCTCCACCACCTCTGACTCCCTCCTCTGCCATACTGGGAGGTTGAACAAAGGGACTTCCTCTCACTAAGATGGCGTGACCTTACTGCAAATGTAATGTTTAGGATTAGGCCCAGTTCAATGGGAATGTAATCTGTCTTTGCCCTCAAATAATGTCTGGATATGGAGGAAGGGTCAGTCATTCTGAACAGCTTTTAGCCTTCTTCTTATTCACCCTGGCGGAAATCTGACAAGAAGGTGCCAAGACCCAGAGTAGCTCATTTCTCCTGGTAAGCGAGTATGTGATTGCTGTTTCTCTTGACCAGGATTTTGGAGGTCTCTCATTCCTGACCAGCCAGGTGCATACAGCCGATGGCTTGTCTGGAGTAATTAGCAGACTAAGTTGTAAAACCTCTCTATGATGCGGAGGGACACCGAGGTTTTATGAAGAACACAAGGCAGGGGGAAATAGGTGGGTTAGGAGAGATCCTCCCGTCCCTGGGGCATGTCTGGAAATTCACATCGCTACAGGGAAGAGGAAAAAAGTGGAAAAAGAAGCCGTATATACACGGGGGAAAGGAAAAGCTGATTTGCAGCAGATTTTAATCATTTAAACACATCTGGGTAATTTATGTGCATAATTTATACGCTGGAATATTATTTAGGTGTTTTGCTACCGAGCTAATCAGATTACTGTGTTCTTATTTCTTAGTTTATCATCGGTGCTAGATTGCTATTGTGGGAGCGCGTCAGTGTTCACGTTACTCTCGCCGAGATCACCCTGAAGAAATGCCCCAGCTGCGCGCTGTAAAATCCAGAGCAAATCCTCGAGTAAAAACAGACATGAGCACTGGACTTGCCAGCGTCATACTAGTTTCTCTTTTAGCCCCCACCAGAATTGATTTGGTTTACCATCTCCAGAATCTATTTGCTCTCTCTCTCTCTCTCTCTCTCTCACTCTCTCCGTCTCTCTCCGTCTCTCACACACACACACAGATTCATTACGTGCACCGGGAGGTCTTCGATATTTCATCTGAGCATTGTAATCACATTACATGGTCCAACGTGTTGTAGATAGCGAATTATTGGCGCAAATATGCCACATGATTGCTCGCGGTAATGTACAGAGAGGTCACAAAGGCAGAAGGACTCGAGGAAAAAAAAAAAAACGACGACGGAAAAACAGTCGACGTTCTCCTTTAACCAAGCCAAATGTCATGTGTCAGAGAGTAAAAGAGAGAGATGGGAAGAAGTGCGCATCTAGCCTGTGTGTGTGTGCGTGTTCGTGGGTACGTGAATGTGCCAGTGAATGAGAGGGAGAGAGACAGAACGAGCAGGAGATTGCTGATAAAGATCCGTGTTAACCTTGCGTAGCGGCAGGCTGAATGGAGGGGAAAATTAGGCTTGATATAATACTCATGCATGAGGCTCTCAGACAGAGAGGGAGGTGTGTGTCACCAGCCATGCACAGAGAACATTTAAGGCCCCGAAACAAAACTCCTTCCTCGTTCCTCCGCCCTTGTCTGACTTGCGTCGCGAGATATATAAGTGACACAGACACGCCGCACATTATTAAAAGCCATGTTCGTCATGTTTCCTTTCGCAGCAGGAGTGTCAAATCCGCCTGCGTTTGAGGAAAAGCGGCTTGAATCTATTTCGTATTGTGTATTTACTCCAAAAATTATTCAAGATGAAAATAGCCTGATTCACACTACTTCAGCATCTTGTTAGCAAGCAGACAGCCTAATGCCACTGTCTGTAGAAAGCAGATTTGTTGCAGCAGAATTGTTACACTTCCCAGCTGAGCTGCCCTCTTCTCTCCTCTGCGTACGTGTGTGTGTGTGTGTGTGTGTGTGTGTGTGTGTGTGTGTGTGTGTGTGTGTGTGTGTGTGCGCGCGCCCATGGTAGACAGTGGTTAAGGGATTTAGCTCAGGTTAATGGGCCTTTTGGAACGGCTTAGCCTGTATGGCAGTGAGAATGGGAGAGAATGACTGTGGTTGGGAGATTGATTCTCTGGTTAAAGAAAGCCTAGTGACAGGGGCTATTAGCCTGCTGTGAGGAGAGTGAGAGGACAGCAAGGGCTTTTCTCAAGACCCCTTACTCCTGAATGAGAACGAGAAGACATACTAAATAGAGATGTATATGTTAAACAAACAAAAAAAAAAAACCAGACAAAAAGAAAACAGCACAGCCAACAACATAGTCATAAGTATAATTAGAATGAACTCATGTGTACGGGGTTTTTTTTTGTTTTTTGGGTTTTTTTGGTGGAAAGGTTTGATGAGAGATGTAAGCCATGTTTACACTCAAACCCAAGTCGATAACTACAAGACGGCTTTAGTATTATTTTTTCCTCTCAAATTTCATATCACTGCGTCCACATCTGGACGGAAACAAAACTGAAAACCATCTCACCGTATTTGGCACAATTATCCACAGATAGAGGTCTGTTTGACAGCTTTCTTACTCGAAACTTGTCGTTCTTCAGTGATAACTTATCGTTTTTATGGTTTTCGGTTTGAAGTAACCCGTGCATCTGGGTTAACCTTTCATAAATGTAGAAGTCGCGGACCATAGGTCAAACTACGACTTCTCGTCAGTTATTTATATCCCACTAAAACATCTGAACGTTCGGCATAAATAAACAGCTAAATGACGCTGACACTACATCTAGTGGTAAATCTGAAAGAGTCCCTATGTGATTCATTACAAATGATTGGTGTGATTTTGCATATGTGTATGTCCCACTAATACCTCACCTCATATTACTGAGCCTGGAAACAAAGACCACCTGCTGTTTTTGTGGGTAAATCAGAACAGCTGGGCAACAGACATGGAAAAGTGGCCTTCGATGGCAGACGGAGAAGAGGTGGCACAGCATGTCTGAAAACACACATTGCATCTGATTGTTTTCTTGTCTGTCTAATATCAATTTCACACACACACACACACACACACACACACACACACGGACATCTTGTCACCCATCTATGCTTTAGAGGGTGTTCGCTGGACAAAAGACCTGAAAACAGGGGAAGGCGGGGGGTGTCTAAACAGAGGTCGAGAAAAAGACCGAGTCGGTTTAAAGGCAGAGAGACTGAGATAGTTGTCTCGTTAGACAAGCCAACTGTGCAGAATAACATGATGATTTGCCGTCCAGGGGTAGCTGGTATTCAGGTTTCCCATCATAGCTCACGTGTGTGTGAAGGTGTCTTGGGATGCACTCCACTCCTGTTGAGAAATAGTCTAGTGTCATCCCCCAACCAGCACACACACATACACACTTATGATTGTGTGTGTGTGTGTGTGTGTGTGTGTGTTATAGCACTGATCTTGCAGTTAGGTGCTCAAACCACTGTGGTGATAAATCAGGCACTGTGTTAATTGGTATGAAAACAACACTTTGGCAGTATATAATGTTTTATGTGTCTTTCATGTCCTTTATTGTAATACTAATGAGGGGCTGTATATCCGGAAAGAGGGGGGGGGGGTCTCCTTCTCTCTTCTCACTGTGCTGGATAAGCTGCTTAGTGGGATCACCGGAATATTCCGCCCGCCAGGCGATGCAGGCGGAACACATTCGCCCCCTCCTTCATTTGCAATCGGTAATTAGTATGCAAATGAGCCCAGGGGACCACACAAGTACTAGTGTATTACAAGAGTCTGATTATGACTCCTCAGGCTTCTCAGGGATGAGAGTGGAGTGCTGGAAGTGCTCCTCAGCTCCCTACGCTCCACTGGGCTCTGAGTGCCACCAGCTCACTGAGTCCTCTGATTGGTGCAGGGCCTTGTCAGTCATCCCATTTGCCTTATCTGCCATTGCTTAATTAATATGGCATGTTTGTCATGATCCCATTTGCATATGGGATTATGTTCTCCTGTTTATGAATCAGTACTAGAGACTGTTTTGTTAGACATGCTGAAGGCAGTCACTGGTGTCACACTTGTTCCTTAGGACTTATTACAAGATCTGAATGAAAAAAAAAATGGTATTTTTAATGTCGGAAGTGACTACAAGCAAGCCACACCTGTTAACAACCTAGACAGGCATTACACCTAGATTAAAAATGACAGTTGGTTTTCCATAATGGAGAGGATGATCTGTGAACCTTTGGCTTGAGATTGTCAGCCTGAATCAGGTTCCTTTCCAAAATGCAGCCTTGATTCCATGGTTTTCTTCATGACCTGACTTAAGGAAGAACAGAGTGTCAGGATCTATATTACTTCAGCTGCCCCCATCTCTTTGTTCTCACAGCCAGGAAGGCTGGGGGTATTGGTGAGAGAGATTACTGGCATATTGATGGCTTAAAATGAGGCTTGGAAGATAGGCCTGGGGCTTCTCCTAGGGCTAGTTAGGCCCTGGTTTTTTCGCTGTAGCAAAGGGAGGTACAATCCAGGTGGTGTCAAGTGGCATAGGGAGATCAGATCCCGGATACTTTGTACGGTCCAGGAACTAGGCTATGTGTGGGTGAAATGTTGGGTAGAGTTGATTTTATTTTCATTGCACTTGATTGGTCAGTTGATCTAGGCTACTCATTTCTGAGCTAGCTGAGAATCGTGAGGGAAGTGGGAAATGGTCGTCTACTTACTCATCGATTCCAGTAGCTTAGGAGCTCATGGAGCAATACGCCATGAGTCTGAGCGTGGCTAGAAAGCACAAACTTCTGTCCCTCTTTCAGCCCTCTAAGAGCTTCATATCTGTAGTATGCGTTGAAACATACTTTGTAGTAATGTCTTGTAGCAGTTTGAATCTGACGGCGTGGATTTTCCTGCAGGCCAAATGCACCACAGGGGGCTCATTCCATAAAGCAAATATTATTGCACACCAAAATAATTTATGAGTAGCAACACCCCCCCACCACACCTGCCAGCTCTCCCCCACCTGCAATGAAGCTCCCTTTCCGATAACTCTCATAGTGGCAGTATTTATGACAGAGGGCTTGTTCACTGCTTCCATATTTCATGAAAAAGGGGGGGCGGGGGGGGGGGGGGGTTGCAATGAAAAACCCTGTGCACAGAGGTTTGTGTTGTGACAGCTGTAATTGTGGAGCACATTAAAAGCTGGTGAAGGAACCCTCCACCTTATTTCTTCTGAAAGCACAATATGACAGAAGGAGTGGTGGGTGGGGGAATAGGCATTTCACTGAGTGGAGTGAGGGGTTTGATTAGCGCTGTCATGTTCAGGGTGAAAGTCATTTGATGGAGTGATTATAGGTGTTGGCTGAAACTGCCGTAGAAGACAGTAGCCTGGTTTTAATGGGTGGTCCGTGATGTTTCTTGGCATATCCACTCTGAGAGACTTAATATGCGTGTACACCCTAAATTTGCTTTTCAGAGTCTGAGGTGTGAGGTCAACACAAATGCCACATGAATATCAATTAATCATCTCCTATATTGGTTGCAGGTGCTTTTGGTCAAGAAGGGTCAAGGAACCACCAATTTTTTACTCAATTAGTGGCAAATGACATTCATGCTGTAGCCAGTGGAGACCAGCTTGGGGATGGTTGGTATTTATTATAACCTCTTTCTTTAGTTGGGTATAGCCCTCATTGTACGTCCTAGAATTTGTCTCTTGTTAGCCAATCCTTACGATGAGGTTCTCAAAAATTGTGACCCAACAGTAGACCTGTAAGCATGATTTGCTGTGCTATCTGCATGCTGGCACCCAGTGAGGTTAGTGGAGCTTCATGATGCTATTCTGCCAGGCTGCATGAAGTCAATGGTGCTCCATTTCAAGGTGGATGGCTATCGTAAAAGGGTTAAAGCCCATGGAGCAAGGCGCATACCCCCTGGGAGTCTCCACCAACCCCCAAGGAGGAGGCTTTGTCTTCTTGGGCAAACATTCCCACAGAAAAAGGGGAAAAAGCCATTTGGTTCCCCCCAGCTTGATCTCCTTTCACTGGTTGAGGAGGTCTTCCCTAGTCAACAGCTGGACATGACGTGACAAATTGGGAGCTTTGTCTTTCTGGGGAAGCAGAGGGGGTGGCAGAGGACAAAATGTTGTGAAAGGGTTTGGAGATGGGTGGGGGGTGCTCTGGACATTGAAAGGATGCAGGGGAACCATAGAATGCATTGTGAATCATGGCGACACAATGCAAATTGCACAGTTTAAAGGGGAAATATGTCAGGGCTTTGTTTCAAATTGAAACGGTCCAGCTTATCGAGAGGAAAAGTGAAGTACCAATTTTGCATGGGTCAGCCAGGGATGGTTAGCCAAGCAGTGGAGATGACAGGTAACTGGGAGCACTAATATTCAGGAAGACAGTTTCCATCTGATTTCATTTTATAAAGGCCAAATTGGTCACAAATGAGTCTCAGCAAATCTTGTAACCTACCTTGGAATGGAACAACATCTCATTGCTGGAATAATTGTCTGTATTCAGAAAGCCCATAAAAGAACGTTTAAATTCAGCTTTTACAGGTACAAGTTAGAGTGGATCAAGGAAAAAATGGGCTTTGAAACCTTTTCCAAAAAAAGATATGCATAAACCAAAAAGTGAAGCCTCTCAGGAGCAAAGCCATGGTGGGCTCCAAAGCCCTTCAGCGGCCATTTTATGAAGCTACTCCTCTCACAGAATGAGAAAAGAGATCCCCCACAAATGACCCCCGGGTGAAAAAGCTCCGTATTTGACAGAGTCCGCCTCTTAACTT
>JAQMCW010000001.1:17418543-17421043 GCA_030068335.1 Chrysichthys cranchii
ATATAGTGGATGGAGGGATGGGGGGATATATGATAGTGTTCAGTTTGGATCTTTTATCACTTCAAGAGCACAAAAATATCTTCCTCCACTCAGTAGATGTAAAAACATTTAACAGAGCTAAAACTTAAAAAAAAAAAAATCCAATTGAAGAACATAACAACATGATGAAATGTTACATTCTTACAGTTCCCTCTAGTCCTGTGAAAAGAAGGGTGCTTGTCTAAGTGTGTAAGCATACACACCCGTGAACTTGGCTGTGGGCCCCAGCACCATGCCGTGTGCTCGGGCTGCACTCGTGTCCTCTTTTGACTGCTAATTGGCGTAAGCAAAACTCATGAGAATGGAAAAAGGTGGGAGGCTATTCGGCATTTGATAATCATTGAGCCAAGTAATAGTTTATAGTGTTTTAGGAGCAATATTATTACCATGTAACGAACGGCCTGATTACTTTATTAGCCCCTTCAAATCATTCTGCTATCGCTTACCAACCTGACCTCAGGGACCCTACCCTCAGCATCACCCCTCTGTGGCTCACCCCATGAAGAAATCAAATTATGGGCACTGCATCTTTAAATCATGGACCCTGTACCCTGAGTGACATAAAAAATGACTACGGGGGGGTTACGCAGAGTTCACTTCGGATAATGAAACGGCCAAGGAGGTAATAGAGAGAGAAGAGGTGTTCTGAATGTGGGGGGAGGCAGCAGGAGGGGTTAATAAAAGGGGTTCATTTAGAGGGTATCTCCTTACTCTGACCTGCTTCGTAGCATCTCCTTTTTAGCTCCTCTTCTCTTTCCGAGTCCTGCTTTTCCCCCATGATGGACTGCCCCAATGGATTGAAAGTGAACTTTTATTAAAGTCATCATTGTTAGGTTAGGGCAGGCAGTGAGCTAGAGCCCCGTAAATTCAACGCTATTTACCAGCTGTTTGGCGTCTGCGAATCAAAAAGGGACCTCCTCCTTCTTCTGTTCTCCTAATCCACGTTGTTAGCAACATAATACTTGTGATTTGACAGCTTCATCCTGGCATAGATTGCTGCTCCTGACTGAGATTAAGCTAACTCTGATCAGATGGTGTGTTTCTGAAGAGACTAATTCAAGTGTCAGTTTCAGTCATAACAGGCGTGCCTGAGTTTGGCTTTTGGAGACAGTTAATTCAGTCTGAATTCCTGCCACGGGAACGTACAGATGGTGGTGGAGGTTTCACAGGTGCACTTCCCCATCTGACACCTGTCAAATGTTTACAGCTCAATCCAGCATGTTTGCAGCAAGCCTCCTTCTCATTACTAAATACCTCTGCCCTCTATCTCCGGTTGACGGCTGCCGC
Source organism: Chrysichthys cranchii (assembly GCA_030068335.1). Classification (NCBI taxonomy): domain Eukaryota; kingdom Metazoa; phylum Chordata; class Actinopteri; order Siluriformes; family Claroteidae; genus Chrysichthys; species Chrysichthys cranchii. The sequence goes on from JAQMCW010000001.1 coordinate 17,419,870, forward strand.
AGAAAGCCAGAACCTATCACCTTTGACCTTAGGTCTGTCACCCTACTACCTGTTTGCATTAACCTCATGGTCTGGCCAAAAGAAAGGTCAAGACTGCAGGACTGTCTCAGTGTGTATGACGGCACACAATTCGTTTCTTAAATTTCATAAGGCAGAAAGTCATTTTGAAATACCTCGTGAACAAAAAGCACAAAATCTTCATGATTATCTTATCCACACATATGTTTTTCTGTGTTATTTACTTATTGGACGCAAACTAGGCATTTTTACTAACTAGTCCCACTATGTAACATCCTTTGTCATCTCTCTCACTCTGTCCTTTTGACCTTGAGCCTCGCATCCTCCAGACACAAAAATGGGGGTTTAAATTCCTCCAGCCTCTGTGACCAAGTGAGAAATAAAAAATCCTGTTACTGGACGCTTCCAGCAAGCCGTTGTTGACTGTCTTTTACGAAGAATGCCACCGATGTCTTCATTTAGAGCCCATCCCTGTGGCGGAGCTCTACTGGGGAGTCAGCAGCCCAAGCAGCAGCCGGGTGATTAGTAGTAAAATTTTAATGGGGATCCATACATATGTCTAGCTGTCATTTTTATGAGGACGTTTATACAGCAGCCTCCGTCATCATCGGGCCCAGTCGGCCAAGACCTGGGAGCAAGGCTGAGCACTGAGCACGCATCCTTCTGACACACACATCTTATGGCCTGTCCTGGAGGGAGTAGGAAAGGGTGGAAGGAAGAGGAAGGGAGGGGAAGGGGGTGCTTTATGGCGTTAAAGAGCAGCCCTAGCTTTTAGAGTAATGGGATAGCAGGGATTTGGGTGCAGTTGGAGCCAGTCTGATATGATATTTATTGGCCCTGGTCCGTTGGGAACGCTGAGCTTAATGTGGCTCCCATAAGAGGGGTCCAAGGTTCCATCCTCAGAAGTATTTACAGTAGGTCCCCAAGCCATTGCAATTAATACACTTAATCATGTAACCAACCCTTGGCTCGTTTTTGGCATGTGCCATTATGGCTTGTGGTGAGAAAGCATCAGTGTGAAATGATTCACGTTGACCTTTCTATCATCTACCCGTACATGCAAAATCAAAGAGGTTTGACATCCTAGAACCACAGATGTTTGTCACTGTATGATAACAGTCTCGTATAGAGAACTAGGTGGAATTACAGGCTCCGT
>JAQMCW010000001.1:17426043-17430626 GCA_030068335.1 Chrysichthys cranchii
GGTACGGTAAATCCAGCAGCTCAGGATGACATTTTCATGCACGGCATCGTCTTCTCACTTACTCCTTCTCGCAACTCTCACTGAGATCTCCCCATCTTGTAATTCCCATGAAAACAGTGCACACACACACACACACACACACACACACACACACACACACACACACACACAAAACAAACTTCATCCCATATATGAGCACCCAGTTCTGATCAATTTCCAGTCACAGCCCTCTTGCTTCTCTCTCTCTCTCTCTCTCTCTCTCTCTCTCTCTCTCTCGCTCTTTCTCTCTCTCTCTCTCTCTCTCTCTCTCTCGCTCTTTCTCTTTGGCATTCAGGCTTGCCAAGAAGGCGCTTATAAAAGCAGACTTCAATGAATGAAGTCACGGCGGGGAGGCTTCGTACAGCACCCGCATATCTGGTTCGATTTTAACACAAAAAAAAGACCGAATTCCTGACGCTGGAAAGCACCGAGGAACATGCTGGAGTACTAGTAAAATTTGGGTGGGGTTAGGATGGGGTCTGGGGAGGGGAGCCATGAGGAATCAGCCATTTTGACCATCCTGGATACAAAAAACACACATATACGCAGACAGACAGGCCACATTTTCTACCCTAAAGCACTTTTCTTATTTTGCTATATTTTGCATGCACACCTTCAGACTTTCCAACCTATAAAGTTCCTAATTCATTCTAATTCAGTAATGGCCCGCTCAAGCATGTCATAGCCAGGTTACTGCCGTCATCACTGTAACATTATAAACTGACGCACATCTCACCCCTTTAATGTGTCCGAACCAGAACCGAGGGTCCAGAAAGTCCTGGCATGGGATCGTTCATTTGACACATAGCAGGCCAAAGTTCTCTCGCTGTTTCATTCACCAGCGCTCTGAGTCGCGTGCAATATTTTTAAGTGCTGCTTCACAAGACTTCTTGTATTCAGCTGGTTGGCAGAGATGGGTGAGGCGTGAGGGGGGATATGATCTCATAACAATGAAAGGAACAGAAGGATAGAAGAAAGATCCTTTCCAGAATGGACTCGAAATGCCATGGCACATTCGAAGCAGAGGAATGCATTTTCCGACACAGCGCAGCCTTTTATTTGCTTAATTTCTACATGTGTAAGTGCAGAACATCCATCCTCCATAGACAGGTTTCATGGGGATTTGGCTGCTTTGACCGTGATATAAAGCTGTCATAATTTATTTGAAATACTAAAGGAGAAGACCAACATTAATCACTCTTTCTTGTTTATTAAAGCAATAAAGATTTCACGGAGTGCTTTATCACCTTGCGCCAGATTGAGAAAAGACGGGCCTTTTGTATGGAGCTCACAAAGACAAGAGCCCATTACACCATCTGAGAAAGAGAGAGAGAGAGTGAGTAGGACAGGAAGGCTCACTCAGACAGAATCTTTATTGTGTTGTCAGGATGTATGACATCATGCTGACCTCTCACCTTGGGCGCCGCATAGTGCTGATTGGACAAGTCCCCCTCTATTGACTGCTCATGAACTGCTGATGTAAGGGAGCATTACACCTGAGCTGACATGCGCAGCCACTTTCAGATCAACTGAACACATGTCGTGCAGTTCTCATACACTGTTTCTGCCCTTCAGCTTCAAGGTATGAACCGTCATAAGCCTGACGATACCCTCGCTCGGGGCGCTCCCGTAACAGCTCTGTCAAGTGATCAATAATGTGTTTAGGAATCAGGCGATCAGTGCCATCTCTTGTGTTGTTGGTTTATGTAAATATGGTCGCTGGAGTCAAGGACAGAGAGGAGCTCTGGGAGGCCTTTGACTTTGAAGAGTGTATTATGAGTGCCTTAGCAGAGACGTTTTCAGGGCGGTGATGGATGCTGCCAGAGAGTGCACGATACACACAAAGAGAAGCCCTGGATCCAGAGACCCAATCCAGTTCATGGGCGGCTTTCAGTACGACAACGTGTCTCCTTAGCCTTTATGCTCAGGCCAGTCATAAATTTCCCTGAACCTCAGTTTGGCTTTGAATAATATAATCTTAATTATTATTTTTGGCCTGTATAACATAATTCTTGGGCGTAATGATTTTTTATGCTCTTGACATATTGTTTGGAGGGTGACATAAAACTCCGACGACATGTGACATTTGGAAAAGGTCACCCCGCCCATCTTGGATCATGTCTGTCTTCATAACGCTGGCACTTGTCGTATTGAAACTGGCATCGGCAATCTATGTCTTGCGCAGGGAACCCTCCGTGCTATTTTTTATTTATTTATTTGTTTGGTTTTTTTTCTTGCTTGTGCTGTTGCAGGGCATGCTTGTTTCAAGGATTTTTATTTTTTTTTTACGTAGCAGGGGAGAGGAAGAAGAAAATTGTCACTGTAGGGGAAAATGAGCCAGATCACTCCGCCGGCGGGGGTCCTGGGGGGCCCAGGAATGCGTGCGTGATCCGCCGAACGACAGAGACAGAGGCTCATACTAATGTGATAAATACGTCAGAAATTTGACTGGGGGGGGGCCTCAGGACTAGGGTTAGGTGCATTCAGTTGGATGACAGAAACATGAGAGATTTGACAAGGGCTGATCTGCTGGAATTAAATGAAATTGCGTGGCGGGGGCTTTTTTTCTGGGTTTTTTTTTTTTTTTTTTTGGGGGGGCAGCGGGTGAGAGGCTGTCCGCGCGATTCATCACAATCCCATCTGAGACCCACTTATGAAAATGTAAAAGGACTGTCGGCAGCATTCACATGCAGCTTGAGTTGGTTCTCTAACCTATCCACTTGTTAACTCTATTGATAGCCTGGGCTCATGTGTCTGAACAGGGGAAAAATAGCATTTTGGAAAACAACAAGTAGAAAGTCTGCTTTTTTCTCTGTTGACTGTGGGGTTTTTCATCGCCTTTGTACGTTTGCTGTTTTTCTGTCTTTCGATTCTTTTCTTGCCTTCAATTCACACTCCAGTGTCACTGCGTCTTGCACCAGTTCCTCTGGTCCCACCAAGATAATCATAGTCTCACTTGATCTCAGATCCTATTCAGTAGGAAGAGAAGCATTACCAAGGATGTCACATATAAAGACTTATGCACAATTATCGAGCAAGACATTAATCACTGGTGAAGGTCTAGATTTGTCTTGTTTGGTCATGCAGCAATCACTATTGTTGCTTGTTGCCTGTGTATGTTCAGATAAGAAACAATAGTGTCCAAATTGTCCATTTATGACCAGAGGGTCCAGTGTGGTTGTGACAGTACTGAAAGGGCTAACAGCACTGCAGCCAGTGTGTGTGTGTGCACACGTGTGTGAATTTAAACACACAGTCCTTTTTTGCTGTGACAGCTTAAATGGTGATGGCCATATTATAGAAAGTGCACAGGGAGTAAAAATCCTGCTTTATAGGGATCACTGTGACAGAAGCAAAACACAAGAACTGTGTGTGTGTGTGTGTGTGTGTGTGTGTGTGTGTGTGTGTGTGTGTGTGAGAGAGAGTGAGTCTGCAGCAGTGCTAGATGCAGTTTGTGTGTGTGTGTGTGTGTGTGTGTGTATGCGTGCACAAACAGAGTGTGTGGGCTAATGAAGAACAGCTGCTGACTAATGAATCAGGATGAGTTTAATGATGGCTGCTTAAAGCTAATGCTCCATCTGAGGAAGCTCTTGCAGCTCACAGCAGTCTCGCCCCAGACTGACATGTTTTGCGGTAACTGTCTTCCGCACCCGTTGTGTTATCTAATCCTGCGTTCTGAGACAGATGCCGATCTCGAAGACACATCTCAGCGTTCATGTAATGTGCGCGGTGTCCTAACCTCAGTTTCCTGTGAAAGCTCGTCGTACTGTTCTCCCGGGTCACTGGAGGAGCCGGCTGGCCGTTACTCTGAGGAAGAGGCCCGCGATGGTGTGGTTAGCTAACGGCCTTAACACGCGACACACACGGGCCTGCTTCATCCTGTTACACAACTCCCACCTGTCTATGTCACACTCCTTCTCACAGATCTGTCTTAGTCATTTTAACAGCACACGCATAGCATGCAGAGTCTAATTCACTGTCATGAATCTGTCTCGTTCACGTTACAGACTGTCTCGTTTACTGCCCCTGAACTTTCCTACTTGTGTTCATTCACACTCTGAGTCACATCTGTCTCGATCACATTCATACTCATTCGTGTAGATCTATCACGCAGATGTCTTTTCTAAAGACATGAATATGGTGATGCCTTTTTAACACACCAGCCCACTTTATGGGGCAATAATTGAAATGCTTGAAAATTCTACATTTTAACCCTAGACTGGTATTAAGAGAATCTTTTTCATTATTTCAATTTTTATGCTGAAAATAAAGGTCACTAGCGTCATCCTATTTGGCTGTACACACATACGCACACACACACACACACACACACACACACACATATATATATATATATATATAGTTGATCCTCGCATTAACAGACTAACTGGGGGGAGAGGTTTTCCGTTGACTTGAATAGTCCGATGATGTGAAGGGGGGCGGGGGTGAAATAGTGGAAATACAAGGAAAACCCCACTAAGGTCCATAAAAGTGCTCCCCAAGTACTGTACACATGACAAGCAGCATAACAACCAACATAAATA
>JAQMCW010000001.1:17432680-17456791 GCA_030068335.1 Chrysichthys cranchii
GTGTTTTTTTGTGTGTGTGTGTGTGTGTGTGTGTGTGTGTGTGTGTGTGTGTGTGTGTGTGTGTGTGTGTGTGTGTGAATAAGGAGCACAGTGGATCAGGGTGTTGGGTTAGATATGAATGTTATGAGCTCTACGAATGGAAACACATTAAGTATGTTTGTAGTGAAATATTTGTGATGAGTTTAGCGCGTGGAGTGCTAATTTGCTGGTTGGTGCTATATCAGCACTCTGGCCCTTGCATCACTGGGGATACTGCTAGTGCATTTACAGTGCTGTTTATGAGAGAACAACTTTCAGGAATCTGAAACATAAATGATCACGGTCAGATTTTACCGTTGAAACAAAAGCGCCAGAGGTTCTTATCTTATTCACCGATTTCCCCAGATGTTCGAAGCCACACTAATGAGAAACCCAACAAAGAAATAGTGACGAGAGCAAAAACTCTTTTGATTCAAAGTTCCAGGATGCATTGCGCCTGTACGACACAAGTGTGCTGTGATACACTGTACAGAGGTGTGATATAATAGTGACTAGCCCCTTCCTACCCACACGTGTACACAAGTAGATGGACGTATTTACTTATGCATCACTTACATACGTGACCCGTGCTGGCATAATGAGTCGGAATGAGGAAATTTTGAAAAGTGAGTCATTGTTACTTCCACATTGTCCAAAATGAGGCAATGAGGCATGGTTTACTGAAATCGGACAAAAAACGACCGAGTCACATCCAACTGAAGTCGACCACGTCTAATGGGGTTTGGAAACTCGCTTTCCATTGGTTCATAAAAGCGTCATTGGGAATTCCATGTGTATTATCAGGAAGTAGAGGAACTACGCTTCACAACGATACCAAACATGGGTAGGGGGATTCCCCCGTCTCGCCGGGAGCACGCGGTGAAAAACACGCATTTATCATGGAATCTTACGACAAAGGACTAATTAATGAAAACATACGAATGAGCATAATGACCATAACCTTAAAATAAAAGTAGTTTGAGATGTTTTTCTTGCTGTTTTATCATGAGGATCAATCAATGAAGGCTTTATGGATTCATTTTTGACAAAATCTCATTTCCACCAAAACCATGTTTGGCCCCTTAGCTCATAATTAGCCCAAGCGCACTCCGACTCTTTATCCCAGCACGGGTCACATACGTTTAACATGACCTTGGTGTGCTCTTAGAAGTCAGGATCATGATAAACTCCGTGAAAAGATCTTTCTTAAGTAAGAAACGCTCACCAGGCTGCTTCTCTACCATCACTCAAGTGTACAGGCAATGCTAATCACAAGAAATATTCATCCTTAAGATGGGAATTTGCTCATAAAGTAGTCGTAGCAGGCACCCGAGTGGCCTTATCAGCGCCATTGGAGCGTCAGGAGGCAGAATAGCCCTCGCCCCCGCTCCTAATCGTGTTTGCTATTGCTAAATGAGCTGTCCTGGCTAGGTGTGTTAGCGACTAATGAATTTATGGCCTGATATGAGGAGGCCCAAAGACTGGCGAGGGGTCATAAAACAGGAAGGCAAAGAAAAACAGTAATTATCGTTTATTAGGACGGCTTGTCATCTCTAGTGGTCGGTAGGTGAGTATGGATAGTATTGCACTGATCAATTAATTTTTAATCATCTCAGGAGAGATTATGGAGACTCCCGATGAACTCCAGACTGGCTGGAGTCTGTCAATAAACAGGGCATGGGTCACACTGCAGTGTGACACACACACACACACACACATGCATAGACACAGGCTCCACACTTAGCAACTGTTATTACACCCATTACCTCTCCTTTATTAACCACCAAGCCACAGGAAACCGACACAAGATATGATACAAGCACAAAACCGGCTGTGTCGTTTGCAACTTAATATTTCAACGCTTTTTTCCCCTTGCTTGAGACAAAGCCTCTCATAAACACAAAAACAGCTTACAAGACACTCTTTACTGTCATGCAATTCCCCCTAAGTGTGGCCGCTGCGCTATTTAAAATCTCCGATTCGTTCTCACATAACTGTAGGAAGCAATCGTTGTCGAACACGGACACACACACACACGCATGCTTTCCTCCTCGGCGTAATCTCCTAAGAGCCTGACGGGTAATGGATACTAGCTTAACACCCGTAAAAAAAAGATGGATGGGTACAGGGAGGAAAAGTTGGGCCTGACGTATGGACTGGCACCCGGGGGGATTCATTCTAGGCGGGCGGCTCTCATGCCAAACGGTAGGCGCTGGTTAAAAGTTAATAATTTTTTAGCCGGAGAGGAGCTCATCCATCATTGGGAGTTTGTTTAGGCAGTGCGGTCAGTGCTGGGCGTGTACTGATAAATGGTGATTATAGGGAGGGTTCTGTGCAAGGTGGCTCTGCATGTTTAGTGTGTGTGTGTGGCTGTGGGTGTGTGTGTGTGTGTGTGTGAGCGCTACTGTACACACCTATTGTGGCTAGCAGTGCTATCATAATTCACAGGGAAGTGATCTTTGAAGACTAATCTAAGAATCATTATATAGGATTCGCGTTTTGCGGTTTGTCACAGGAAAGGAAACAGATTTTTCAGTTGTTTGGGGTTGGGTTTTTTTTTTTATGTGAAGTTTTTATTTTTATTATCATCCAGGTAATTGATTGGTCTAGGAGCAGGGAGGCGAGGTGCCTGGATTTGTGGGATAGTTTTGGACTTGTGTTATAATCATGAAGATATTACACCTGAAGTGCTTCATCACTTGGAAGTCAGAACGAGAAGCCTGATTTTGTTGTAGCTGTCCGTTTTTTTCTTTTTCTGTGTGTGTGTGTGTGTGTGTGTGTGTGTGTGTGTGTGTGTGTGTGTGTGTGTGTGTGTGTGCTTGTGGTGTGTACGCCTGTAGTGGAGGTGGGGCTGAGGTGCTCTCAGGGCTGTAAAGGAGCTGCCTCGTCTGGAGGGTTGGAGTGTTAATGACTCAAGGTCAGAGGAGTAAAATGAATGAGAGAGAGAGGGCGGAAAAAAGACAGCGTGTATGTGAACGCTAATACAGCTTTGAATTCAACCGACCACTATTAGTCATAGACTTTTCTACCCCACCTTCCTTTACATTTTTTAACATATTTCACTCTACCCTAAACATTTATACTATTCCCATTATATAACCTTTTTACAGTCTGGCAAATTCCACAAACTCTAGCCGACAGTTCATATAGCTTGCGCTCCCTCTAGGCACGTACCTGTAACTGCGTCCATCATACTCGCTGTGATCATATGAGGTGGAGGTCACAGACCGTTCCCCCGTCACCCTGCCGCCGCCCGCCACCAGCAGGCCGTGCCACCCGCTGCCACACAATTCACCCTTTGACGACATTGCACAGAGGCACAAAGGGCCTTCTGACCTCGCCCAGTCCAACACAAGGGCATTTTTCATCCTGAGCGAGTGCAGAGACGAACCTGCTGGACAGTTGGACATCCCTAAACATTGCGTGATTACAGGAAAGCAGACATTATGAAGAGTCCAGGCTGAAAGCATTTACATTGTTTTCGAGCAGGAGGGTACAGTATAGGGTCTTCTACGTTGCAGTGAGCAGATGAGTTACAATTTGGGTGTTCGGTGAAGTACAGTGAGGTAGAAACCTAAACTTATGGGGCATGCCGTTATAGGGAACTACTCAATCATGAGGGGGTGTGATGCCGTAGTCACTGCTTCCACCGTATTATTTTCTAATGACATGTTTGTCTGAAGTGTTTTATTCTTCTTACCTGCTCAGCGTCTGCTGCTTAATCGTGTTCAGGGCGACATACAAAATCAGACAACCATTCACACCTACGGGCAATTTAGAGTAGCCATTCAGCCTAATCTGTGCATGTCTTTGGACTGTGGGAGGAAACCAGAGAACCTGGAGGAAACCCATGCGGATATGAGGTGAACACGCAAACTTAACCAAGAAAGGCACCCAGGTCAACCCCAGGGATCGAACCCAGGACCTTCTTGCTGTGAGGCGACAGTGCTAACCACCACACCACTCATCTTATAGTACAGCGATTTACCAACACACACCATTTTTTCAAATTTATTAATGCATGGCATGTCATGCTTTTTTTTTTTTTTACCAAAACGTAGTAAAATATCTTGTGAACCAAGTTAGCTCCCGTTATCACTTATCATTACATCACTTATAAAACGACAAAACCAATCACAACCAATCACATTCAGGAATTCGACAGCACTGTGCAGTAATGAGTTTCAATAAGTTCAATAAGACCACAAGTATAACACGACTCATGATAACGCACGTGGCTGGCTTAGGAGACACAGACATGGGGTTAGGGAAAGTATGACTCTCACGTGGCAGGCAGGTGTACCCACACTGAAATGTGCGTTTTAGACGTGCCGGGTGTCTGCACCATGCATCGGAGATCAATTCATATCCCAAGCAAATGCATAACGTTGTATATTTCTGACTATACAGGACAGCTTTTTATGTTTATCTGTGTCGAAGAAATGGAGTTTCAACAGAGAAAGAAGAATGAGTTGAGGTCAACACTGCAACATCTACATTTGCATTTGCACACATGTATATATGTGTATGTGGGTGTGTGTTGTTTTCCAGCTGAGTGCTCTGTAATTCAGGCTCGGTGAACTCCCACTGGCCACTTGCTGGTTGCTAGACCTGTTGATGGGACGCCTCTGTCACAGCGCCTCGGGAGTGATAAATGTCCCTTATCGGCGTCGTCATTGTAATGGCTCCACAACGGGCCGCTGACGGGCCAATGGGCCCGAGTTATCGCCCCGCTCCGGCTGGGGAAGAATACACATCAAGCTGCCAATCAGCCGCTCTGAAAATTGCTCTGAGATTTGAGTCCCAAGACAGCAAGCCAACAGCCAAAGCCTCTTTCTCTCTCTCTCTCTCTCTCTCTCTCTCGCTCTCTTTCTCTCTGTCTCTCTCTCTCTCTCATCCATTACACCGCACCGATGCTTTCTCGAACCTCTTTTTTGCGCTCCTAAACACTGCTGTTCCCCTGTCACTTGACATGCTGGGGTTTTTTTTTTTTGTTTTTTGTTTTTTTCGCTGGGGAAATAGGCTTGTTTTGGACATCTAAGCATCTTATAGAAGTGAGGGACATCTAGAGTGAGGGAACAAGACAGTGTGAGAGTGTTAAAAAGAGAAAGAGAGATGATAGGGGAGCTGGGAGGTTAATGTGTGTGCATCAGAAGAGCCATTCCAGGCTCTTTGATTTGTATTGATCGTCATGTTCCTGGTCTAAAGGGAGAATTGGGACTGATGTGTGTTGGAAGCAGAGGTTCTCCCCGTCCTTCTGTCACCTCCTGTCTTCCTCCTTCCTCCTGCGCTCCTCCTCTACTCCACTTTGCTTCCCCCTGCCTCCGGGGCAAACTGACACCGTGTGAATAATGTCCATAATCTGAGAGGTTAAACAGGCAGCCAGGCACACACACGCACACACATGCTCCCATACACATGCTCGCACACACACACACACACACACACACATTGCATCCAAAGTGTAACATCCCCCTCTACTGTTGGAATGCCCAAACCACTCGTGACGAGAGAGAGAGAGAGAGAGACATCCAGAAGAAAGATAAGTAGAAGGGATTGAGGTTGTCAGACCCAGGAGGCGCACGGATAAGATCACACCGATGTCCGATGATGACGCGTGATGCCATCGCAGCATGTCCGATTGTGCGCCGTCTCCATCTCGTTTTTCGCCGGGCCCACGAGAACCCTCGGGCCCTGTCTTTATCGTCACCTGTTGTAAAACCCACTTCTCCTGATAGGCATCTCGCAACCCGGACTCCTCTCTCCAGCCTTTATTAAGCTCTCACCGCTACATAGCGAGACCCAGAGACAGAGTGGGGCATATATGACAGCTAAAGCTACAGATATGGTGGCGAAGTGGAAGGATTAGGTGAGCGTCTCTGCTTTGTGATAGCAGTCCAAGAGGTGTAATAGTGAGGAAAGGGGGGGGAAATGAGAGAGGACTGAAATGAATGGCGAGCTTGCATAGACTGAGAAAGTGGGCTTTTTTTTACATTTTATTTAATTGTATTTTTTTTATTAAGCCCCAAAAATAGTATGCCAAGAGTCAGACAGACAATCCAGCATGAATACACCGGATATACAACATTTAAAAAATGGGAACGAGAAACAAAAGGAGGAAGATAGATCGCCTTCTCTTCTTTTCTTTTCTTTTTCCTCTTCTCTTCTCTTCTCCTCCATTCTCTTTCCCTCACTGTAACTAGCCCAGATTTGTGGCTTTTCCTCTGGCTGTTGGTGCAGAATAAATCACAGCCCATTGTAGTGAGAGATGTCGAACCGGTAGCGTGCTGATTATTCCCCCTGCTCTGCCGCGCTGACCTTTCAGGTCATATTTTTGAGGCTCAGTGCCCGTGACACACACCTTTCCGATGGACGAGGACACACACTCGGTCACAAAGCGTCTGTGTCGGGTGCTAAGAGGTAGGGCTGCGTGATATATTGTATGTTAATCATTATTGCAATATTGACCTTTTGCTCTTGCAGGAGTCCTCAGTATGCAAATGAGCCTCCTAACAAGACCCAATTTAGGATCTGGTCCGTCCATCTGATCCGTTTCCTGTGGATGGGTTAATAAATCACGCCGGAGCAACAATATGAGACTAATTCCATGTTTTATTTCTCGTCTTAACTGCAGTGTAAGACAAGTGCTCCAGGAAGAACCAGGTCTCGCCTCCGAAATCAGAAGAGCGAGAGAAAGAGAGCGAGGGAAGGGTGAAGGGAGGAGGTTTAGGCTGTAAATGCTTTGTGCACTGGAGGTGTTAGCCAGTGTCAGCTCACTCCAGAAGCTGACAGATGAGCAGTGGCTAGGAACAGGAAGTCCCTGGTCCTTTAGCCCAGAGGGGGCAAGTACACGTGTGTGTGTGTGTGTGTGTGTGTGTGTGTGTGTGTGTGTGTGCGTGTGTGTGTGTGTGTGTGTGTGTGAGACGGATGTTGTACTGCAGAGCCAGGCAGCAGCAGGCGAGCAGACACAGGAGAGTCTCCAGTGACGAATCAATCAGTAGCTCACTTTCTCTTTCCCCCACCTCCTCCTCCCTCTCGGCCTACACCGGAGCCGTGAGAAGACAGATCGCTTTTACCCTGCGTGACACTTCAGCCTGACTTTGAGCCTTAATCTCGGGGACAGAGACAAAGCGAGCGCTCCCACCGGAGTGGACGCAACTCCATAATTCCGACTGAGCGTGATGGCAAACTGTGTGCGAAACAGGACTTTCAAAGGAAAGAAATCAATGTAGGTTTATGCAAAGTGCAGATTTGCATTAAAACGGAGAGAAGCGAAGCCAGAAGTGACTGCGGCTAATCGCGCATCGTTATGCCTCCGCGGCTTTGGATTTATTAGAAATAAAAAAAACAACTCGCCTACAAAACATCCCCGTAGGCCTGAAAATAGGCCGTGTAATGGCGCTAAAGCTGTTTTTATTTAACCCGATTTCAAAAATATAAATTTTACGAATGCATTTAAAACTAGGACTTGTTTTTTGTTTGTTTGTTTTGCGTCTAGCAGGGCTGAATCAGCTGACTACAGGGGAAATGGTTGTCATGATGCCGTTGAGCAATGTGGACGTCCCGATTATCGACCGCAATTATTCGTCTGGTATTTTTATGTAGAACGGGAAACCGAGAAATCGGAGAAAACAGAGTGTGTGGGTTGTTTTGTTTTTTTTAATGGGCCTATAATCCCAAGCCTTTTTTTTCAGAAGCCTGTATTCCTTCAAATGAAAATCAGTGAATGACAGTATACGCTAAATTTAGCAAAGTGCTTAGAATGTATGGCAATTACAATGGAACTTAATAAATATGTCAATAATTATATAGCTATAGCGCATGTTAGCCGTATAGCATGTTAGCTAGAAGTTCACCGATATCGGCGTCGCAGAGGCTTCTGCAAAATCGTAATCAAGAACTAAAAATAAATAATAAGAATTCCTTGTGCGTCCTTAGCTATTGGAGAAAGACGCGCTTGAGTCGGATATTTCACACGCCTTGGTATTTACACGCCATTTACTTGATTGTAATTTTTCCTTCAAAATATATTTTCTTCAAATCCACCTGTTTGTGTAACCCTAACCATACATAAGTCCTACCACCTGAATGAAATACAAGGCGTATCTATTGTAATGTATGTAATCTATTAACGTCCAACTCATCTTGTAGATAAATGGTCAGAGGACAAAGCAAATCTGGTCTAAAAAGACTTTCCATATTTCTTACAGCTTCGCATTAATATCAACTGACAAATCCTTTAGACGGTGCGCCTCTTTGGGAATGGACTGGATGATTTCTCCAGAATCCTAGCAGACCTCTGGGCTCACACATGCGCCACAGGTCTCACCTCGGGAGGTCAACCGTTCCACGCGCTCTCACATTCCCCCTGTATGGGGATGTCATTGCAGACTAAGCGTGAGGCCGGAAGCCAGACCATTTGGCTGTGCTAGATATGATTGATCACCCTCCGCAACAGCACTTTCTCTTGTAACTTTCAAATGATTAAGCCTTTAGAGTGTCCCCATGGGTTTTTATGGCTCGCTGCTGTAGCAGGATGTGTTCGGCGTTATAGTCGTTCATTTAGTCATTGGCACTGTGTGACTAACTGAGACGACAGACCGGAATTAGCCGGGCGAAAGATTAGCGTCTCCATAAAGCGGTTCCAAAGAGACAGCGAGAGCAATGCGAGAAGACAGGTCCTTTGTGAATACATTTGCTAGCCGCACGCGCGCATGTGCGCGCGTGTATAGTGTTAACCCAGGCACAGTCAGGGGCCCCAGTCGGTGATGACAGCTCTGAGCCGCTCTGTTTAGACGGACCTGCAGCTCTCTCCTCCACATCGCCGTCTGAATTCAATTAACTCCACTGGCTGCTGTTCTGTTGCCATTAGTGCTAATTAGTTAAAACATCAGAGTATAAACAGCAAATTGGCTCTGGTAATTAATTCCCACTCTCCAGCATATGAGAACGAAGAGAGAGAGAAAGAGAGAGGGGGCGGAGGGGAGAGCGCCGGGGCTGTGCCTTCGCAAAAGGAACCTTGCAGGGGTTATCTGTGGCTTTGTGCTATCAATTATGGTTAGGCGTTATTTGGGAAACAGTGTTTATGTATGTCAGAGAAGGAGATCCCACTAATGGACAGACAAAAGCCAGCAGCACTTAGTATCGCTTACAGGCTGGAACAAACTGTGCTCGGAAACTTAATTGACATTAGTTGCAGATTTGGTTTCTTCACTCGGTTTGTCATAAATCTTCACGTTTTCTGAAGCCAGCCAAGCTTGAGAGTCCAGTAAAGCATAATTAGTCCTGTTCTATGGGTGGTAGGGATGGCATTACGCTCTACCATGTCAATCTAGCCTATCCAGCATGTCCGTTCGCCTGATGGTTTATTTATTTGCTGGATCTCCTCCGTAGAGGATTCAGAATCCTCCCAATTACCTGCTTTACAAAGTTCTCTCCTGGAAGTCTTCTGCACGGTCCACACCACTAGGTTCCTAACTTCTGTCCCGACATTCAAGGAAGTGCGTCAGTATAGCTTGGTTCAACTGACTCACCTGCATGCCTGTTCAAGTCTTCAAGTTTTGGCATGTCTGCGATAGGGGATGTCATGGCCATAATGGCCAACAGTGCATAAAGGTAAGATCTTGCTGATTCAGTGTGCTGATCCTTCAGGGGTGGACTAAGCTTTCCAGTTCAGGCTGAATGGTCTAGGTTCGTAGCTATGGTCCTGGAGCACCACTTGGACTGGGAGCAGAGGAAACAGCAATATGTGTAGGATAGTGGTACTACAGGACCAAGGTTGGGTATCTGACTCCAGGGCCAGGGATGGGTATCTGACTCCAGGGCCAGGGTTGGGTGTCTGACTCCAGGGCCAGGGTTGGGTATCTGACTCCAGGGCCAGGGTTGGGTATCTGACTCCAGGGCCAGGGTTGGGTGTCTGACTCCAGGGCCAGGGTTGGGTGTCTGACTCCAGGACCAGGGTTGGGTGTCTGACTCCAGGGCCAGGGTTGGGTGTCTGACTCCAGGGTCAGGGTTGGGTGTCTGACTCCAGGACCAGAGTTGGGTGTCTGACTCCAGGACCAGGGTTGGGTGTCTGACTCCAGGACCAGGGTTGGGTGTCTGACTCCAGGACCAGGGTTGGGTGTCTGACTCCAGGACCTAAACATTATTATTTAGGCACTTACTTACATCCTAACTTAGTTTTCAAATAGTTTTTGCCCCAACTAGTGTTTGTCTTCTGCCTTTAAGCTTCTGAATCTTTACACATTGTCGATAAGTAGTTGAATTGCTGCACGCTCAGCTGTTTGCCAAGCATTCAGGATAAAAATGTTTCTCAAATGACTACATCACAGGGCAAGTGCTTTTTTCCCAGCTGCCCTGTGATTCAAGAGAAGCAACCTGTATGAAGGCCAGGAGGAAATCCAAAAAAGAAATAAAAGAAACAACCATCGATTTTTATTGAGTCCTAATTAAGGCAGTCGTTCTTTTTCTACTTAATTTGTGATTTTTCTTCCTACGAACATTGAAACATGGCCCAACGGAGAGTTTTTGCCAACCTTGCAGGATCTCAGCAGTGCCCCCTTGCTCTGGGTTGTGACCTTACTCCTGTCTGGCCACTAGTCCGAACAGGTCTTCGTCGAAACGTTTCTCTGAGCCTCCCAAATCCATCCATATTTAAGTAGGCCCGATGCCCTCTTTTGCTCCAGCCGGCCTGGCAGGAAGTGCGATTGGTAATGGCTCTTTCCCCCAGGGACGAGCTGAGAGCCAGGACCAAGACACACACCACAGCTGGGACTACTGTGTCTGAGTGTGTGTGTTTGTGTGTGCGTTAGAGAGAGAGAGAGAGAGAGAGGAAGCCGGCTAAGCTGGCAGATCTAACCCAGTAGTGTCAGACTCATTTCCTGGGTCAGCGGCTGGGTAATGCTCTATTAATTTGCTCCATTCTCCCCGTGAGGCAAAACTCAATCTCCAGCCACGGCAAACTGCTGTACCAAGCGCGAGGTGATTGATTGAATAAACAGCTGTCACTACTGTGAGCACCCACACCCTCCGTACACAAGCACTCATCCCAGCACCACCCCCTCAGTCCACATGCACACTGAATACAACCTCCTGAGACAGCACTTGGACACCGGGAGCGCCTCGCTGCGCATGGGCCGCTCCGGCCTCGAAAAAGTCCTCCCTGTTATTTTCATTTTTTAGATAATGCCGTCTCCTCCCCTCCGTTAACCTGCTACATGCGCCGCTGAATCTTGTTTGCACTGGAGTAGCGCCACTCTCCCGTAAAGGAGAGCCTCGTCCCGATTACAGGGATCACACACACATCATCTTTAGCAAAACACTCCGCCCCACGCGTTCGCGCCTCCGTCTCCCCTCGCCTCTTCACTCGCTGCTGCATGATTGCATCTGCCTATTTAAACGTGTGAGAGAGCGCGTGTGATCAGCTTTGAGCCGGGATGTGTGCGGCTGTTATTAAACAGCACAATGCATCACTGTCAGTGGCATGTGGCCTCGCTAGACCTGATGCTAGCGCAGGCGCTCAGTGGGCACAACATGAGGTCGACCTCGTTCCATTTCATCAGGCGTCGTCTGGAAGGAGGGATAATGCTTCATTCCTTTCCCTTTGTAGCCTTTTCTCATCCGTCCTCCTTCTCTCCATTCTACCTGATCCCTGTTTTCCTCATCTCCGTTCATCCTTTCCTCTCTGCTCCACTTCCTCTCCTTTTGCTTTTCTATTTTTCAATATTTACGTATTTCTACTTACTTTTCTGCTAGTTCACGTCTCATATAGGATCTTCTTCATTTCCTTTCACATTTCCCCCTTCTTTTCCCCAGGTCTCCCCCCCGTTTCTTAATATCATTGCTTGCTTTTCCTCTATTTCCTCTTGACTCAAGTCCTCCTTTGTTTTTACACTCCCTTTTCTCTTTCCTTGCCACCACCATTTCCTCTCTACTCCTTCTTTCATGGTGCCCTCGTTTCTCCCATATATATTTTCGCCTCCCTTTTTCTTGCCCCGTTTCCCCCTATTATCATCTATCCTTTCTTCTCCTCATCTAATGTATGATTTCTTACGTTTTCCTCTTCCTTCCCTCTCCTCTCCACAATTAGCCTAACCTGAACCCTTTTGTTCCTATAGCTCTTCTATATATTTCCTTTTGCCTCAGTTATCTTTATTTGCTGCTGCTTCTTTTCTTTCTCTTCTCTTTTCCTCCTCTTTCCTCCTCCCTTCTCTGCACTACAGGTAACTCTGTATCCTCCGAGTCCGACCTGTTTAATATATCCACAGCTCGACAGAAAGAGAATTTCGTTCTCTCACTTTCTCTCACACACACACACACACACACACACACACACACACAAATGCGCGCGCGCTCTAATTCCCTTCCTTTTGTGCAGAGCTTTCTTATTTGGCGTTATGGAGATGACTCGTAGCGTCTCACCTTGAGTTGATTTAAGAAGGTGCCAAGCCAAAGAATGAAGGTTGACAGGCCGCCTGGATTTATTTGATTGTGCATATGAAGCAGTGTCATTTTAGCAGCAGAAGATGAGAGCCGAGAGAAGGAGGAGGAGGAGGGTGTACAGCCTGAGGTAAGAGGAAGAAGAAGAAGAAGAAGAAAGGAGGGGGTCCTCTGAAGGAGAGAAGAAAAGGAAGAAGAAGAAGGCCATTCAGGAATCAAATCAAATTGCTCTTATCGGGCGTTATTTGAAGACGTTATCGGGCAGGGTAATGCGGTTACGTGCGGTAAGGGGCTGAGAGATTTCACTGTTTACTGATGTTGGCATGTTTAGGGGAGGAGAAGAGCGAGAAAGGAGGGAGAAAGAGAGGGAGGGAGGGAGGGATGGATGAGCGGAGACAGGCAGGGAGGTGTAAACGCTGTATGCATGTCAGGAAAACCTATTTAGGATGAATAGAAAGCAGAAAGGAGATGCAACAGGGTACACAAGAAGCGACCGGCTTCTTCAAGGACACAGGCAGGTGCTCGGTGTCCAGGTGGTCGGATGCAAACGATGATAAAGTGTTGTCTACATGGGTTTGTGTAACCGGTCCTAATGGCCTAATAGCCTTAGGGGTCAGGAAATGTAGTATTCAAAGAAGTGATGCGAAAAAGAAAGGGAGAATATGTAAACAAACGCGAAATATGCTTGAGGTGAGGCTGAATGTGTGAATTCCTGGAAGGTTGTCCGTTATATACCGTTGGCCAGCAGGGTATTAAGTGGTTAGCACTGTCGCCTCACAGCAAGAAGGTCCTGGGTTTGAGCCCCAGGTTCCACACGGGTCCCTTTCTGTGTCGAGTTTGCATGTTCTCCCTGTGTTCCTCTGGGTTTCCTCTGGGTACTCCAGTTTCCTCCCACAGTCCAAAGACATGCACATTAGGTGGATTGGCTACCCTAAATTGCCCATAGGTGTGTGAGTGTCCCAACGACATATGGAGCAACACGTCGGTTGGGGCATTCCGTGGTTGCGTCAGATGATACAATGCCAAAGTGGCCTGTGAACACAGCGGACCCTGCACGTGCGGGACTAACTCTAGGATGAAGAAGATTTCCTCGCCTTTTTAACTCCATCAGCGTATTAATAGTTTTAATAGGCTTGATAGACTTTGTTCGATCTTCTCAACATGCACACGTCTTTAAATCACCCAATCCTGTCCAATTCCTTATCGCCTTCCTTGGACGACACAACGCCGCAAACGGCAAAATAATTCATCTCTGTCAAAGCACCACAAGCATTCTACTAGCGCCTATCAACTGCACCTATTGCTACGTCCTGTTTACCGCGCCTGCTACCTGGTTACCTTGTTTGCTTGACAGCCTACAGGAAAACAGGGCTTAACTTATCACCAAGTATGCGCGTAGTTAGAAAGACGATACAGATTTAAGCGGTTGCGCATATGTTTAGTGTTTGCGCGGAGACAGGTATTATAGCATGTAGCGTGGAGGACGAACAGGCAAGAAAATACAAAACTGCACTCACAGTACTAGGTTTTCACTCTGTGAAATTACATACATCCCTTGGAATGATACTAGCAGGAACTGTGTGTGTGTGTGTGTGTGTGTGTGTGGGTGTGTGTGGGTGTGTGTGTGTGTGCTTGCCTGCACATGTGTACCTACCCAGCACAGCCACGCTGTTAACACAGAAAGATTTCAAAAGGCTCCTGCAACTCCCTCTGTGCCCATTAGCAGAGGCTTTGTTCTCTCGCCAGTGCGTTAAGAGTACCACTCAATTCTGCTTAGTGAACACACACCTGGCACACATACACACACACGCACACACACCGCAAGCTCATGCAAACAACCAAACCAGACGACGGCAGTAAAGCTATTGAGCAGCGAATGAATCCACCGCATGTTATACGCCTGCTATTTTAAAAGGCCATTAGCATCATCCTAAGACCACGCGTTGCCTTGAGATATTTTATATATTATATAATTCTGCCTTCAACTCTCCGACTTTCTCCACCTCTCTTACTTGTACATCGATCTTTCATCAAAACGGACAGTTTCTGTCTACAGTGCGGGGCTTTTTTATGGACAGATATATTAGTGTATTTTTTTAAACAAACGGTTCGAGTTATGCTGCTAAATGAGCGTAGAGACAGACCGCTTACAGGCCCAGAGCTACTCGTGGCAGGCTGCCAGCCGCCTAGGAAGAGTGTGTTTGATTCAGCTTCTGTCAAGCAAGAGTTTTTTTTTTTTTTTTAACACAGCGGCTCATAAAACAACTTGTAAGGAGGGTACGAGTGAACTGGAGAGAAGTGCTACATCGTAGAACAGCTGGCAGCAGCTGGAGGCCACACTTCCATCCAAGAGGACTAAAGATTCCGTAGCCAGAGAGAATATTAGCCAGCCAAGAATATTAGCATACACTACATCGCTCGTCCAGTATGTAATTGTGCTTTCGAGCGAGGTTACAGAGAGGTTAGTAGTGATGGAAGTGCTTTTAATAATTAGGGAACATCTAAGGCTGAAAGCTGGGAGGCCCGCTCTGACCCTCATTAGCTGTGCTATCCGACTCGAGGTCCGGGTGAAGAGACCCGATGAAGGGTCCCGATAAACTTGGACCGCGGCCGAGATTAAAACGAGAGACGCCGCAAGGCAGTGGGAGACAGAGAGCGAGAGAGCGAGAGATGAGATGATCCATCTTGGCGCATTAGAGAAAATCAGCCTTGCATTCAGTCACAGCTGTCAAAAGCACATCTCTCTCTCTGTGGTTTCTGTCAGTGGGTCTCTCTCACCTGCTCTGTCTCTTTCCCTTAGCGTGGCATTTAGGTGAGGAATCTCAGCACTAAAAAGTTCTGTCAGTCCTATTTCCTTGTTATTGGCCCTCTCTGCACGCCGGTCCCGGCGGTCCCACAGATTAAACGGAGGCCCTGCCGCCGTGCCGCGCAGGAGGGCATCCCACATTAATCATCTTTAAAGCGCTGACAAGCGCCGTGCGCCAGAATCCCCTCCTCTATTCCTCCGTCCGGCGGATTTATCTCTCTGTCTGCTACCGGCCATCAGTCACCTGGGAGAGAGGGAGCAAGTGAGAGAGGGAAAGGTAGGATGTCTGGTGAGCAGGAAGAATGATTAAAAGAAAGGGACAGGAGAGAAAAAACCCAGAGGCAAGAGAAACACAACGCTTTAGCTCAGAGGAACAGCTTCAGGAGCTGAACGTTAGTCTGGCACTAGCCAGCGCTGATACCAAATCTGGTTTGCGCTCACTGCCTTACTGGGTCCCCATGAATGACATCATGAATCATGTTCGCTGGGGGAATTCGGCCACATGTTTTCTCCGTGGTTTGTTTGTACAAAATTCACGTCGCAGTAATGTGTAACGATCTGAAGAAAAAAAAATCATGGCTAATTGTTTGCTAAAGCTTGAATTGAAATTGGCTAGCTACCCTTCCAACAAAGGGTGTCCATTTCACTGTGTTAGCTAGTCAGCTAGGTATTGTAGAGAGATAGGATAGTAAATGTGGCTAAACCAAGGGGTTGTCAAAGGACCAGCTTAACGTTAATACCTAAATAGCTAGCTAGCTAGCTTGGAAGGTGGCTAAGTGGTTAACGCTCACCGAGCCCGGGGTCGACACGAGCGCCTTTCTGTGTGGAGTTTCCACGTTCTCCCCGTGTCTGCGCGGATTTCCCCTGGGTACTCTGGTTTCCTCCCACAGTCCAAAGACATGCACTTGACGTAGATTGGCTACCCTAAATCACCCACAGGGGTGTGTGTGTGTGTGTGTGTGTGTGCATGAACCCGAGTCCTGAGTTAGGGGAGGGTTAGGTCACCCTGTAGAATGCATTTAGCTACGGAAATGTCAACCAAGCCCCGTGAGGGCCACGTGAAACCCTGTGTGCTGGACAGCACGGACAGGACCTAAGAAGAAGAAGAAGAAGAAGAAGAAGAAGAAGATGAAGAAGCTTGGGAGCCATGACTACTGTCACTTTGAAATTTCAATCCTGTTGTAGGAATAACCGCACAGAAAAGACGTTTCATGCGCTAGAGTGAAGGAAAATGCTATTTGTGAGCAGTTTGGATAAAGGTGGAAGTGAGGTGAGAGGGCTTGGAGTGTGTGTGTGTGTGTGCATGTGGGTGTTAGCTTAATGCTTTTCCTATATACAGAGGTATTATGTGTGTGGTAGTGGTGTTCACAGCACTCCCCAGAGAGGATTGACTAATAGAGACAGCGAATGATTAATCATTTCTCCCCTGTGAGAAGCACACACACACACACACACACACACACACCTAACCCTTCCAAAAGAGTATGCAGACCCACGTACTTTGCCACACACGCACCATTAGTCTGTGGCTGACATTTCATCAGTCTGTGTATTGATGGATAGGTGAGTCAGCATATTTCTCCATCAGTGAGGTGTTCTGATGGCAGATTTGCCAGCTGTGTATTCGGACATGCACTCCTGTGTTTGTACACACACTCCTTGTAATCACTGTCGTCACTATAATCAGTGCAGTCTCTGCTTTGGACAAGGGTTGAGACTTGACCTCACAATGAATGGAGCAAATTTCAATCAATCGGATTTTCTTTCTCGTTTCTTGCATGTTGTCATTCCGATGCGCAACGCTTCCGTTGGACTGGTTAGAATGATATATTTTGTTATATATTTATTATATCGAGCCACCCCAGTGTGCAATGGGGTATATGCACGCTCACTTCCGCATCCTGACAAAGCCAGCTGCTTCACTTCCGGCGCAGGCTATTTCACAACTAGGTTAGCATCGTGTATTCACCGACATGGCGTTTTTTCCCTCGGTCTCTCCAAGATTTGCCACAAATGACCGTCAATGACGTTAGTCGTAATTCTCCGGTCCCTGTATCATACATCCACAAGTTAAAAGGAGAAGAAAAATGCCCATTAATGCCTATTAATGTCTATTAATGCCCAGAAGTGCATGAGGTGCTCATAGGATGTAAATCTACATAATACAATTACGATATGTTAGCATGTTCTCTTCTAACAATGCCTTACAGTTTTTTATTCATTAAGTAATATCATGATCAGTGGAGCTATATCGTACCTTGTGAAAAAACGTATGTTTTTGTCTGAGGCTGCAAAACGGTGAAGGCCAAACCGCTGCTTCAAAGTGAGCTCCTCCACCTGTTTCCTCAGCCGCAGAATCTCCTCTCTGAGAGCGGCATTTTCCTCCAGAGCTCCAGGTCAACGACGGCAGGATCCGGAGGTGGAGCATTATCGTGGTCTGGGGAGACTGGATGAGCTTCCTCCTCACTGTGTGTGTTATCCTCCAAGCGAAACCCCAACTCGTGGTGGTGGAGCTGAATAATTATTCCTCTCGAATAAAGTTGGAACCGCTCCCTTCTTTCACAGTCGCCGTCCTCTGTCGGATTCTGGCTCTCGGACATCTTCTTATTTAAAATAGCGGCTACAAACGCGGGTATGGGGACTGACTGGGAAACTCTCCCTGCGGATAGCAACAATCCATTACTGCCTAGTTTCCTCATTAGAGGGAAATGTGTGAAACCTAAGTACTTTGTTGTACTTACTGGATGCCTGACACCATGTTCAGCTGTTGTACTATCGGTTTGCTGAAATTTAAACGTTTTCTTAAGAGACATGGTGGTGGTAACGCTGAAAATACGAGCTAAACACAGCAAACAAAAGGGAACTGGAAATGACTGAGCTGTCTGAAATGTTCCTGGAACTACGTCAGCACCCCTCTGTGCATATAGCCCACTGAATAGAAAAAAACATGACTGGGGAATAGTCATGTAATTTGCAAAAAGACAGTTAAGACTGATCAATCTTCATGATCAGGATCGCCGTTAATATATGGCAAATGAGTTTGGCAGTCCCGCTCTGGAAGCATCGCTAGTACTCAATTTCATTTCGGTTCAATTTTATTTAGAAAGCCCTTTTAACATTAAACATTGTTACTAAGCTGGACTTTGTGACTTCACTAGCTACAAGGTTTGCTTGTAACAATGCACACGACCATCACACACCACTCCTCAGTGTGTATCTGTGTGTGGTCGGGTTTATGTGTGTGTATGTGTGTATTCAGCGTCACAGGTGACAGGGAGGTGGTTAAGGGTGTGAGACTTGCTCGACCAAGCTATCAGGACTCCATTCCTGAGCCTATTGATTGTGTACGGATAATTTAAAGAAACAGATTCAAGAGGCACCCCTTCATTGTCTTCACGCCCCACATACACACACATACATGTGACCTAGTAACTCCATGGACATCACATCATGCACGTGATTACCAGCGGTTCATCTAGCTGCCTGTCACGTCGACAAAACAAAGAGCGCCCAGGCATTTGGCGAAACTCTATACGTGCAAAGCAGCCTGTACAGCCTATACTGTACTGTATAGCCACATTTTACATGCAAAAGCATTTAGAAAAACACAGGTAGTCCTTAAGTTAGCATGGAGATGCATTCCGCTATACCCATCGTAAGTGGAAAATATCCTATGTCGAACCACTGCTTAGCCTAGCTTAGGTAGCTTAGGTATCTTAACCTAGCTTAGCCTAGCCCACCGAGGAGTCTTTTCCTGTAGGAGACATGCTGGGGCGTTTAGAAGACATGCTTTTGAATTAAAATTAGCTCTTGAAGAATACAAAAAAACACGCGGTAATGCACTGTACAGTACACCGATACACAAGGTAAATCCGTGAGTTGCAGGAGAGAGAGAGGGGTATCGTACGAGGTGAGTGACGTGTACACCCAGGCATCATCTGACATATCATACGTCATGCGTTGCTTCGCTGGCCTGCCACACTGACGACACCTGGAAGTACGCGGACGATGCTCGGATCACTCGCCTCGCGCAACGCCTCGCTCTCTCCCGCAACTCACGGAGTTAACTTGTGTATCGGTGTACTGTACAGTGCATTACCGAGTGTTTTTTTTTTTTTTGTGTGCTTGTGTGCAAGAGCTAATTTTAATTCAAAACCACGTCTTCTACAGGAAAAGCCTCTAAGCTAGGCTAAGCTGGGCTAAGCTAGGCTGAGATTCCTAAGCTAGGCTAAGTGGCTCAACACCGTGGTCCGACATGTGATATTTCCGACTTACGATGGCTGTGGCATCTCCATCGTAACTTGAGGACTACCTGTGTTTTCTAAACGCTTTACCATTTTTAGCACATTGCATCATAACTTTGACAAATCGGAAGTCGGGCCAATCGAAACTAGGGCAGCGCCTGTACGTGTTGTCTTCGCTGAGAGCGTACGCAGCATGTCTGGCCTCCTCTCCGGAATGTAAAGCGCTTCATCAGCTGCTGAGTTAGACCGGGCCTAGCCTTGTTTATTCTTGCAGACGCTGATTGCTTTGGCACGACTCACATTATCTTGTCAGGGCAATAAAGCTGACCACTCTGGAGCCTGGACATGAAACAAGAGGAGAGCAGAAGAAAGGGTGACATCAAGAGAAAAGGGGAGGAGAGAGATGGAAAGAACGAGGGAAGGTGACAAGAAAGGATCATACGCTGTAAAACGTGCGCAACCATATGGGACCCTATGGCTTACAGTAAAGAAGAGGATAAATAAGTGGATTTAGAAGGGGAGGCAACACGGTAACACGGTAAATGAATACAGAGAGAAGACAGAAGATTAGAAATAGATGTGTGGGAATACTGCAGGATGGAGAGAGAGTCAGAGAGAGAGAGAGAGAGAGAGAGAGAGAGCGTGAACGAGGGAGTGTGAGGAGAAAGGGAGAAACAGAGGTGCATGGGATTGTAATCGATTACCTATTTTTCAAAGTCACTTAAAGTGTCCAGAGCACAGGGCCGTTAAGTAGTAGTGCCGCGGAATAGGGTTGGAGTATGCGGCAGCACGCCTGGGGAGCGCGGAAGAGGGGAGCGGCACACAGAGAGAGAAAGAGAGAGAGACAGAGAGAACGGGAGGAAGGGAGGGGAGGAGGAGGAGGTTATTGGGGCAAGTTGGCATGCTAACATTGACCCTGCTTGCTTCTCACTGATGGATCTGTGCTCTTGCAGGAAATAGTTCTGACAGGCCAATATGTGTGCGGGGAGACGTGCCCCCAGAGGCAGCCTGCCACGCAACTACGTGTCTGCGTGTGTGGACGTGTGTGTATGGAAGTGTGGGCGTGTGGGAGGGGAGCGTTACTGATCCATCACCCACTCAAACAGTAAACACATCATGTGAAGACAAACACAACAATGCCCTCTGAAGTCAAGGACACGTCCAGACTGAGCCCTGGGCTTTATATAGAGAGTGGTTGGATTACAGATCCTCGCCGTGGGTGTGTTTGTGTGTGTGCCCATGTCCACATGTGTGTGTGTGTGTGTGTGTGAGACAGAGAGAGAGAACGAGACACCTCCTCTCCTGGGTTATCTCATCATTTGAATAAAAAGTGACCTCTTTAAGTGATAGCCCTGATAGACGATAAGCTTTCTCTTCATCTAGATTACACACGTTTCTTGGCACTCACACACGTGGTCACGTGGCATTTTAAATGACATTTCTCATCTTACCTCGACGTCCTGTGTGTATTCCGCAGCCGTTATCTTTATATCCATTATAAACAAAGAGGTATCAGGAGCTGAGCTGGATCCAGACAAACACAATTAACTCCAGCCTTTCCGGTTATTCCAGTGACTTATGGTGTGCATGTGAGCTGCAGGTGGCCACAAAAACAAGTCCTTTACGTCCTGTTTGTGGTTCCACAGGGTGTGTATGGGATGAGGTAAGCATCTATCTGGCTAGTACACTGGAGTGGGTTCATAATGTCCAGTCCATCCAGGATATCCTGTTTTGGGGGCAGACCCATTGTCCTGGGCGCTAAAAATAGGCGCTCTGATTGGCCCAGTCCAGATGCGAGAGGCGCGAGAGACAGCCGAGCGGGACCGGAAGTCTCGGAGTCATGCTAAAGGCTCCCGGGGTTATTTTTACACTTTGAGATCATGAACTGGGTTTTATATACAAGGTGCGAGTTCATACAGTGCACACGCGTTCACCGTGCCAAGCCCAAGCAGGTGGCTACAGCAGGGTTAGTAAAGATTTGGGCTTTTTAAAACGTTTTAAATCGTTGGTCATCTTAAGTGAAGCTTTGGAAGCTTGTGTTTCAGCGAGTTTTTTGTGACGCATTCGGTAATTCATTCCTTGATGTTTCGTGAGCGGAGTATCCTGATCAGTTACGAGAGTGCTGTAAAACGGTCAAAAAAAAAAAGGGAGGGGGTGCATTTCCATTTTTATTACAGATTTTCATCCATTAATCTTTTCCTGATTCCTTTTCGTTTCAGTTTTCATCCGAGCGAGCGTAGCTCTCTATAGTGAGCATGCTGCAGGTGCACGGTTAAGTTGGTCAGCACTGTAATTTTTTTTTTTTCCCCCCTGTACGATTTTTGGCGCCGTCACGGCACCTGATTAGAAAACAGGAACGTACTGGAGGCCTTCGTTCAAATCAAAATATTCCCACATCGCACTCCTTTCCTGCCAGCTGCTATTTTCCACAATAATTGTATGTTGAATGTGCGCAGAAAAAAAAAAACGAAAACGGAAATTAGTTCACATCTGCTTTAGATTTTTTTTCATTTCAGGGTTGTGTTATTCGGTTGTCCCCCCCAAAAAACTACAATAACTCTAGTCTATGCACCCAAACACGTACACATTCACACACACACACACACGTTACATTTATTTACAATATTTATAGCATTATTTTTATTATTTTATAATGATATAATGACATTGCCTTTGATAAACACCACACACATGTTCATAGACAAGGTAAGATACATATAAAGTATGTACAGTATATATATATATAGTATAGTATAGGAGCATAATGGGGAAAGTGTATTCCTTTAGCTTGTATTGTGTTGGAGTGGAAGTTATCAAAAGCTGAGCTTCTGAAGTGAAGTGGAGATGTTGTAGAGAGTCGGTGAGGTGCAGTAAGTTAGCAGCTCCTCTCGGGCTGCTGGGCTGACTGAGCTCGCCTCTGCTCTAATGAGGGAACTGGAGACAGGAGGCCGAGGGTGACGGATTCTCCTGCTACTGAAATCCGAGCCACTTAATCCACGAGCTGCACACACACACACACACACACCCACACAACCCTGAGCAAGCCACAGCACTCACCCCTGCCCTTCAACACACACACACACACACACACACACACACACACACAGAACTCTCACTTACACTTTTCCTCATCCTCAGTCTCCCTGTTGTGCAAATCAGATTCAAATACTGTGCTGCTTGACTGGTTTGGCAATGGAAAGAACATTTCGACTATGTTTGAGAAGTTTTCATGTAGGTCACTTCACTATTGTTGGATTTCTCTGTTGACTCTCTCTCTCTCTCTCTCTCTCTCTCTCTCTCTCTCTCTCTCTCTCTTTCTCTCTTAGGCAAGAAGAAGGTGTCACTCTATGACAGCCAGGCTCCCATCTGCCCTATCTGCCAGGTTCTTCTGCGTCCTGGAGAGCTTCAGGAGCACATGGAGCAGGAGATGGAGAGGCTCACCCATTTGCACATCAGGTAGACACCCGTCTCCGGTACCCTACATTCTCGTACGACGTGAGCTTTCAGGGCTGACAGTGAGATCCCGTCTGCTCTTGACCTAATGGCCCAGTATTTGCTCAGCTAGTTTTGAAGCCCATCTCTCATAAATCAACCTGGGTGCTGTCATGGCTTTGGAGCTGGCCAGGTTAAGCATGTGGAGTGGATCAGAGAGATCCATACAGCGCGCCATCACTCACCGCGCGCGCCTCTTTGACACGACATGACAGTCGACAACACTATAGCGTTTCCTTGAGCTTGCAATGAACTCCCAGCTAACTCCAGACTGGAACAATCCGCACTGCTTCCTAGGCAGCTGCTAGTGCTTCCTGGGTTGTGTCATTCCTTCTTTGTGAAACAGGAAACCTCAGTCAGGAGTCACAATATAAACTATATACGTAGCTCAAACGGTATGTCGCGCACGTGTTTATGCAGATATCCCGCAACGCATCATGTGTGTGCTTGAGTGCTAGTTATCCATCACATATCAGTGAGGGGTTAGAGTCCAGTAATTAATAAAGGGGAGCATGTTATCATCCATGTTGCCATCTTGGACAACGGGGTTATTTAGGGAAATGTCATAATCATGCCACGGTCATCAAAAGAGAATAATCAAAGGTCTTTGAGCCATGGTTTAGTCCGGCTTGCTGTTGTAATAAGTTACGAGGCAACCATCAGGTGATGTCCGTGGTTTTTTTTTTTCCGTCCACCAGTTTTATGTCCAGTCTGATCATATTTACACACTACCACTGTGTCCATTGTGCCCGCTCATTGCCAGTTCCCGGGCGCTAGCAGTCCTTCCGTATTGCAAGACAGATCAAAGGTCAAAGACTACATATTCTGCCTCAGAGAAATGTCAAGCAAGGCACTTTATCTTTGTTCAAACTGCTGCTCACGCACCAAAGGTTACGGCATCATCAGGATTCTGGGAATCTCATGTTCTCCCAGTGAAAAAGTGAACACTTTCAGACATTTTCACACTTGACTTGTTTGTCCCAATAAGGTGCCTATTGCGCTATAGTGACAGATGCCCTTATGAATTAGTAAGAACCATTCGAAAATACCAAGTAAACAAACAAACAGCTAGAAGCTATGGATAAAATTGCTGGTTGGGGTAAGGGTGTTGAC